>VZTN01027217.1:1612-29039 GCA_013400515.1 Erpornis zantholeuca | reverse complement strand
TGGGCGCCTCGCCCGCCGCCCGCGCCCCCGTCCCAGCGCCGCTTCGCCTCGGCGCGGCTCCCGCCAGGCGCAGCCGGGAGCAGAGGAAATTCCGAGTCCCTGCTCCTCAACCGGCCCTGGGCTGGATCCAGAGCCTCACAAGTTGCTGGCGGTCTGTCCCTTTCCCACTTCAGCGGCTTTCGGAGCCGGCCTGCACCGAGCGCATCACCCTCTCCTGGGGGGCTGCGCGGAGCCGCAGCTGGCGGCTGCCATCGGGTCACCGCGATGTGACACCGCCGGCACCGGCCTGGCGGCAGTCGGCCAGCCTGTTGCTCCCTTGCGAGGGCCACGGACGATAGCCGCGGGTCAGGCACTCACAGGTGGCTTTGGAGATGGAAGGTCGTGCCCAGAATTAACAAATAAACCTGCTTTTTGTAAGCGTCCAGGCGGAGGACAATGAACAAGAAAGACAAGGCAAAGTTGTTCACAAAGTGTCTCTGCTTGGGGGCTGTACTGGGTGAGGGGCACAGCCCAGGACTGAGCGGGGCCTCGCAGGCAGGTACACCACTGTGGGAACCTGCTTTCGGCTGCAGAGTGTCCCCGGAAAGCAGCACTGTGCGGTGCAGCAGCCTCAGCACCATTTCTCTGTATATAAAACTTCCATGCGTGAAACATTTTTATATTCATAACGGTGGGAGGCTGCTTAAGGCTATATTCACTAATCCTTCTCTCTTTGTGTCTGTTTGGAGTTTGCAATGCTACAGAATAGTAACAGCTAATCCTGCAGTAAGCAACTGGAAATCAGAGCAAATGATTATTTAAAACACCTTGCTCAAAACCAGGTACTGTAGGATGGTCCCTGGCTAAAGATGGAATTAAACTTCTGACTTTCATATGTTCCAACTCAGAATTTAAGTTTCAGGTTAATTATTGAATAGTTGAGTTATGTGAAGATGCTAATTGAAATTTTTACTGTAAAGACATAAACCCCAAACATATCAAATACTCATTTTCACTCAGTATAAGGGCATCCTGAAGTTTTTGCCTATATGCCAGCTTTAACTATATAGCTTTACTAAATACGTAGGAAACTTTTGATTTTAAAATACTGGTATCCTTCCTAAAAACCCACATATATAAGTTATATGACTTCACCAGATAATTTTTTCTTTAGAGCCTTAGATCTTACAGCCCATAATACACACTCAGGTAAATTGCATTCAACCTGCTGAGGGAAAAAAGAAGCTGGGATTTTCATTTTGCATTGTTTTAAATGCTGGATCTTTGAAATTATGTTCCAACCACGTAAATAAGAGAATCACCTCTTTCCTCGCTGCTGCCGTGTTTTCCAAGCCTGCAGCCGCTGTTTAAGACCCTTTGCTGGTCTACGGATAGGGGCTTGTGGCGGGCAGGGCAGCGGGAGCGCGGCGGGCAGGGCTGTCGGGCAGTCCTGCCGGGTGAGGAGCAGGGACAGAGGTTGTTTCTCCACCCAGGGGTGCTCTTCTGCCGCTCGCCCTTTTAAAAGGGTTTTTGAATTTTGAAGCACCAGCTTGCAGAGCAGCGCCCCATTTGCGTGCCAAACCTTTCAGGTGACCAAGGGTTGGTTTTCCGTCGCTGTTTTGCGTCTGACCGAGCAAAATGCGGCGTCTTTGAATCTCCCTCTGTGCCTCGTGGGATTTCTCCCTGTCCGCTCTCAGATTGTGCGGAGCCGCTGCTGCCCCGCTCCCCGGCCCTGCGCGTCTCGCCCGCGCCCAGCCCGCTCGGGGAGCATCCTGCGGCATCTCCCCGGAGCCTCTGCTGACCCCGCTGCTGCCCGGCCAAAATTCGCCCAGCGCCCGGCTGCGTCTTCCCGTCTGAAGCAGGCGCTGCTGGCGCGGCGCTGCCCCGGCATCATCGCTGCCAGAGGCCAACATCTGCGCGGGGTGCAACCCAACCATTCCGGGGTTTCTTTTAAAGCCACCGTGTTAAACAAGTGTAAAGAAATCGGACGCGTTCAAAGGGTGAACACAGAAGGAAGTCCACAAGCCGGACTTGAAAACTAACTTGTTAACTCGGGGCAAGGAGTAGGTACATCTCGGTGTGAGCCAGACTCCTAATTTATATCAAACTTGCAACGGTGATTTCTTTTCAAATTCGTGCATTGATTAAAGACCTACCCATGCCAAACCGTGGCAAGAAACACTGTCTATTTGCTATGCACAGTACAGCAGACATATTCTTGAGCTAAGCACACTTAATCAGTCAGATATTTTGAAATATGTAATTTGAGTATTTTTAAATATAACAATTATTAATGTTAAATATAGCACAAGAGAAAAAAAACCCAGAGTATACAATCCGAAGAAATAATTTGAATCAGCGTGGAATTTTACATAGTACAGTTTAATGATGCTGAAATATGCCAGTCTGTACTGGTTGAGCATTTTTAATTTAAAAATAAAACCTTAAAGGGGGTCTTACAGGGATAGAGAAAAATATTTTTGATATGCTGCACAGAAGCACAGGACAAAGGCAGATTTACATATGTAGAATGAAGATTCACCTGCTCAGAGAGCATATTAAAATGCTCTGAATCTTTCCAAGTTCCAGTGAGGCCCTGTTTTACTGCCCCTTCACTCTACAGAAACAAGTGACAGCAGCATCCAAGAACGTTGAGTTCAAAGAGGAGGGAATTGGATGAAACCATATGCCAAGGGCTGGATGAGAAAAAAAATCTAATTAAAAAAATCAGCCACCGACTTTCTGCTAATTTGTTTAGACATTTCCTTGGGCACTCAGAGGGGGAGTCACACCACTGTGCAGCCAGTGGAGCTGTGACAGGGGCTCTCGGCCCTTTGCCCAACGTGCTGCCCAGCAGGACAGGAGAGCAACAGCATGTGTTGCAGGAGATCCTTGCCTGGGAAGCACAGGAGCTCCTGCAAGTGGCTTCTCTGGCACCCTGAATCTGGCACTTTATTTCCCTGTGACTCCGAATTTCATAAGTAAAACAAAGGCAATAATATTCCCTACTTTGCATAGTTAAATTAGATACTTTGGGATTTAGCACTTCTCCCCTAATAGTTAAAATTACTCCAGATTTGGCCCTATTCCTGCAAACAGTAAATATTTAATCACTGATTGAATAGGACCAGACCTACACTGCATATAAATACACTCTTTTATATGAGGACTGACTTGATACATCAGCAAACAATTTTATTACCTTTGGCAGACTTTTACTCCTTGAATTAGCTTATTTAAAATGTAATTAAGTCCTTCAGCTGGCAAAGCACTTATGGGCTTGCTCAAATGCAAACTGACAAAGTGTGCACTGATTTAACATAGGCACCTGCTCAGCTTCCTCTCAGCCAGGGGTGGTTGCGTTCGGGGAGCAGCATCAGGGCTCGCTTGGCTTGCTCGTAGTTTTCCTGATAGATAGGGATGATCCTCTTTTGCTTTTCTCCTGGGTTTTCCTCTGTAATATGCAGAATAGAACATAATTTCTTTAAAAAAAAAAAATTAAGCCAAACTCAGTATAAATTGAAAAATTTTATACAACTCTATTTGTGTTTATTTGCAACCTGCGGTTGATTTTTTAAATCCATGTCAATGTGCCTTCAGTGCTGAGAGCATGTACCATGATTTACAGGCAGATAACTACATTGGAACTGCATTAAGAAGTAAGGATAAACTTGACTGAACATTGAGTCTTTACTGACCTTAATCACAGAAAGCTCAAAATGAACAGTCAGATTTGAAGTGTTTAAAAAATACTAACAGATTATCTTTACACTGTCTTTGTTCTTATCCCTTAAGATTTTTTTTTCTGTCACTGCAAACAGTTCCTTTTTCCCAAGGTTTCAAATTTAGATCTTTTAGGCAACTTTGAACTGTTTTCCCATGATTGATGCTAAAACTCATCATTCTGCCCTTAAAATAGTTTTCTTTAATGAGACTTGAGTTTCTATTTCACTCTCCATTGTTCCTTTTTTTTTTTTTCCAGGACAGATTAACCTTCAGTCCCCAAATGTTATCAGTTTCCATCAATGACTGCTACTATTCTTAGATATACTGTATATTGTCTTGAACCGTTTTGCTGTGATAGGTTGTAAATAACAGTTTCTAACTATTTTAAGTGGTAGTTGTGCACTCTTTCAGGACTGATAAAAAGTTGTTTAAAGTCTGTCCAATTCCACCTTTGTTACTAACCACTGTGTTTTAGAAATACAGATTGTGACTTAGTACCTATTTTCATAGGATTACTTACATTTCTGGTGGGCATTTTCACTGTAAATTCTTATTGTTCTGATCATTAGTAAATAAAAACATGTTTGCGTTTGAAGTGAAGGAAGGGAAGAAATAAAATAACTGGAATTTAAGTAGTAATGTTGCTTGAGGTGTAATCAGAGTTTTAACTGAGTGGCAGAAACTCAGGCATGGTACTTTCTCTACTAGTTGTGCTGAAGTGTAGGAAGTTTTTAGTGAGTCAGAAAAAGTAAGCAAAGCACAGGAAGTGATGTTAGTGCAATGGTAACAGAAGAGCAGATTTGCATCTCTGTTTTCCAGCATCACCCCAAGAACCAGGTTGGATTCTTGAGTCTTATGCAGGCTATTCCCTCAAAACCTTTCATCTCACCCACTTACACCCTCCTCTGATCTTTGGAAGAATGGAGATTTCCATCATTTTCTGTTTAAAGTTAAAGAAGCGTGGAAAAATTTTTGCTCATGGGAGTCTAGTTAGCTCCAGGGATTATTTTAGAACTCTTCTCTTAAGGGACACTTACATTAATAACATGAGTCTGGCAATAGGTAGCAATGGTAAAGGACTTACTAGGAATGGGGAAGACCCTTGATCTTCAAGCCTTTCCTTTTCTCTGAGGTTCCTAGCAATATCTTGCAGCTGCGTAAGTGTTTCATAGCACATAAAAATTTCTTCTTGGGTCAGCATTTACTAAAAATGCCTTCATCCACCACAGTCTCCAGAGCGCGCCCTGACTCTGCTCTGCTCTATTTAGGATTTTCTTGCACAAAGTAAGCTTTGCAAAAGGAAGGCTGATTTATGACTAAGGCCTGTTTGAATTTCTCAGATCTGAGCCTTACTCAGTATGTTATTGAGGGAATATGAGTTTCTAGTCTTGATGTTGACCAATTTC
Source organism: Erpornis zantholeuca (assembly GCA_013400515.1). NCBI lineage: Eukaryota > Metazoa > Chordata > Aves > Passeriformes > Timaliidae > Erpornis > Erpornis zantholeuca. Next base: position 23,928 of record VZTN01027217.1, on the reverse strand, counting down.
TGAAGCTCTTGTCTGGCCCCGAAGTTTGTGTGGTGTGTGTTCGCAAATTTTAAAGAGTTGTGTTTTTAAGCTCCCTTGACCAGAAACTGATGAAGAGTGCCTATCCTAAAAGAAAAATGTAGGCAGGGTCACAACTGACAGCCTCTTACAAACTGTGTTTCACTAGGGAAGATGTTAAGTTTCAATGGTTTTGGCTGTCATCACTAATTCGTGGGCATCATAAGCACCAGCAGATGGCCCAGCCAAAGATGTAGTCAGGCACGGGATTGATGAAAGGAGGTAGAAGGTCCACAAAGGCCTAAATGAGCCTTTCTTGCAAATTTGCAGAAGAGATGTAATCTCCGGTTAAATCCTTTCTCCCCTCATCAGGGGGCTGCTCCCCCCTGCAAAGGAGACTTGATTGCCCCAAATAACAGAAATCAAAGCCAGCATGATGTGCTGGCATGACCCACATTTGTGAGGTGACATCTGACCGTGGGACAGACACGGCATTGTTGGTGTTGCAGGTCTGTGTAGGGCAGACTGGGCTGGGCTGTGTACATGAAGAAATTGTCTCTGCAAGTTCACCGTCCCAGGCCTGGAGCTGGCTGTGGGGCTGGCATGTGTGCATGAGCCTTCCTTATGGCATGTCACCCAGCACTGGAGTCATGGAATAAAAGAAACCTGTAGGTAGTTAAAGGGTGCAAAAATAGTGTTTCATTGGGAATATTGCACATATTTTTGGATTTCTGTGTTCAGAGATACTTTCTAATATGTGTAATTTATCTGTGGAATTCATTGCCAAAATATGTTCATGCAAACTGCTTTTAAATAGAAATTTCTAACATGTATTTTTCTACTAAATAATTAATATTTGTAATTACATATAAATAGATGTGTATATGTATATATATAAAACAAAAGATAAACCTGATAAACCTTCAAGAACTAAGGTGACCAGTAAATGCTTTCTAAGCAGGTTACTGTTGCATGCTGGTGTCTCTAGGACCAGTTTCCCTCATTGATTATTTCACCAACAGTTCGTTGTGAAATTATTTCACCCTGACAGTTCGTTATGTAGAACAGGACCAGACTGGTTCCATTTCTCATTTGCCTTATTGTTGCCTTGATCTGGATTTTTGGAGGCCACTGCTTGTGAAATACTGTAGCTTTTTATGATGGTGCAATTCTACAGTATTTGCATATTGACTGGCTGAAGTATGATTTTCAATCTGATAATAGCTGTGGTGATGAAGCTGAGATGGATTCAGATGCAACCTTTATTTGCTTTGTGTCTCTTATGGCCTACAGCTGTGGTTTAGATTCATCATGAGTGTTTGCTGCATGGAGAGGGAAGGAAATGGCACTGTCTTACCTCTGAGAATAAGCAACCTTTCATACCAGCCCTTGCTATGAGAATTTCAATAGTCTCTGATGAAAGGTTCAGTCTTTCCAACATGCTTCCTTTCTTTGTCTTAACATTTCCTGCCTTTTCATCGGGCATGAAAGGTGCACAGAGTGCAAATGTGTGTCTGGAATATTTGTGTAATTCCCACCTTCCCCCTCCCCGCCCCCTCCAGCTGAGACTCACCTCTGGGATAAACACGGGACAAACCTGGTAAGTGCAATCTTTGACATCTGTCAAAGCACCCTTGAAGATTGCATGGGGAAAGATCTTCCTAGTTAGTCAAGATGATCCCTTCTTGTTAGGCAGGTAGTCTTCCTCTATTCCTCCTTCCCTTAAGTCAGTCCTGGAAATTGAAAGCCATAGCATGTGTCACACAATTCCTGCTGGACTCTGCCAATGGACAGTGGCATCATGGAGACAGAGGTCCGTGTGGTCCGTGCCCACAGGACCTTCTCCAGGTCCCTTCAGTGCTTAGATGCCTCCCAAAGCTACACATTTTACTCTTTTCCTAAAGGGAAGAGAAGGGTCAAGGGAGTGAGGTTTTTTAAAGACTTTGTTTTGTTTTAATGTATCTCTCACTAAACATTTGCCTTAAATAAGACCACGTTGGAGATGTGTTTATCTCTCATGAAGAGGGAGTTCTGGGGTTTGTGGGGGCATTAGGATTTGCACCTGTTTATTCTACAGTCCAGGACCAGTCATTACTCTGTCCTTTTGCAGCTGGAGAGGTCTTGGCTGGGTTGGAGATGGCACCCAGTGGGCAGGCGCAGGGCCAGAGGCTCCTTGCCATTGTCTCCTGCAACCATCTGGAGTGGCTGCTGCCTCTGTGGCGTCAGTGTTTCCTGGGCAGCTGGGTTCAGCTTAGCTTCAGGCAGAGGCACCTGGGCTTTTTCTTTGTCTCACCAACCTCAGCATCACCTGCGTCACCCCGGACTCCCTGCAGTGTGGTTGTTGGCTGTTCATCCTTGTCCTGCTGCTGTCAGCATGGCTTTCTCTTGGGGGATGCTGTTTGGTGATGTGGTTTTTGTGTGCTGGTAGAGATCTCTCTGTCTACCCCAGGGAGATCCTTGGTCTTGCCAGGGAATCAGGATATCCCTGACCACTATCTTTTAGTGTTTCCTTGTGACCTGCTGTAAGCAATGCCTTCTATGTGAACATCTCAGTGTAGACATCAGTCTATGTCCTGGGGTACTGGACATGAGTGACTTGTGAAAGTTGCTGGGGAGTGGGAAGGGAGTTCAGAGCCTTTCCCAAAGGCATTTGTCCTGAAGGGGAGACTGTTTGTTACAGTCTTTAAAACATCCCTCTTGCCGTATTTTTCCATCCTGGGACCAAAACAGAAGTGGCTGTTCCCTGCACCTCTCTAGCACTTTGATATTAATATTGGTTGTGAGAGTTTCACAAGCATCTCCTTGGGAAGAGAAATCAATGGCACTTTTCCAGGCTGTGTCTATTGAAGTTTAACCTTCAAGAGCCCTGAGTGACAGCAGACAAGAAATCCATCTCCCTTCAGGTGCAAGCTTTACCTTACATTACCCTAAGTCTTACATCCCACTCCCACCACCTTCTTTCAGACTTCTACATTGACCTTCCTAAAATTTTGTGTGCTGCAGGTTTCTCTCTGCCCTGTGCAAGTGCTTCAGTGCATACCCAAGTTCTTTCCCAGTTTCCTGTGTTCTGGAGTGACAAACATCCCAGGGTGTATCCAATCCAGGGTGGGACTGCTGCTCCCCACAGACCCTGTCTGAGGGGGTGCCTTGCTCCACTGCCAGGAGGGAGGTTGTGTGCCTACCTGGGGACAGCAAGGGGACAGCTCCTTGCTGAAGGGCTGGGTGCCAGCAGGGGAGAATCAGATGGATGGTGGCCCCACATGCCTTCACTCCCATCACCTCCTCCCCTTCTCTTCTCTGCCTGCTCAGAGGAGGGAGCAGCTCCAAGGGACAGTGCAGAGTATTTGACTGAGATGCCCAGAGTAAAATTTGATTTAGTTTTGCTAGATGAGAAGTGTTATTAATAAGCCCAGCCTTCTGGGTGTTGGGGTTCACTGGGTGTTGGAAATATTTGTGAAGGCATGTGTAAAACTATCACTGTGTCTGTCCTGAAGCAGAAGCCTTGGGGTGTGCAGCCATGTAGGGTGGTTGCTGGTTTCTCTCTTTGCTTTTGCAAGATACAGCAGAGGGGGGAACTGGAGTGGCCTTGGTCTTCTTCAGCAGGGTGAGCAGATTAGTCCTCAGAGATGGGTGAAGGTCTCTGTGTGTTTCCCAGAATGGCTTCTACTCACCATACTCATTTGTGACTGCTTGTTTCCCACAGGAGACAGGGCCGTGCTCACTGGGCTGAGGGAACCGAGCTATAAACCAGACTGAGATGAAATGCCAGGAGCTCTTGCAGCACGGTTAGGAGAACACTGATTGCCTCAGATTAGACAGTTGCTTATTCCTCCCCATGTCTGCTTGAAGGGTAGTTTTGTAAATAAACAGGTATGACCCGAGAGAGCTGAGACAAGAAAGGGATCTGCTTGCCAGCCCCAGCCCCAGCTGTGTCTGTGTCTCCTACTGTCCATTCCTTGCTGCTGTGGAGGGCTGGATGCTGGCACCTATCACATGTCCCCTTCCAGAGCCTGGCTGCAATGTGGCTGTACACTGAGTGGTCCAGCTGGTGAAATGCACACGGAATGAGTGACCTCACTCTTTTCCTCTTTCCACCTCTCTGGTGTAATTTTCAAGAGTGCAGGTAGATAATCAAAAGTTGACAAAGAAAAAAACTCTGTATGGGGAAATCCATCAAGCAACCTCCCTTTCATGCACAGGCATGCATCCAGAAGCAAATGCTGTTTTCCCCTCCTCATCCTGCTGCATCCCATCTGCGGGCAGTTCCTGCCCTATCTCAGTTGGAGGGATTTTCATTTTGGTTGTCCACAAGTGGCATATGTAGGTTGCTCCTTGGGAACGTATGGGGGAACAGTGAAAGTTAACTGTCTGTCCTTGTGCACATGATAGTGAAGAGGAGAGAAGGAAATGGGAAAAGAGAAAGCACACAACACTGGCTGCCCAGAAGATTGAAGAAATCTGGAAATGTTTTTCTCTCTGTGGCTGAGAGGTAGTTTGCGGTCACATCATTCAGCAAGTCTGGTAGAATATTCATAAATGAGAGAGCGAGGATGCAGAAAATCATCTTTCCTGGGCTGGAGGCCTGTGTTCTTGCTGAGGAATATTTAATGGAAGAGCTGTGTCTTCCCATGTGGATCCTGCATGGGGGAGCTCTTCCTGTGCTAGAAATTAAAGCAATGGGTAGGTGATCAGCCTTTTTAACATCTGAAAACAGCAGTGTGACCCTCTGTGGCCTCTCTCCATGTCAGGCCCTGGGATGTGAGAAGTCATTCATCACATCACGGGGCTTGGCAAGGTCGCTGCCATTTGCCTTCCACTGTTCCCACTGCTCTCCAGGACAATACAATGCATAGGAAAGAACAAGAAATATAGATAATATTTATCTTTCTGGCTAAACAAGCTGTGGTTTCCAGCCCACAATAACCTTCCAGTGTTCCTATCTCACAGGGGAAATGCATTGGTAGAAAAAAAACAGCACTCCTTCCAGAATTAGACACATTCATCTGGACACTGGATGAAACAATTATTATAGCAAGAACTGCCGAGAGAAACAAAACAGCCAAACTGGCCAAGGCAAAGATCCTGGTTTGACAAACTGTCTTCCAGTCTTGTAGTGGAGCAGTTTGTGGGTATGCCAGGTGTCAAAATCAAAGAATCAGTACTTCAAAGTGGTTAAAAAAATAGTTCCCAGTATGTTTGGAAAAAAGAATCTCTGGCTGAAGTTCAGTGTTAAACGTTTCTGTAATTCAGCAATTCTTCTGACTGGCCCAAAACTAGTGTAGTCTTCAAAACATCATTCGGGTTAGTACAAAGATCCAAAACCTCTGGCAAATATTTTTTATGCTTTCCAATTATTATAATTCATTTGCTGATGCTGATACCCTGTCAGATAGTTTTTCAAGTTGATTGTATTCTTGCATGAGGGATCCCGAACACGAACATGGGCTGAGTGGAGAATAGATTGGGAGCAGCCCTGAGGAGAAGGCCTTGGGGGTGCTGGTGGGTGAGAGGCTGGATGTGAGCTGGCCATGTCTGTTCACAGCCCAGAAAGCCAAACATGCCCTGGGCTTCATCCAAATCAGCATGGTCAGCAGGGTGAGGGAGGGGGTTCCTTCCCTCTTCTCCACTCTCACAAGAGCCCATCTGGAGTTCTGTGTTGAGATCTGGGGCTCACAACATAAGAAGGACTTGAACCTGTTGCAGTGAGTCCAGAGGAGGTCCATGGAGGTGATGAGAGGGTTGGAGTACCTCTGCTATGAAGACAGGCAGGGAGAATTGTGTCTGTTCAGCCCAGAGAAGAGGAGGCTCTGGGGAGACTGCAGAGCAGCTTTCCAGCATCCAAAGGTGGCCAACAGGAGAGCTGGGGAGGGATTTTTACAAGGACATGTCGTGACAGGACAAGGGGGAATGGCTTCAAACTGAAAGAGGGCAGGTTTAAATTAGATATTAAGAAGTAAATAAAAACATTCTACACTGTGAGGTGGTGAAATACTGGAACAGGTCATCCAAGGAAGATGTGAATGTCCCATCCCTGGAAGCAATCAGTGCCAGGCTGGATGAGGCTTTGAGCAATCTGGTCTAGTGGAAGGTGTCCCTGCCTATGGCAGGGGGATTGGAACAAGATGATATGTAGGGTCTCTTCCAAACAAAACTATTCTGTGATTCTATTTTATTATTTAGCTGGAATTTCCATGTTTGTAGTGAATTAATTTGAAATCTGGTTTTGTCAAAGACAAAATCTGATAATGTATTTGGATAGAATTTGGTAAAAGTTTTAATGGAAAATGGGGAGAAGGGAAGTATTTGAAATATATTACTGATATTTTCAAAACAGTTCTTACTTTTGTTTTGGAGAAGTATCTTAATTGTGAAACTGACTGTGAAAAAGAAAAAGAATTATGTGCATAATCAGAAAATGGAATGAGAATTTTCTGCTTGAACAAAAGTCTTTATCTAATTTTTTGGGTTCATTGAAGATGTTCATATTGACCTAACTGATATTTTAATTTATTTTTTAGTGCCAGATCCCTCAGTACTTCTTTTATGTTAGCCCAAGCTGATCTCTTTTTCTTTCTTTTTCTTTTCATTTTGGTCACTGAACCAAAAACCCAACAGTTCTACTTCTGACAAGTTGACCATTTAATTTCCGGCCACTGCACAGATCTGATTCAGACCACTCTCCTCGTGTTTGTTCCCAAAATAAATTGCAGAATCATAATTCACTCCTTGAGGCAGCGAGGGGCAGCTGGTAGCAATACTAACATTTCCAAGGTAACAAACTCACATTTTCTGTAAGGATACCTGTGGTTGCTGTGTGGCTACTAATGTGTAAGTTGACCACATTTTCCTTTTCATCTAGCCATTTTTCAGTTTTCTTTTTCAGCAGAAAACTTTTCCCTATTGCAGTGTTTGGAATAAAGGCTTAGAGGAGATCTCTTACTTGCCTCCTTCTGCACATCTTACAGTTAAAGGGTACTTCTGCTTCTGATCTGGAAAACCTGTTGCAGTCCATCTACAGAATTGTGGTTCATTGAACTAGACAAAGAGGCCTTCATGTCTTTAAAATGATGTCTTTTTTCAATGGAATAAAAGTATTTACAGGTCTGTCCATCTCAAACAGAAATGAACTGCTGAGAGCAGACATAGAAATTGCATTTGAAAGATGCAGGTTTATTTCCTTCAGGGAAGTGATCCCTGTGTTCTTTATTGCCCTGCTTTTCCTTCAACAGGTAGTTAATGCAGTTATAGAGTATAAAGGAGCTTCAGCAGAGCTGTGATATTTGCAGAATTTGCCTCAACCAGAGGAGATGAAAAGGTGTGGGTTTGGCTGGAGCTGGCAGCACCAGTCCCTCCCCAGCCTCAGGCAGCCCGGATTACTCTGTGGACCTCTTCACTCAAAGAGATGGAAGTTTTGTTTCATCAAGTGGTAGCCTCTGGGAGGGAGCCTTTATGCTACTCATCACTGACAGAATGCCAATGCAATGGCATCTGGCTGTTTTCTTAGTACAAATGGTGTTTTTAAACTCTAAACTGTCTTTGAGCAGTGGTAGTTTCATGCTGACTACTCTTCTTCTGGGACCTTGTCCAGAACCCCAGTGAACAACCTTCCCCAAGTGCCTTTTGCCCAATTAGTGAGATTACAGTAGAGAGCCAATCCTCCTTCTAATTGCAATATTTTCCATTTGAGAAAGCACATTGTAAAATTAGTTACATTACAATATTTCTTTCGATTGCATTTCACTAACTGCTTATAAACATTAGTGAGTGACTTGCACTGTAAAGAGTAACCTTTCATTCCAGATTTACAAGGCCTGCACTTTTTGCAGTTACCAAGTATTTTCTATGTGCAAACAGTCAGAAACAGGGAACTTTTTTGTTCGAATTGATATTTTTTTCTCTAGAGCATATAAATTTTTCATGAGGTGAAAAACTCATACAGATGCTAATAAGCATAGTACCTCAAATCTTCAGAATGGTCAAATTGTTGACAAACAGAAATTGCATCTTCTGTCTTGGAGTGTTCCAGCTTTTAGCACTTCAGGGAGGAGGAGGACTGTCATCACCATGGAAGAGGATCAGTGCCAGCCAGGCCCACAGCTCCTTGATGCATTGCGTAATACGAGTGATGTGGCAAGAGATTTTGGCAGCAGGACAAGATTTAACCCTGCTCTCTTCTTGAAAATTTTCCTAATTTACTCATTGAGCAGAACATCTGGATGGCAGTTTCCATCCCTCTTGGGACAGTGCTGCTTTGGGGCAAGGCTGAATGTGGCATCCAGGTGCAGGCAGGTGAGGCAGAAGAGATGACCACAAGTGAGGGAGCAGTCAGATTTTCGGCTTAGCAGATTTTTCCCCCTCTTCTCTCCTTTTTCAGAATGCTGGGCTCATTGCTCAGAGATTTAGCATCCACAGCTTCCATGTAGTGGCTTTCCCCACATTGCCAGGCAGATGTATCGGTGGGAAAAACATGCCTGGTCAAACGATCTGGAAGAGGTTCCAGCTGCATGCCAGTTCAGTTCTCATCCCTTCTGCTGAATTTAACATGTGCTTGTTATGGTTAGCATGCACAGCAGTTGTAATTTGTTTGAATTAGAGGGGAATCATTCTCTTGGTGCTCTTTTCACATCAAGAACACTGTGCTCTGGTATAAAGAGAGATTGATGACTTTGTAATTAGCTAGGCCAGAATTTGATGGCCCTTTTAATTTTGGGTTTTACTTCTGAGTATCTTATATAGGTATTTACCTTTAAGAAAAATTGGAAATGAATGATAATAACACATTGCATTTTCTCCATTATTTTTGATTAATTTGGAAATGTTTAGGTGTAATTGAAGGGTAATAATAAATTTATTTTAATTACACACTTAAGAGCATGTTCCACGATATCCCTTGTTAAATACCTGTCTGTTCTATGGTTTCTTGAGCTTTTCTGTTGCAGGCAATCAGATCACTGCTAGGATGAATAGTTACATGTTGGGTGGCTAAACTTTTAATGTGCTCTTCAGAATCAAAAGAGGTGCCACAAGGAAATACATGTGAGAGACCTTAATATGTATTTCAGGGATCTGGGTCTGTAGCAGCAATTTATTATGTTTAATGTATGCATCATGGCAGGCCTAATGCAATGCCTGTCATGTGCCAAAAGATAGCTCTACTGTCTGGTGTCTTATAAATCCCCCTGTAATATCTCCCAGAAAGACCATCTTTCAGTGGCTTAGATGTGGTTCAGGTTTTGTATCGGTGGGGGCACTTTTTATGTGGTACAACGCTGGTAGTATATTGGGTAGGAATTAGGAATTACTAGGAAATCTCCCAGTTCTACTTAAAGATTAAAAAAAAAGTTTGGGATATGGTTAAATATAAACTTCCTTAAATTTGTACCTAAGGGCCCAGGCTCGTTTTCACTTTCCAAGAACAAAAAACTCTAGAAGGATGCAGAGGTAGTTGAAGTTTTTGTGACCTATTCACTGTAGGGAATACCTTTTGTTGAATTTGTAGCCTGCAAAATCCTGTGTTACTTGAAAAGCTACAAACTGGAACATTTCCCTATGAGAAATGGAAGAAGAAAGAAATGTTTCTCAAACTTAAAGCAGGATTTTTACACATTAACTATAAATATGTTGCAACTGAATGCTTTTAAATAAAATAAAGCTGCTTGCTGTCTCTGCAGAAATGAATTGGGCAAAGGGACTTATCCAGGGTATTTCAGTCAGATGAATGGAGAGATATGTCCATCACCACCAACGTGATGGTTATTCCTTCTAAATATAAACTTAATATAAATATATTAAAGACTTGATTATACCGTTAAGAAGATTAGTACATTTAAACAGAAAATACAGGCTTATGTGCCCTAAATGTGAAACTAAAAGGAGAGGGTTTTATATGTGGCACTATCACAACATTCACTACTTTTGAACAAGGTGTTTTCCCCATGGAAATACCTGTAAGGGGTAATCACTGCATGCTGCCTTTGGGAGTAGGTGGGATGCCTTAAATCTAATCTCTTTCAAAATGGTAATTTAAATGCATGCAGGTATTAATCTTGGCCTCTTTGGGGTTGTTTGTTGGAGTAAGCATAATGATGGCATGTGATCATGTCCACAAGGCTAGTTTTCTGTCTCATCTCATTTCCCAAATATTTGGGATGACTTTTAATTGCAGAAACTGTGGCAAATCTATTAAAAATATGTGTCAGAAGGGAAGAAGGATTGATGATGCATGTGTGATACTTCTTTGAATCAGATCTATGAATTTAAAATATTTGACACATATAAAAGTTTTCAGTGTCTTTTAATATTGTTCTTGACTTACACAGCACTGTCTCTAAGGACATTGTATCTGAATCTTCTGACAGTACTGAATTTATGACATTGAATTTAAGACTTTTGTGCTCATGTCATGAAGCTTGTTAGGTAGTGTTTAACATGTCTCCTTTTTAATTTTTTTTTTTTTTTTAATTCTTGTTCTTTATAACCTAGTAGCTCTTCTCAGTGAAAGATTTATAGTGAGGGTGGGGGAAGACTTGTGGTTATCTCCTGATAGATAGCACTCCTTGATTTCCTTTTATGCATCTCTCAAATTAGATATTCTGCACCTTAATCAAACATCATCTTCCTTTATCTTTTAAGAGTAAAAGCACTGCGATTATAAATTAACTTAGAAATATCATCAGATCTTCTGCCTCAGGGCTTGTCTTTGTTTCTGACTCAAGCATTGTTCCATGGTCGAGTCCTGTCCAGAGAAAAAAGCTGCTTAATTGAATGCAGTGGGGGCTGCAGTTTGAATGGGGTGCTCTGTCTGCAGGCAGAGCTGGAGCTGGTGTTAACCACAGCCCTGTTTCCCTGGGGGCTGGACACCAGTGACTCTGCCTGTGGCTGTACCAGGGCTGCCAGGAAATGTGCAGGCACCCAGGTGCTGTGTGGGTCAAAGTTAAATGCTTGCATTTCGGAGGGTAGATCGTGGGGTTACAGACTGCTAAGTATGTTGAATTCTAGGTGTATGGCTTTTCCACCCACTGGTTGCTCTGGACTCCATGTGGAGCAGTGCCAGCCCCCCTGAGCCGCCCTGGCTCAGCACCACATCCACCTGCCTGGCACTGGCAGTGCTTGCACTGGAAGGGGATGTCAGGTCTGGCCTGGGCTGAGACCCTTTGAATTTTCTGCCCTACTTCCCCATGATCTGGCCAGTGCCAAGGGAAAGGGCAGCCTGGCCCATCCTCTCCCTTGGGACAAGCATTGGACACAACTTTGCCTGTCCCACTTTTGAGGCTGGAAGCTGAGTATAGAACCTGGCCCTTCCTCGAGCTATATATGCTTTTTGTACTGCTCATTGGAACTCTTCAAACTCATTTTCTCTAAAATACTCAAAACTTACAGACTTTGATAGCTTTTACATCCCTGCAAGAGCTGCCTTCCTTTAAACATCTAAACTTCCCTTTACTCCCAGTGGTTATTAGTACCACTGCATAGTAATGTCCCAAGTATTAAAATGTCCCCATATGTGTTTTCTGCCTCTGTTGCTTTGGTGCTGTTATGGTTGGCATAACAAAATGTTGTAGACCAATATGCTAAATAAATATTCTTTACACTGCTGTGGCATGGTTGCCTTTTCTGCATGCTTATGCTTTCAGATAAATAAGTTTGTCCCTGAAGAAGATTTATGGGCCCTTTCTAGGGTACTGTCTGTCCTCCCCCCTTTGGAATGCATTGGTTAATGTTGGTTAATCAAACAGGGATACAGGTATCAAAGATGTGAGAGACCTGAAAGCTTGATGGAAATTGGTAGCCAGCAGAGTAAAAGGACCCAGGGTCATGCCATCACTAAAACTGAAGGCAGTCAGGTGAGCTCAGCTATTTATTAGCCCTAGGAGAACACAGGCAGAAAGGGGGACCCTGCACATGCCCCAGGCAAAGAAACTCTTTAGCAAGACTCTGCTGTACCCTACAGACACCAGGGAATGCAACAATGAGGGACTGATCCCCACTGAGAACAGCTCTCATTTCACTGCTGAAAAGAAAAGCCACTCCCCTGCCACAGGGTGCTGGGCACCAGGGCATGGCTGTCCTGGGGCTCCGTTCATGGTCAGGATGGCCTGGGGAATGTGTGGCTGTGTCCTGGGTGAGCAGAGGTGGGCAGTGATGGGGAGAGAGGCTCCTCTGCTGGGGTGGGCATGGATGAGTGGCAGTGGGGGTCCCCAGGGGAGCAGGGGTGCCTCAGAACCACCAGCCTCTGCTCCCACCCTCGCACCAGAGCCCTTAGGAGCAGCAGTGGGGTTTGGGGTTCTAGTCATACCTGGAAGGTAATTTGTTGTCCTGGACACATAACCAATTCTTCTGGTGACCATCAGAGGTCAGTGGCTTTTAAGCCAAAGGTCGATCTAGTCCCTGAAATTTTTCTTCATCTCCTGAATAAAGAGTAGCTGTCCTTAAAGGGCAACTACAAAGAAAGAGCATACTGATCCCTGTGAGAATAAATTCTCAGAAGAAGCAGGGTGAAGGCAATAATACAAAGCCTTTGAAGACCTGTAGGACTGAACTGCAGTGGTGTGAGCTGGGTGGAAGGTGGCTGAGGCCACTTGTTTGTCCCCTTGCCTGAAGCTAGCCTTGGGGCAAAGCCCATCCCAGGCACCAGCCCTGGAAAGGACCAGTTTGGGGCCAGGTACAGTGAGATGTGTGAGATTCTCAGGCACAAATGGGCTTCTTTGTTACCTTCAGTGAGACTTTTATTGTCATTAGGAAAACTCTTCCCATGAGACCTTAACTTTCATGTTGTGCTCTATCCAAGTATGTTTAAATATTAGATGATTTATTTCTATATTTTCACTTGTCCTCCATGGGAATGACAAGGATTTTAATGTAGTACAGAAAATCCTTTGAGATCTTCAAATTAGAAGAGCTCTAATGGAATAGACTTTTCGTTTTTTTAAAGTATGAAATGATGTGTTTGTGACTATAATTGATTATATCCTCATGAACTCTTTGAGTTAAATAAAGTGTATCAGGTAAACAAAGTACTTTGTCTTGTTCAAATGCATTGTTGCAAAACTAAGAATAAAACACATATGTAACATAATTAATTTGAATTTGTTTTACTAAAAAGAAACGCTTTTACTGAAATGGCAATGTTTTAATTTTGTGCATCATCATGGGATCACTTTAAATTAAATTATATTTAATTTAATTTTATTTAATTTCTGTATGAAATTTGCATTTGGGTCATGTTCTGTGAAAATGAGATTATTATTCCATTGGGTAAAATGTTACCAAAATGGTCCTGATGAGGCGAGAATTTGGCATTGAATTAATTCTAATACGATCGTAACAGAATATTTTTATAGTTATGCAGTGATGCCAGAGAAACATGCCAACTTAGGTAATATTTAATACTTGAAGTCCAATGCTGATGGAGACACTACTTTCCAATTTCCCTTCCTGCAATCTGCCTGCCCTCTGCCAAGCACTGGTGTGTGATTAATTGACTGACACGAAGTCTGTTATTTACATTGCAGATACATTGTAAGTAGACTCCAGGTGAAGCTCGCAGCATGCTGCATATTTACTGCCATATGTTCAGGAGGTTGTGAACAGAAAAAAGTAAGTCTGAAGCCAGAGGAGGTATTAGAGGACACAATAGAAAAGCTAATTATAAAAGCCTTCAAAAGCAGTCCCTGCTTTATTGTTTAATGTCCCAATATGTAATTACAGAGAACTAGGAAATAAGGGAAGATAATTAAGGGAAGATATAGAAACCAGGGCATGCTACTTTGTGAGAGAAGAGGAAAACAGAGCTCCCAACACACCTCTCCTTTAGCTGTTGGAAATGAGGGGGGCTGTGAAGGGAAGATGGAGGGGGCAGGTGTCCTGGATGGTACAGACAGGAGAGGTGTGGGCTCAGGGGGAAGGGGCAAACTTCGTCAGTGCTGTTTTTCGGATATAATCTGGTGTTTCACCCTCCTGAGGGGGCTTTGTACCAGGTGGGATGGCCAGAAAGGGAGTGCTGGAGCCAGCAGCTGTATCAGCCCTATTGGCAAAGAGTAATTTGTTCACTTTAAGCAAGGACAGCATGGGAGGAAATCACCCCACAGGATGCCGCCCTTGCTTTAAAGCCCATTATGGGCTGCCTGTGCAAGTAGAAAACCCTGCTCTGCATCTGTTACTGTACCCCATACTAATATATGTATTTTCCCTGCTATTTATATCACTTCTGAATTAGGCTTCCACTATGAGGGTCGCAGCATGTCTCCTATTGTTTCATGGAGTGGTAGTTTCATTAAAGGTAGTATAATGAGGGTTATAAATTTCAACGAAATAGAAGAAAAATATGTGTGAATCCTAGCTTTAAATCTTCATGTATAGTAGTAGATTAGTATTTCTTAGAATAACAAAGGTGCTGCCCTGCATTTCTATCAGCTACACATGTAGTGGGGAGCTGGGGCTCAGGATGCTCTCAGGCACATGAAGCAGCTTCTGCCTGGCTGATGCAGAAAGGTGCAGGCAACGTGGGGGGCTGGAAATTACAGCTCTAATTTTGCTCCGGGGCTTGAGGGAGAATGTCTTCACTCATGCCTCAAAGGGCCTTCCCCAACACATAGCTCAATTATTTGGATGGTAAGCTGATTAGAGGATTTGAAACCAATCATCTAAAAATGGTTGATGCCAGCCTCCAACTGACACATCAACTTACTCTCAATGAGGGCAGAAATGAGACACATTTCAAAATATGATTTTCTAGAAGTGTTTCAAACACCTTCAGAAGGTGTGTTGAGCAGGGTGAGCAGGCAGCAAGTGGCTCTTTAACATTCCTTTGTGTCCATTCTGGTTGGTGCTGGAGGTTTGTGTGATGCCAAGGGCTGCTCATGTGCTGTGCCTTCTCCTGCTCCATCCTGGCAGGCAGCTGGGCTCAGGGGCACAGGGCTCCTGCTCCATCCTGGCAGTGCCTGAGCTCCAGGGGCACAGGGCTACCCCAGGCTGCATCTTTTTGGAAGGCAAGAAAGGTGTTCACTCAGGAAGAGAAAACAGGAAAAGAGAGCTGTGTCGGTTCAATGTGAGGGCAAGCTGGAAAAGGTGTCAAAAAGATCAGATGCTGAAAGTATCTGCTTGTCTACTTCTCGCTCTCCTTTAAAGAATCCCCAAAAATTCCTAAGTAAAAATTTTCAAATTCCCTCTTCTTTTCAAAATTTCAGTTTCTTAGCAGATATGCAGTCTTACTTTGCAACAATGATTTACACAAATCTCCAGATTTGATGGGAGCAGTAAGGTTTACATGTGAATAGAAATGCTGAGAATGTGAACCATAAGAGTTGTGGGGTTTTTAATAGTATTTTGCTATGAATCCTTATTGGATGATTACATCTATATTTGTCCACAGTCTACGGATGATTTCACGTTTAAGACATATTTCCTTACTTTTATAATTGCATTCTGAATGGCAAATTTGCATTGATAAAGTCTTGCTTTAAATGTATCCTCTATTGCTGAAATTAATTATTATATTTGTTGCACATTAAATTTCAAAACGCATTTTTCAATTGTTGAAAAAAGAAGGGCTAGAGAAAGCACATAAAATGTCAAAGGTGACAAAGAGATGAGCCCAGCAATGGAGGTGATTGGCCAGGGACAGAAAGCTCCTTTGCTTAGTGCTTGCCTAGTGCTGAGCACTTACGTCTGTAGTTATCCATTTCTGCTCTAACTTTGCTCAGAGCTGTGGTTCAGCATCCTGCGCTGTTCCTGCAGGGACTGCTCTCAGTTTCCAAGATGTCATTGACATGGACTGCCTCAGATTCAAAATACCTATTGCATGTGCTGATGAGGTATTCAAGGGTTTCCAGCCCATGTGCGTGCAAATGAATTTAATGGTAATCCTGGTGCTCAAATCTTTGCAAAATTAAGATTTTAGATATTTCTATATGAATGCTCAAATATTTAGAGCCCTGGAGTGACAAAACAGAGAGGGGAATGAAGGGGCATCTTTCTCAGGGTACTGATTTTTCAGAGGATTTAGAGAAGCAGTAGTTTTCAGATGTTTACCTTTTAGTGGTTGAAATCAGCTAGTGGGATCAACAGTTAGTGAGAGACATGTTGGGGAAACACACTTGTGATTCTGTTATGCTGTTTTCCATATGGAAATGAGACTTATCCAAATGTGCCTTGCTGGACTGCTTTCTCTTAGCTGAGAGGAAGCAGAAAAGGAGTGAAAAAAACTGATGTTCTTATTTAAAAGGAAGCTAAAAGGGTAGGGTAATAGAATTGCAGATTTCAAAGTGAGTTTGTTCTGATGGAACATGCAGAAAGCTAAGGTAGGGCAATGGAAGAGGAAGATTCATGTGATCTACAAATTACCTTGAAGCCAATAATACAGAAAAAGAGGCATTGAAACATTAATGGAAATTTGCATCCAAAAGTGTAACAGTTTTACTTGTATATCTCACAGGAGGACACTGACATAATTTGCATATATTTTTAAGTATTTTGTTGTCTGGTGAGATTAAATGGAAGAGTGAGGTCACCCCAACAAATATTGCCATGAAAATTTTAGAGTTCAGATAGAAAATCTACCCTCCTCATTCCTTCACCATGATGACTTATGTTAATGGAAAGAAGTATTAATGTTTTACTCAGCTGTAAAATGGCCCTGGGCAAGTGGCTGAGTAGAGTTTTACAGGCCCAGGTGAAGAATACTGAAGAGAAACAGCTTTTTCATACAAGAAGCAAGATTACAATCACTGAGGCAGAAGGAGAGAGAGGATGAGAAGCTGACCACGTGTAATGGCTGTATATAGTTAAAGGTGTTCTCTGAGATTGCAGGGTGCCTGTAGTGGGATGGATACATCCAGTAGTAAAAATGTGGTTGTAATAGTTTTCCTTCATAGAATAGTGTCTGACCTACCTGGTGTTTTAAAAGCTGTTGAGGCTGTTTTTAGAACACTTTGTCCCATCTTACAAAAACCATCTTCTGAGCACTTGTACCGTAGTGCAGATACTTTCCACAGCCACTTGGAATACTCTTTCAGTATGAAACTTTGAAAGGGCAGTTTAGTTTTAGCACTGACTTGCCTGATTTTGAAAGGCATTTCATCCTTGAAAGTAGTTAAACCCTTCAACCAGTTAACTGCAGGTGGTTACATTTGCTAATCAGATGGATAATTATTATACAATGGTAAAAGAAAGACAGCTGCAATCGCTATAGATGATTGTTAGGAGTTTTTCAGTGTGACAATGAACTGCAGCACCTGCCATCCCAATATGTTTTGCAATTTTGCTGTTGGTATTATTTCCTAGACCCTCCATAGCACAGAATGATCTACACAGTGCTCTAGCTGGAACTTGAAGACATTTTCATTTCAAATGCCTTGTTGAATTTGCTTATAACTTTCCAACAACCTTACCTTTTAAAGGTTTTTAAAGGTTTGCTTTCACTAAAATGGTGGATAGATGTTTTGCAGATTTACGTATTGCTATTTCTAATTACTGACCAATTTGAAAAAGATTTTCACTTGCTGAAAGAAAATCAGGTTTCAGATCAGTAGTTGAGACTTTTATGGTTCTGCATGTGTGTAACTCAGAGATTGCCTGCTGAGACCTGCAGGTTTCATCCACTTTATGATTAGATCTGTGACAAGTTTGAAGGAATTTGGTTTGCAGGCAAGAGACTTAGTTATGCATAAATCACTGGAATGGGATAGGTATGTCCTTGCTGTGCTATGTATGTGGTACTTATTTCCATATTTGTTTGGTTTTTTTTTAACATGCATATATGTGCACACATTAGTCACTTTCTGTTCTCCTTAACTCTTACTTCTGCCAATCCCTGCCTTAAGATATCCCCTAGATACAGCAATCTGGCCAGGGAAAATTACTTGTTTCACCCCTCACACGAAAAACAACACCTGTCAATATAAATTGGTGAGGATGAATGTATTTGATAAAGCTGTGCTTTCATCACCACCTGGATCTGCTTCTGCTGGCTGATTACCACTCTTCAGGTCAGTTTGGGAAGAGCATGGTGAATCTGCTGTAACATCTATGGTGCTTACTCATGATAAAAGGTAATAAGTATTTAAAATATCTTTCCATTGCAATAATTTCTTATTTATGATTGTTAGTTTGGAGAGTGAATCCTAATGCTTACAATGAACTATATGCTGCTCCTTGCTTAAGTGTCAAATCACTGAGAAGAGACCCTCCTTTGTCCTTACAGCTTTTCCACACTAACATTACCTACATCTCATATTTGACCTTTACAACCACAGTTCCCATCTTTATTTTCATTATTATCTTTGTTATCTGTAGCTTTTTAGTAACAGTTTTCAAATGGATGGACTGCTGTCTCAAATGCACTGAAATTTTAGCAGCTGAGATTCCCCTGAGATCCAGGGCCTCTCAGGGTGGGGGGTGAGTGACTCTTTGTCCTTTCTTGCTGCCTTTGTGTTCCTGC
The DNA here is from genome assembly GCA_013400515.1 of Erpornis zantholeuca. Taxonomy (NCBI): domain Eukaryota; kingdom Metazoa; phylum Chordata; class Aves; order Passeriformes; family Timaliidae; genus Erpornis; species Erpornis zantholeuca. The sequence goes on along the minus strand of VZTN01027217.1, from coordinate 5,495 downwards.
CCAGAGAGGCATGAGAGCAGCACTTGGAATGGCCAGGATCTTGAGAAACTACATCTCAATGCACCTAATTTTTAATATATTACAATTTTGTTGTCTTATAAAGGTTGGAGGTTTTCTGTTGGCTTTTTTTTTTTCCATTCTTAAATTTGAAGAAGGTAGCAGATTGTGTAATTCCTCAATTGTCTGAATCTTTTTCTCAAATTTCCATCATTTTCAATCAAAATCTGTTTTCTTATATTTCAAGGGGACAGGTTATCTCCCCAACCTGGTCAGTAACATACACAGCCAATTAGGGGTTCACATCTTAGCTTTTTTCCTATGTCTACTGAAAAAATAGTCATGTCTGAACCCGTATCCACTATCATTTCATTTTTCATTTTATTGGAAAACTTCTTGTCTCTGATACTATTCTGCAAGTCCAAGTTCACTTATGTAGGTACTTCTGTTGCTCTATAATAATTTGGATTTTTTTAGTAATTCTTTAATCTCTTTCTCAATATGATTGCTCATTTGTTCAGGCTTTTGTTAGAGTTTCTCTTTCTTAGTATAAGTTAGTCCAAATTTTCCTACTACCCTGTTTTTTATAGAAACTTAGTCTGTGCAGTCAGGTCAGACTGGTTAATTGGTTAAATTCACCATTCTGTCCTGAAAATTCCTCCCCAAGTCTGCCATGGCTGTCTCAATAAGAATCCCATCTATCTGTAAGGGACTCCCTGACTTCTCTAGCAAAAACTCAATAGTTTCTAGAAATTGTTTTGTTCAGCTTTTGTTCATTATTTTGGTTTGGTTTTAAATTCCTTCTGGACTCTTGGTCAAGGGTCACTTGGGTGTCTTGTGATTTGTCTATTACTTGCACATTTTTGATGCCATGGTTGTGATGCCTTTCCACTGATAGTAGATCCAACTGAGATGTCCTCTTCTCAGGATCATGTGAATCATTTGCACTAAGAAAATAAATTGGTAACTCCCTTTTTTTTCTTTGATTATCTCCTCCTTATTCTAAGGAAGTCTTGTTTCCTTTAATGTATGGGGACATGAGATGATCTCTGAGTGCTTTCCTTGAGCAACATGAGAGTCTCTTTGGCCATCATGGAGCCTTGCCATGAGCTGAGTAAGTGTTTTGGTCTCCCAGCTGTGAGACTTACAGAGTCTTTCATGCCTTTTCTCTGGACTTCCCCATACTTTCCTCCCTGTTTTTCATAGAAACACAACCCTTCACAAATAATTACCTGCAATAGTTTCATGTGTCTATGTTTGCTCTTAGACAGTGATGTTCAGCATTGGGAATGAAGGACCCACTTTTGGTTTAACAGGTTCTGTAAAGGACTCTGGCTGCTGCTTACAAACATCTCACTAGAGGAGAGAATTATTGCCACTTCTGGAGTTCACTTACCAGCAATATTGTGAAATCAGCAAAGGGTAGTCTCTGGGGCAGGGCTTTGTGCATGTGGAAGATCTAGGAGTGAGTGTGGGTGAGCAGGACCACAGAGTGGTGCAAGGACTGAGCTGGGGCATCTCTGTTCCTTTTGCTATATGTGAGCAATTGTGGCAGATTTGGTTACTAGAAACGTAATGGTGTTAAAGGATGAGGCTTCTTTTTCCTCAGAAATAAATGGATAATAAAGATTTGAGACCTTGTCCTGATTTTGTTTTTGTCGTTTGGGGCTAGATTTTGTTGAATTTGTTGTTTTTAAAAATAACTCATATGGGAGCCAGGCTGTGTCTTGGCCAATGACAGACCTATACTGATTTTTATGTGCTATCTCTTCAATTACAATTGCTATGATTCTCTTTGAAATTGCCATGCTGTAAACTTAATACTACTGGTAAATTCAGTTTTGTGGTCTGCAATGAAAATTTAGGCAAAACCATGCAGAATGAGAGCAATATATTGAATTTACAATGACTGAGGATGGGAGAAGAGATGGGCTGGAATTCAGATGTTGCAGAGTCTGAACTCCAAACTGTCATTCCAAGTGATATGGAAATGGGCACGTGTTCATGGCAGAGGCTTTATGCCCTTTGTTGTCCTATTAATATTTCCATCAATAGTTGGAAAACCTCAACAGTTTTGTAGTGTGTTGTTGCAGTGTTTTAACTAGGAATTTTCCAAGTAATTTTTACTTTATTCAGAGGTAATAAAGCAGAAAATCTCAGAAATGTGTTTACAATCAAAGCAAGCTTTTTAATAATGGAATCAGCATTATATGTGAGAGACTCTCTTCTAAAGAAGGTCCTCATGTCTACATTTTCAAATTTAATGTGCTTTTAAACATTGTATTTTAAAACTACTCATAAATTAGTATACAGTTCTTGTATTTAAAATTACCATTATTGGCAGCAGTGAAAAAAAATTCAGAGTGCTTGCTTTTTACAGTGAGGGAATTTGTGGACAGCTAAATATCTCTATCTATATATATATTTTGCTTATCACAGCTGGTGTTTTGGAGAAGATTTACTTTACTAACACACTAACATTAATACTCTGCAATGTCTAAAATGCCTTTAGTATGCCATTTACACTCATCTGAGAGATTTCATGAAAGTATATTAGTAAGCCTTCATGAGTAATCCATCATGCCTAGGAGACTTAATCAGATTGGGCATGTACTTACCCCTGGCTTAATAATTGTTACTGGCATTATTGCTGTCCTTATTTCTGTTTCATCTGTGGTGAAAATGTTCAGAATTTCAGCTGTAGTTCAATACATTATAATCGTGGTTCTCCACAAAACAGCACAAAACCTATGTGTAGTAAAATCTCCTGCTATTCCTTTTAAAGGACTATACAAAAGTTTAATATTTCTTCAGGACTGTTGAGGTAGCAGCATTAAATATTAAAACATTTAAATGTGCAGAACTGATTAATTCAGAATATATCAGAGCTGCTCATAAATGTTTAATATCTGTATTTTGCCTGATTGGATATAATTTAAGCTATGTGCTTCTTTCAGCACTCTAGGACCAGGTACTCATCTTTTATTTCTAGGNAAATACGGTTCAGTTAAAATTTGTGCAACCTCGGTAGGATGAAAGCTGAAATTTTGTCTTTGCAACATTTATGCATTTCTTTAGAAAAGCAGAAATATTGAGGGGGGGAGATTGGAGCTATGCAAGTCCTGGATCTAGTCTGAGGTTAAACTTGGACCAGATTGTAGCTGTGTTAGTTCATAATCAACAAATTAGACTAAAAAGCTGAAGAATGAATGTTGGTATCTCTGGGGGAGGTGGGATAGACCTGACTGGCATGTTGGCATGTGGCTGCTGATTGATCAAAACACCCAAGTGTAGTGAGGAGACAGCCTCCTGTGCTTACTGGTCATGTATGAAACATAAAGATCTGTATGGAAGGCTATAGGTCCATTTGAGACTTAGCTCTAAGTCTGGTCTTATCCCCAAATGCCAGTATCATTTGTCTTCCAATTTACAACACCAGTTCTGTTAAAGCAAACCAGCAAATCCTATACAGACAGGAAAAGCTACTTTCCCCCAAAAGCTACTTTCTTCCAGAGTGCTCTGCCTGGGAGTATTTCCTCCCCTGGGATTGGTACAATGAAGAGGGAGGGATGGACCTCATCTTTTAGCTGTTTGTTCTGCAGGGCCCCCACCAGGGCAGTGCCCCACCAGGCTGGATGGAAAACAAAAACTCTGTAGGAGCATCTGTCCCAAAGCATACATGGTTTTGCATCGCTCACCAGGAAGCATGCTTAGCATACAGCATTAGCAGTGCTCCATACTAGTTCATTTTCTTCCTCAACATGCTTTAAATTCTCTTCATTGCATTTAGTGCTTTATCCTGATCTCTCTGAAGTTAATGGCTGAAGCGCCATTGCTTGTAATGAGGCCCAGCTGCCTGAGAATGCCTCGAATATAATAAAAGGAC
>VZTN01027213.1:17881-43543 GCA_013400515.1 Erpornis zantholeuca | reverse complement strand
GCTGTTGGGAAAAAAAGTAATATCATGTCCAGGTGCTCTACTGAATGTGCTTGCCAGGCAGGTATTTTCTGGGTATTCTTTTTTAATCTGACCTTAAAAAAAGTCTGGAGAAAGCCATTTCAGAATTTTTCTTCAACATTTATCTCAAAAATGGGCCATTTGATTCGTGAACATCTCTAATGTATATCATCAGTGACTGAAGGAGTTTTTTTATATGATTTTTGACAATTTAACAAGTCCTCCTGACAAATTAAATCAATTTTGCTGCCATGTAAGAATATAGTAGAAAACGGTGAAATAATGAAAAAAAAAAAAATTCAATTTAAAATCCCAAGCAACCACCCTTTCTATTAATGCCCTGAGTCTACAAAGCTGCACTTGAGGAATACTCTTAAAAAGTGTCTAAACATTTGATTTTTCTTATGATGACACTTCTTCAAGAGCCAGAAACAGACAGAAGGTTGATGAATGGAAATATGTCCTTTACACAATATCCATGCTGAGATAGCCAAAAAAGCAGAGGAATATGATTCCAGCTTGACAATGTTTTCAGGTTCTTGTGCATCTCTAAAACTCCTCTCACCAAAACCCTTCCCATTCCCAATTCCAAGACAGGGACTAAANAACACTGTATTTTCAAACATTGGTACCACAGAGAAGAAATACTTCCTACATGTTGGACTACAAGGATGAACTCCTTCCTGCAGCTCTGCTGGGAAATTAATGCATAGTGGCAGCTAATTTTTACACAGAAAATTGACACAAAATCTGCAGTAAATCACTGTTGGTATAAAAATTTACATTAATTCAATGACAAAGAAACTTAAATTACTTTGTGAATTTCCCTCTTCCTTAACACAAAGGGGAATCAAACTATACGATTAATTAAAAAGTAACATTAAAAAAAAAAAAGGCAGTTTAATCCCAAATCTTTTTCCTGCCAAGATATGAATATAGGATATAGGCATGACAGCTAAGTGTCAGCAGTTACCAGAATCTTAACATTTTCTGGCTCACCAATTTAAGATATGCAGAAGGAAATTTGCTCACACATGCAAGGGGAACCTGAGCTTTTTGAGTTCTGCATCCACAGCTGCTGCAGACTAGAACACAGGAAAGTAGGCAGCCTAAGGAAAGGACCCAGACTGGCACACAGCCCAAAGTGAGCAGAGAAGAAGAATGTGGATTAAAAATACATGCAGGGAAACCTACTCTTAGAGGCAAACCAAAAGCAAACAAACAAAAAAAAAACCAACAAAAAGAAGCACGTGAGGACACTTGTTGGAAACTGAAGAGAAGTGATGAAAGGTAGTATGTAGATAAATGTCTGGAAGTTGTTATGAAGAAAAGTGAGTGTGAAGAAATGTATGTATGAAGGTGAGTCTGGTTTTCAGTTAATCCAAGCATAAACCTTTTAAAGGTGAACACCCCAAAATCAATAGTCATTTTAGAAGCAAAGTACTGCATATATTACCTATACTGTGAGAGACCAGATAATCCTCTCTGCGTGAGCCTAATATTGTTCTATTTTTGTCAGACTACACCTCTTGGAAAAGGCACTATAATAGAGATATTTACTAATATCAGTCTAAGCCCTCCTTGTTTAAAGGATTTGAGAAGTCCAGGACTATTAAAAAACATTACCAATAAGACGAGTAAGATGATATTGCTGGTCACTCCATTTATAGATTCTGCTTCTCCTCTATTATAAACCAATTTATTTTTCACTGTCATATGGGGGAGGAAGACTGGGAGAAGCTTTAGAGGCAATTCTGTATCTCACAGCCCAGACATGAGAAATAAGCGTGCAGAGACAGGAAAGATGGTTTTATCCCTACAAGATATCTGGAAAAAGCATACTCAGAGAGTGATTAAATACTGCAAAGAACTATAGTATTTCTGGCAAAAATCCAATCAAGCCTTTGTCCACGAAAATTTAAAAATTAAGAAAGTCATCACAAAATATTGCCACTGACCAATTGAGAGTAACTCCTTTAAGTCCAGTTCTAGCATTTTAAGTGGATTTTAAAATCTTTTGTATTAACTAAGTATTTACTGCTTTTTCCTAATTTTTTTCTATTCCCTTTCAACTCTGAGACCAGTTTTAAAATTTTTCATCATTTATCTTCAACAAGTTATGTACCAGAATATGTTTTTAGTTAGCAAAGGCAAGCAATCAGCAACTCCTCCTTTTAGCAACTGTTTTAAACAAAGAAAGATCACAAGTGCTGTGCTTAAAAATAAAGAAAAAAATAAATTAAAAAAAAAAAGTTATGTCATCAAGTCTTGGTCATTGCAAGATGTGTTGTTTCTGTTCAGGTCAATAAGCTTCTAAAGTTACCAATACACAGATACACTTTGGTGCAACAAGAAAAGAAAAAAACATTGTCTTATGCAGAAGCAGAATACGGAAGTTTATGTGAAAAGTCTGACTTCTTGAGGCAGATTCCATTGCTTGTGTTGCTGCAAAACCAATGGATTCTGCACAGTTCTGTTAACCATCAGCAATTATCTTCCTGTCAAAGCTAAAGGTAACAAATTTCCCCATACCCAGCAAGGCTATATCATGAACCGGACACCAGCATCATTTGACGGAAACTAAATCACAACACCAGCCAAGAGCTCTGACAGACAAATGTGCTGCCTCTGAAAATCTAGGCCTATCACTCAGAGGAGGAAAAAAGGTTCTCTCAGCTGGTCTTTCTGAAAAGAGATTAAATGTTGTAGATTCTGTAAGTACAGTACCAAGCAAATCCTAAATATGAAAATTATTAATGGACTTTACTACTGGTCTTTTTAATCTTTTGCCAACATATGTTCATCTGTTTTACCTTGGTCTGTCTTGTTTCCTGATGGACATAAAAGGCAGGAACCGTGCATTATCCTAGTCTTAATCAAAGACAGCAGCACAAGAACAATGTACCTCTACCTATCACTCAGATAACACTTTAGCACTGGCTGTTCTTTTATAATGAAGATGCCTCTGTGTAATAAAAGATACCTCTAATGTGTCCTGTCCTTATGCTTAACAATAACATTCATTTCATGATATGCTATGTAATGGGAATACCAGTTCTTAACCTGCTCAGTAACAAAGTACTGCATTATCACAATGCAATTGCAGTTTGGCTGGAATTTCCTGATAATCTGTGGCTGGAACTCGCATTCTTTTCCCCAAAGGGACATACAGTACAGCAGATCAGCCTGTAACTGCAAAACTACAATTGGAGTATGGCTATCTTTAACCTGTGTAATACCCAAGGTATAAAAAAAAGCAATGCTTTGTAAAGCGGTGCTATGTATTGCTAAATAAAAATCAAAGAACTTTCACTGACAGGCCAGTGAGATTTTTTTTTATACAGGATCTAGTGTCCCATTAAAGGTAATCACAGACACAATTTTCTGGTGAAAATTCCAGAGGAAAGCCCGTGAGGGGGACTTGGTGTCTGAGGGGATTGATAGAGCCGGAAAACGCCTTTCACCTCTCAGTCACTGGTTCAAACTTGGGCCAGGCTGGTTGTGACCTAAAGCTGTTACTGCTTGACAGCTGTTCAATGACCTATGTGAAAGCAGCAGATTCAGACCAGTACCTTTTGGGGTGATGTCCACTCCCCCGGAACATACAGCTGCAGCAGATATCAATTGCAAGCATCTGAAGAGCTTCCAGCAGCTTGAGGAACTGTATGGACTGCACAGTCATTGCTCCCAGAGGCACTGATTCCAAGCAGGGGTTGCCATACATACACATCCTGGCTTGGAAACACTCACACATCCTACATTTCATAAGGCTGGATGTTTTGGCTCAGTGCGACTGCTTTCCAGCAAAGCAAATGTTTCTCTAAAATAACTTATACTACAAAACCAAAAAACCACAAAAACAACAAATACAACAACAACATAAGCAAACAAACAAAAAAACCCTTCCACAGAACACACCATGAAATTTGATAATGAAGTTTCAAATTCTATATTGTATTTACCACAAGTGCTGACAATTCACACACAGAAGAGAGTACATTAAAACTGGAAGTTCAGTTTAAAAGAGTACTTTCAGTTTCCTACCTTATATTTCAAATTTTCAAGTATTCTGCCAAGTTGGCAGATTCTATATAAAGAGGAAGAACAGAGAGAACAGTTTAAGTGAGAAACAGTACAATAAAAAGAGAAGCAAGAGAGAAGTTTAACTGCTTCAGGCTGATACCTTCTATCCTAAATATAAGAAAAAGTTGGGAATTTTTCCCTGCTTAGGAAGACTGAGATTCGATGGCAATCCTAAAAGAACTTAAATATAATTCAAGTGTTTCTGTATTGAAACCAAAGTTTATATCCTGAAGAAAGACATTCACTATTTTTTTTTCCTTTCCTTTTTGATGTCTCTCACATAAAGAGGAAAAAAGTACTGTTTATTCTAAGATTAATAGAGTACACGAAATATGGATACTACAGCATAAAAGCTACCAAAACTACAAAAGTCCCCTTTTCTGTAAATTTAGAGCTCGTGGGATATAGAAAATACCAAACACCTTCTAAAGCCCAGGATGCAAAAAAGGATCGTTTTAATTAAGTTTCAGATTAATTAGAACGTGCAGCAAACGTGAGATCAGGTACCAGGCATTTACTGAAAGTTCTTAATTGTTAGTATAAGGTAGCTCTGATTAACCCACATGCTGGATGGACAAACCCATACTGCTGCCCAGTTTTAGAAACAGAAATGCTAGCAGCTATTCATCTGGAGAAATTAGGTATTTAACAGCTAGCTAATTCATTATTAAAGCATTTAAACCAAAGAAAGAGCTAACCTGGGTAAGTGATGAAAATTCTTAGCTCAACTCTACTTTTAACCTCAGTGTGATACCTAAACAGTCTACTTATTCATTCTACATCAAAGTGTCGCTTGTGAAACACTATGTTTTAATTAGGATGCTTTATAATATGGAACAAAAAGTATTGAAATGAAACACATAATTAAAACTCATGTCATGCTGAATCATTTTCATTTATATTACAATACACCAGTGCCATGACACTGTTGCTACAAGCTCTGAGTGCTACTGAGGACATATTTACCTACCAGCAAGAAATCTCATCCAAGAGTGTTTGGATATTTGTCTGTACTAATCCTATTAACACACTTGCCACTGAGCTTGTTCTGGAAGGACCCTACCCTCAGTCTATGACTTCTGCCAGTACCTCCCCTCTTCAGCATATTGATTAGTGCACAGATGGGCGTGGGGGCAAGAAGAGAAAGGAAATAAAATGAAACTACCAAATACTTCAGCCTGTCACAGCATAGTAATTGAAATATGTTTTTCCTTTACAAATTAATATTTCTGTAACAAACCATTGAAGGACGTTTATAACACCAATAACACCTGAGAAATCAGTCACTACTGTAGTTAATGACTGGTTTGGTAGATTGTTAACTGCCCTTAACTTCCCATGAGTGGTTAACTAACAAACCAGTCATTACCTACTTCATGGGGATTAGAGGTTAAACATAAACTTGATTACAAGCTATAAATGTGAGTAATTTAAAATGTTACTGGTTATTACAAAAATATATGGTAATAATTTCCTCTTTAATGAAAGGGAGCATGTTTTTAGTGGTCCCTAGTTTCTTGTTGAGGCTTAGGAAAAGAGATCAGTGTGTGATTAACAGCTACGTTCTTATGATAGGTATCTGGAGCTAGGTGGCAAAAATGAATACTCACTACCTATCTGTCTCATAAAAATATAAAAACATAACTCTATCTGTAAATAAACATGGGGTTTGTAATATGTATTCTTAATTTGCATTTGAAAATGTTTGTGGCCATCAGATGCAGGTTTTGCATACACACATATGGGAGAGAAGGGTAATCCTTTACTTGCATTGAGGAAAAAATCACAGATCTGAAGAATTCAAACATATACAGCTATTAGTCCAGAAGAGTCTTTACAGTGTAGTGATATAATTCCTTGCAGGAACCTGGAATAAACTTCCTCTTCCAAGAGAAATCTCACATGGTAAAATTATAAACAAGGAAATTAAAACAGGTAGATCTCAGTCTTAAAGTTTACAGAGTTTAGGACTCAGATCACAGAACCAGGTTCAGAAACAGCATAAAATTTCAAGAAGAAACGAAGTCTAGGTGTCTAAATATCGCAGTGTAAACGCCTGAAAGAATGTACCAGCTCCTGGCTGTGTCCTGTGGTGGCAGTGAAAACTGAAGAAATGATGTTGTACAATGCCAGGCTGAGATTTCCAGAGCCATCTGGATTTTCTGAGATTATCAGAATGCCTTAAATAATTTAAAAGTGCTAAAAGGGACTAAGTCAAATGTGGGGCAAGGAAATAATATTTCACACTTACTCTACTAAACTCATCATGGGAAATAGCCATAATCTATGCTAATGAAAGAGTTTAAACAGCCACTAAAACTCCTGAACAAGAGTGGGACAATGACCACGATAAGTAAAGGTAGGAAGTTCTAAATCAAGAGGATGGTTCACCAATCTCAGATTAAGGAAAGATGGTACAACATTTATCCCATCCTGAAAATCTAAGAGCTAATTGAGGAGGAGGAAAAAAAGTAACTGTTTACCATCACAATTGTTTGTGTTCTTTAGAATTTGATACAAAATTGAGGTTACTGAGGGAACTGCTGCTGGCATGTAGGGCTAGGAGAATCACAGGTTTTGTATGTATAAACACAAGCAATTAAAAGTATTTCATAGTCACAGGGAGAATGATGGATCAAAGCTATACAGTTTAAAGACTAGCATGCATGAAGAAAAAGCATTGCTTCTTAAATAGAAAAGGCTGTCTGCTGTAAAAAAGCAGTTTCCCTTAACCTGCAGCTTTGATGTGATAGCTCACTATCACTTAGCTTCTAATCTGAAGGTCCATCACCCGTAGTTCAATTTGATATATTGCAACCCACAAAATGCTAAAAAAACATAGCATCTCCTTTTGGAAAAACTATATTATTCAAGAATAGTAGACTAACACAATTGAACAGTAAAAGAAAGAAACCAACCTAATTTCGTTGATACACTTACTTTCATGGTTTCTTTCCTCATTAAGAGTCTCTAGCAACACTGAGAAACCCTCATATTAAAAATTGACCATTACGGTAGTCACCTTCTCTTCCCAAAGCCCCAGTTTGGATAATATTGTATTAAACTATATTAAATAATATTATAAGTGGTGCAGAATTCCTTCCAACAGGTGTATGAACCCCAGGAAAAAACATGGTTTCAATAACATTCTGTGTAGTTTTATTGAACATAGACTGGTGCTTTTGGCACTTGCAATTAAAATGGTTCAACACAGAGAGAGTTCAGGTCTATGTGTACTGTATTAATAAACACTAAATAGTATTAAATGTCACATATACATGCCACCAACTTCACAGCTCCATTTCAGCAATAAAGCTCAGCATTTTTATGTTATGATTATTATACAATAAAGAGAAGAATATCTCATAACGCTACTTGTGCAACTATGATACCATTTATACAGATACTTAAACCTATCAAAAAACTACTTTAAATCACTTAAACTGCTGTTGGTTTCTGATCAGTTCAGAAAGAATCATGCAATGAAACAGTGGGTGCTGGTTCTTGTCTTCTGCAGGAAAGTACTTCAAAACCACAAACCCTTCAACAGCATCTCCCAAACCTGCATGAAACTTCTAGCAAGCCCACGTACAAACTCATACAGGACATCTCAAAACCAGATATCAGGTGCTAAGAACATCCAGCCAGCTCAGTCCTTAGCACAGAGAGACACCCTTCAGTCTATCCAGCTCCTCTTTAATGGCTGACAACCCCAACCAGTCTATGTGTGCCATCTAACAAAAAAAAAAAAAAAGGAAGAAAAAAATCCCCATTGTGAACCCTTCCCCAAGGTTACTTCATGTCCTTTCAGCTAGCACAGCACATGGGACTAAGCACCAGTGGCTGCTCTGCCACTCTCTGGACTGGTTCACTGGAGAATCTGTCTGACTGGCAAATGGGAAGACACACGAGGAGAACTCAAAAGCAGGACTAAGAGACATGGAAGAGATAAGGTGGGAGAGGATAAAAAAATGATAAAATTGCTAGGACTGGGGAAGAAGTCCTCTCCTCTGGATAAAAGACAGGCCTTTACTGAAGAGAGCTCCTGCCAGAAGGTCCATCACACTGCAGGGTATTCCCTAAAAGACAGAGGTAGTAGGCTAACAATGCCAACCATCAAGCTACAAAACAGCAGCAATTGCATACATCGATGCACTATACTTCTGCCTTACTAGGCCTCCCTTTTTCACACAGCACAGCAGAGACTCTGAATTTACAACAAAGCTGCTACTGGCCTTAAAATCATCAATAACCACAGGCACCATAGAAGACAGGGGTGTGCTCCAGTGGACAGAGCACAGGACTAGAAGGTCGCAGGAGGATGATCTTGTCCTCTATGTCCCCCTGACCTCTGTCTCCTGTTCCCTGCCCCCAGCACGCACATGCCTGCATCTCGTCAGCACGGGCTCTTGGCACAGTGCCAGGTTGGAACACCCAGACCACAACTGGCACCCTCTCCCTCACACACTAAGAGAAGTCTTTCCTTAATACAGAATTTTGATGGCCTCACTTTATAGGGACAAATAACCTCAAATGAGGTAAGATAAAAAGCAAGCATGGAAGCACAGGCATTTAACTACATGTGGCTCTTGTGTTGAACATCAGTTTTTCAGCACACTGTAATTTTGTAAATTATTTAATAATGATTGAGAGTTGTCTCTAGAAGAAATATGAATCTAGAGTAAAAAAAATGAAAGTTTCAGATACAGAATGTGAGATTTTATTAAAGTAAGCCTTTAAAACTGTCACAATGTATGTTTTTTTCTAGTACTTAACATAAATTAGAAACAAGGAAATACAAGTTCATATTGCCAAGAATATTTTCAGGTTTCATGAGATCAGGATCATTCCCTTTTCTTTTGGGTGGGGGGGGGGAGAGAAGGGGTTATATGGGAGGGAAAGGATTAAGTGCACATGATGTACTTGAAATATATCCACAGCATTTTAAAAGCTGAAAATAAAAGCTTTTAAGAGATACATTTTGGAGTCTGAAAGGAGAATTGATACAGAAAGCTAACCTGGCATGATTTTAGGGGATATATCTAAAAAGCCTAATCATTGATAATTCACAATTTGTGAGCCTGGTGGGATTTCATGCAGAGCACTAGCCTCACTAAGGTAATTGGTGCTATTGAAACAACACTGGCTCAGCAGCACGCTGCTTTCTTCCTCGCCTCTGGGCACAGGAAGGATCAATATTTGTTAGGATTGCTTCTTGTTCCAACAATGTAAGATTTACAATACTTGCTAGGATTCTCACTTTGTCTTCACACAACTCATCAGTGGAACCCAATTACTAACCTCAGACAAACAACATTAACATGAGCCTCTATGCTTCTTTATTGCCCTTCATCCAAGTCTCATTTCAGGGTCTTCAGGCAGTGCCACTATAACAGATACTACACTTTAAAGTGTGCTCCAAGGAATAAATTTTCAGTCTTTCATTACTCGTACCTTGATTTACTTCATATCATCTTGCCGCTATAGACAAAGATAACACACTGTAAATTACAGCCATCCTGTCTTGTAGTTTCAGAGGTAGGGGGAAGGCAGGGAGTGATGCTTTTGCACTACAATTAGCACTGGGCACCAGAGCTTCACTGCTATCATCACTAGTGTCTGAAACTTGTTTTATCAAAGATGCAAAGCCATTATTTCCTATAAACTCATTTCCTAAATTGCTTCATATTTATTTCACGCTCTGATAAATGAGAAACTCTACGGTAAGAGAAAAATACATATTTTTATACTGTTTATTGCATTAACTTAGGATACATAATCTCATTTAACTTTACTAATGGGGCTATTTCTGCAAATTTTTCAGTCCTGATGTCTTAATAACACAGTGGCCTCTGATAGTTTGCTGTTCATTATGTTCTACTTCAAGCTCAATACACAAAAGCAAACCCCCAATCTGGATAATTCTGTTCCAAATGTTTCAACTATTAGTGCACCGTCGGCAATAGAAGCCTTGGAAAACAGTCATTGGAAAAATTCCTTCAAGTTAGCTGTTGCAGTACCCCCTTATTTGTCCTACAATTTCCTCCATCCTCCATCCTATTCCAGTGGCTGATAACTAAGAACATTAGTTTTATGCGACTTGTCAAGCTCAAATGAAAAGAGAGCTAACTTTAATGACACTGCAATTAATCGCCCCAATAGACAGACAGCTAAAAGACAAGATATTGACTTCATTAAGGATAATGTATTATGTCATTAAGTTGGTAGGGTCACCTTGTGTATCATATATGCTTGCTAATATATTGGCATTTTCCTCAAATAAGATAAATTCAGATATGAGTGATAAAGCTGATTAGAAAATGTTTAATCTAAAGAGGCTAGTTTCCTTATATTCCACTTTGCAGCCCCAGGTATAAGTGGACTAGTAAAAACCCATTACAGATCCAGGTTTACCTCAAATAACAGGTCCTAGCAATTTACAACCTTTCTGGGTTTGTTTTGGGGAGAGGTTTTTAGTGTGTCTTTTTTCCTACCCTTGAGCTCAGGTGCTATTTGTGCAGATTACATTTCAGATTTGTTTTTAAATGTATAATTGTCTGCAGTACATTTAAGGTTAAAATGACCACTGCATACTAAATTAGTACTTGTGTGTGTGGGCTTAACCCTTTACAAGTCAGGAGTTAAAAATGAGTTTAATTTGAGAGATGTACTACAATAATTAAATATTATAAAACTGATCATTCCTTCTGATTAAGAAACTATTCTTTATAACCCCTTCTGAAGGCAGTTTTTTTTGGGGGGGGGGGGAAATTATGTTGTTTTTGTTTTTCAATTAATATCATAGAGTATTGCAAAAATACATCTAAAAGCAATTTGTGCCACTTACTGCTACACAAATAAAATAGGTTTTGATATTCACTGCCTTCCTACTCATTTCCATAAGATGCGCTGGGCAGGCATGTTTCTCTCACCAGTACTGTGTTCTCAGGTTTTCAAGTAAACAGAGAGCTGCTCATTTCATTACACTAGTGACTATCTGCATACTGCAATTTTGTAAATTACTTAATAACATAATTAAACTTAATGCACTAGAAGAAAACTGTTTTATACACATGGTCTGCTCATTCCACTAACTGTTCCAATAAACTGAAAAACAAAAGTAAGCAGGGCACTGGTTTTTTTTAAAACCTCATCACTACAAGATCTTGCTATTCTGTTTAGATATACATTTAGCAAAGACTTTTCAGATGCCAGACTTATTTATTCATATCTGACCTAACACTCCATCTAAATATAATTTTATTTACTATCATACTTGAATGATTTTTTAAAAAATAAGTTTCATACTATGCATAAGACTGGGGTAAAGAAATCAACAGTTTTGCTTTATTCACTGAGCAGCAAAGTGATATTTTAAAAAGAACATGATTGTTTGCCTGTTGCTATTAATTTATTTCAGCAGCTCCTCAAGAAAAAAAAAACATACTCTGGAGGAGAACAGTCTGTTAATGATCAGTTTGACTCAACACTACTATAAGGCAACACACATGACCACCTTGAAAAGAACAAACACTAATTAGCATCGCCTACAATTCCTGTTTCCAAACCATACTTTTTAACCTGCACACCCAATCTTTTCCAATATTTCCATTAAGGCTGTCAAAAGCAGAAGTTTGGGAACCTTTGCTTGTGACCTTGGCATTTCTTCTCAGGCTTAACGTATTGGCATTTTTTCCTCTGACTGCATCGCTTCTCATTTGTCATGATTATTGTTGAATTTTTCAACTGTCATTCCCGAACGTAAATCAATGGTTGTCGACTTCCCCTTTGTCATATCTGCACTGCCAACAGCCTTTCCCTTCTAAATGAGGCTTCCTCCCTTTCCATCCATTAAAAAAGGCCTGTCTTTTGGAGAAGTCAATCCTTTGTTAGGTCACTCCATTTATCATTCTTCCAATCAGTACCTGACATACTTATTCAGCCAGGTCTTCAACCACACAATCATTGTTCATTTTGGGAGGTGGGGGAGAAGGAGAGAGAGAGAAGGGGGTACTTTATTTATGCATGGTGTTTTTCGCCATTTATCTTGACCAGTTTTCTATTTTTCAATGCCCTTGTATCTTTAAGGGTCCGTATTTGCTTGAAGGAAACACCAAATTCAGTAGAATAAAACACCCCACACCTACAGGGGGAAGGGGCAGAGAATGCCAAGAAAACATTTGGCTGTATTAAGAATAAGAGAAACTAGACGAGCAAGAAGAATCTAACATAACAAATTCAGTTTTGTTGCAAAGGGGGTCTAACGAAAACAAAAATTACTTCTACAGTAAAAAAAGACCAAACAAAACAAAAAAAAACCCTGGAACAGAAATAGTAATGGATTGCACTGACCTTTTTTACAAGGTTTAAGACATATAAAGTTGTATTACATAAAAACAGTATCTAAGCAGAATATTGGTTCATAGTGAGTTACAGAAGCCTTCAGGACATGACTTGTTCAATAAAGCAAAGGAAGTTAGTATCTCTTATTTATGCAGCTACAGTCATGTTTGGTTGAGCAAATTCCCAAGGCTTTGATCCCCTCTACCAATATTTCAAACAGACCTTCAAATGATGTTACTAAGGCGTTTCTATCATTACTGGATATCAGGTGGAAATGCCTAGAAGTTTGTAAGAGCTACTGACAAAAGCAAGCTAGCTTTTCCTCCATGCTATCTTCTTCTTATTGCTTCCTGTCCCAGGCCAGAGATGAGTCAATATCTAATACTAGTCAGGCACACCTGCCTCCAGCTCTTTAAGGGGATGGCGAGAGGGGAAATCTCTACACCAGATTTCATACCCTTCACTACAGTAAAACAGTCCAGACATCCTATTCCAAAACTGCTTCAATTATTAAAGCACTGCCCCATGTCATGTGTACGTCCAGCCCTTTCCTACTAAATAGCACAAATGGGAAAAGAGTGCATTGTTGTCATGCAAGGGCCATTTCTCACGGATTTTAAAATGGAAAGAGAATTAGCAAGAGAAACACAGGCTAGACTGCACATACAACTGATACAACAATACTCATTAACATCCAATGTATTTGTTAACCTGATCCTTTACACCAGCTAAAAATACACAATTTATATATATCTTCTCTCATACTTAATAAAACAAAGGAAATATTCTAATATGTGAAAATTCTAATAGGTGAAAAGCTAAATTTAGACAAACTAAGCAGTAGGTATTCTGTTCTAAGATCTTATTAAGAAAAGGAGGTCTGCTGAAAAACCTTCAAAATTCTGCTGCCTTCTAGATCATCATAAGTGGGACTTTTCTTGATAGTGTCTGGCTCCCTACCAAAACCATAAAAGACACAACAATCAAGTTAACATACCTATTGCTGCAGTATCACATGCTACTGTTTTCTGCCTCTTTTCGCTACAAAGACTGATATATTTAACCCCCCACAATAATGACACTCATACACATATGAATATATTTGACTGGACACCAAAAGTACAATATATAAACACTTTGCAAGTGAGAGAAAAGAGGTCTTAGAGATGCATGATTTAAATTCCTCGATGTGCCACATATTTTAATTTGACCTGGAGTCACTCAAACAGAAGCTTGATCTTCTACTTCCTATCTGTAAGCAATCACATACTCCCTAGGGTATTACAGAAATAAATTTTTCAAAATTATTTTGATGAAATTCATATGAGGATCTTGGGTGGGCAGATCAGCAGTAAAGCATAATGAAATGGAAGGTCAGAGCATTTTAAACACTAGAAAATTGATTCCTTACTTGATAGGAGTTACCTGTTCCAAGGTGTAAGTTTTACTTTGTCAATGGAATTTATATGGAAGAAAGAATTTTGCCCAGAAATAAGGAAAATTCTCACACAATATAACAACAAACATGCAACATTTCTATCAAAATTATGTACATCATTATCTCTCAGAGTCCAGTTTACCACCAATTTCTGCATTCAAATCTTTTAGGTGAACACATATAAGTAGACAAGTACTTCAGGATATGCTGCTTAATAATACTCTAACTTCATATAAAACCAGTATTCTGAGACAAATGAGATCCCTTTTGGGTTTGATGTATTTCATTACAAAAGATAATCCAGTATTTGTTCCCCTTTCTTTTAGGCCCCACATGTTCATATGTTTGACCTTGCTGCAGAGAGGGAAAAGTGATTTTTGCACTGCTGTATTTTAAAACATTACAAGGAGAATCATAAAATCATAGAATCATTTAGGTTGGAGAAGACCTCTAAGATCATTGACAAATAGTTGGGCATTGGAAGAGGCTCCCCAGGGAAGTAGTAATGGCACCAAGCCTGACAGGGTTCAAGTATTTAGACAATGCTCTCAGACACATGGGGGGATTTTTGGGGCTGTCCTGTGCCAGAGCCAGGAGTTGGAGTTGATGATGCTTGTGAATCCCGTCCAACTCAGCATATTCTGTGATGCTGTGAACTTTCAAAGCCAATTTCCAAGTTGCCAAAATACAGCCATCTAAATGCCAACATTTAGATTTCTCATTAAATCCATTTTACTACACAGGTAACTACTAGCCTTATATATGGTGCTCCAAACTGGAGATGAGAACTAATTTGATTTATTAGTCTTTTCATTCCCCTTATACCTTACTTAATAAGACATTTAATTCATTTTATACATCTGAATAAAGGCAAATGTCCTGCCACTATGTGTCATAGAAGCTTTATTTATTTATTTATTTATTTAAGCGGTATATGGCAAAGGGTCATTTCCTTGTGGAAGAATAAAGTACAGCTGATGCTGATTTAAATCAAATCATGCAATCCCATTCTTGTCCAAGCAATGGATTTACAGATAACAGCAGCAATCTTCCTAAAGTGTAAAAAACCAGTGACCCTTCTGGAACCACAAAGAGGTGTTATTTGCAAACCAAAAGAGCTATTAATACACAAAAACACTATATTGCAAGCAACAGTACAGATTTTTTTTAATGTCTAAGGACTAAGGAAAAACAAGCAGAGGTTATAGTTCTAGGTCTAGCATCAGAGGTTTGTGCCTAGCAAATAGAGCACTTTTTATTGCATTCACTCCCTGCTAGTTAGGACTTTTACCAACTAAAGAAGGGGAGAAATAAAGTATCTTACTTGGCAAGCAAAAGATGCTATTCAAACTCTGAGGGAGTATTGTAGGAGTTGTTTTTGTTTGGTTTGGGGGCTTTTCTTTTCTCATCTTGTCCAAGTAGAGAGTTTTATCATTTATGCATTTGCTTAGACTATATATAGGTATTGAAATGTACTCATATGTACTGGTAACAGACACTATAGAAAAAATTGCCTGGATTATTAAAAAAACCCAAACCAATCTGTAACATCATCACCCATTTAGAAGCTCATAAAATATCTAGACATAAAAGGTATGAATTACTGCAATTTCCTCATTTATTTAGTTTTGTAATTTTACATTAGAGAGAGAAGTGAGAAGTGAACATTCTAATGAGAGAAGGGAGAAGTGAACATTCTTATTTGATTTTTTCATTATATATTTTGAAATTGCACCCATAAAGAAAGAAAATGCCCTTTCCTCTAGGTCCAGCACGGAGAATCCTTAAAAGCTGAGCCACCATATATCCCCCAAAGCAAATACATTCAGTGCTTAACACATAAAAGATAGTAATGGACATGTTGATTCTCAAATGCAAACAATACTGTCTTTCAATACAGTATTTTAAAATTTATTTAAAATGCCTAGCAACACTCTAGATTTTTTCCTTGTGCAAATATATTCTCAATTTTGTGCTGTTGTTTCAACAAAGGACTGGTAACATAATGCTAATAACATTTTAACTGAGGGGCTTCTGCTTCAGGATGCAATACATTTTCAGATACATGATATTCAACAAAAGAAGGAAGTATGCTATGTGAGCAACCAATTATATGGGGGTTAATCTGTGTATTATAATCATGACATAATTGTTTTCCGTTAATTAGATAATATGACTTTGTAGACAGAAAATTTATTCTCCCATTCAACACAGTGCAACTGAAATAAAACATAAATGATTATATGGACAGACATCTTAAAAAGTCCATATTTGAATGAGATTGTTGTTATAAATGACATCTAACCCAAAATCTAAAAGTGCTTTTAATCAAAAAGTATGACTTTCCTTTTCTCTTTCACAAGAGAACTGCTAACTTGCATTTTATTTCCAAACAGCCTTAGTATCAATCAGAACAAATTCTGTGTAGCTACACTCAGAAACCTAATTGCATTTTACAACTTCTGTCACAATTATAAACTGAGTCAAATCCTGAAAAGTATTGAAATATACCTAACAATAGTTCCTTGAAGCATCCATTTCACTCACTACGTTTCAACTTGTGTTCCAGAACTTCTTTAACATGTGATGTGTGTTTTTTGAATGCCGGTGCATGAGCTGTACCTTGCTTTTTACTTGCACTTTTCTTCAGTTTTTCTTCAGTTTTTCTTCAGGACATTATTTCTTCAGTTACATTAAAGCAACCCACTGGAAATTATAGTATGGACTGTGTTTCTAATGCCTTTCTCATACAGCAGCTATGAAGCACAGAGCCTTTTAATACATTATCCTATACCAAATACACATATATATATATATATAATTTACATAAAGATTTTTAAAATTTTTCTATTTTACTCTTCCCCATTTCTCCTTAAAAGATATTTCTAACAGATTATAACAGGCAACTGTATTTCAAAGTCACTGATTTTATTTTAAAAACCTGTATTGAGAGTTATTCAGGGGTTTTTTTTTTATGACCATTAAAATATAAATGAAGTTCACAGATTTGTGAAAAACATTTAAAATCTATGAGTGCTGCAAATTGTGTGGCACTGCATTAGTACCAGGTATAAATTGTAATTATGTATAGTCAAATGAATCTCAACATTTAAAAAATTTCAAGGAAAAACTGTTTGGTTAGGTTGATAATCAGATTTATAAGCCAATACCTTATAAATGGCTAAAATGAGACCTCTGAGACAATTAATTGTGGTTGAAACACCAAGTTCTTCCAATGCTTACAGGGACAAAGCTGCTTCCGTAACAAAACCATTTCTGCCTCTCAGAGAAGCAATGGGCAAGTACAGTTACACAAGAGGGAAGTGAAGGGAAGGTCACAGGGCTGTGTGGTACATTTTAAAATGCCAGAAATAGATGCTGATCATCTTGTATTTCTTTTTCAAAAAAGCCTCTAATCAGTTCTAAATTTCTTAGACAGTTTGCTTTCTTGCTGCACCTAGAAATGTGTCATTTGTCTATTAAAAAACATAACAGCTCACCACCCCTCCTCACTGGCTTTCATTGGCCTCTCTTTTTTTCCCGTTTAATGTCTCTAACTTCATGCCATGTTCTTTTCCTCTTTCAGCACGGCTGAGCAAGGCTGACAGGCGGATTCCTTTGCTTTTCAGGGTATTAAAGCCACTTTCCCGCTCTGACAGCCTGTTCTACTCTGCCACCTTATAGCTCTGGCTTCACACTTCTCTGGGCAGCCACTGCTTCTTGACAGACCACTGTCACTTCCCATCATCCTCTCTGTATATCCTGTTCTCTCCCCCTCAGCACGCATCCCGACTTTCCAACCAATGCAATTATTTTTTTTGACAAGCCATCCATCAGCTTTAACTTTAAAAGCACTTTCCGCTGATATCCATTGTTAAATCCCTTGCTTTTTATGGAGCTTGCATGAGAGAATATGATATCAGACATTCAAACTACCAAACCATGTAAATTTACTTTGTTCTCAGCTATGTTTCCAATTTCACGTCCAATTTTTCGGTACATTATGCGTAGTTGTTGTGCTTAATATGATGTTGTCAAATCCCATTAAAGTTCACTGCATTGCACGGCTTTAAAAACAGGTTACAATTTGCATTCTATAAAGAAAGGAAGGAGTGCAGTCTGAAGTCAAGCTGAATCTTATTAAAATTATCTGTTCAATTGTTACATTTGTAGATGGAGTAATTTTGAGGCATTAGCTGAGACACATATGAAAATGTCAGTGTGCCAACTAATGACAATGAAAGCAAAAGGAATATATCTGTGAAACTCAATAAAGCTCCTTTGCTGGTGACATAAATTTGATGATAATCCGAGGAAATGAATAAGGGACCATCCAGTTTGAATAGGAATTACCTTTTCTATTAAATCACTTTGCTGTATTTCCACTTGGCCTACATCTTGGTCCTATGCCACAATGAGTCTCTCTCAGTGGACTTAAAAAAAATTCCCCACAGGACTAACATTCTCTTGAGGAGTATCTTTAGTGTAAGCCTCGTAACCAATTTCAGACAAACACACTTAAAAAGCAAGGAAAGAATTAGTCTCCCCTCCCCACTTTCTGCATGTAAGTGCAGATGGCATGACTTCCTAATGTACTAAATGTGGACATGCCCAGTGACCAACACCACTGTGCTCTCCACACAGGATCCTATGCACAAAAGCTTGCATTCTTGCATAAAGGAAGATAAATCTATATAAATAGACACCGGCATAAACGAAAAGTTCAAAAGTGCTAAAACGCAAGCAACATAAGGATTCATGAGAAAGTCAATTTTTTTAATGGCATATTTTAATATAGTATCTCACCATCTTTAAATCCTACCCTTGGCAACTGGTAGCATGGCTTTTTCTCAGAGCAAGGCATGAGACAGTCAGTGATAAGTAATGCTTCTGCAAGTACCATTCAGTTACCACCATGTATTTTTTGCAATCCAATACAATTAAAACCTGCTATAAGTATGCAAACAGAGTATGTAGCTTAAGTTACATGCCTGAAGTTACTCTTTGACTACAAAAAGAAAGAAATAAGCCTGTTTGGCATATCTAAGCTCTCACCCTCAGGTAAAATCTTTTCAGATTCACCCTGCCATTTCTCAAAAAGCATGTTAAGAGGTAAAGTTCAGACTTCTGGAACCTATTTAAAGCAAAGAGGCAAGGACAATGCTAAAAGACAGCTGCTCAGTCAATAGCATCAACACAGCTGCCTTGCAATGGAACAATATCCAATGGTCCCCAACAAAAGTGAACTAAAAAGACTTGCTCATCTAGAAGTGCTAATCTGATTAAGTATTACCATGATTTATCTTTTCCAGATCTATTTAAGTTTATCCTGAACAGTTTTTCTGTGACTTTGCACAGGAGCAGGTTACAAATAAAGTTACTCTTTGCACACATCCTTCTAAACATGTTTCTCCAAATAGCAATTCAACCTATTTTGAATTTCACACAATGGATTTCCAAGTTCTCTATTAAGATTATTAGAGGCCTCCAGAACCTCTGAACTTTTTGTCCTTCTGTTAACCAGCTACAATCAAATACTACATTACCTGCCAGCTGACTATCTCAGTCCAACCCACTGTATATTAATGTCATCCATTTTGGATCTGGTTTTCAAGGAAAACTTGAGCACTGGAGAGTATATAGGGTACTAATTATACATTCAGTTCTATCACACATCACTGAGCTACTCTGCCCAAATCTCTCCACCCTTCTTTCCTTTCAGTGAATTTTCCAAAATTTTTCAAGAACTTGGAGAAAAAACAGATGTATTCAACAAAGGCCAATGTAAGGTCCTGCACCTAGGGAGAAATAACCCCAGGTACCAGTACAGGCTGGGGGCTGACCTGGAGAGCAGCTCTGCAGAGAAGAACCTGGGAGTCCTGGTGGGTGACAAGCTAACTATGAGCCATCAGAGTGTCCTTGCTGCCAGGAGGGCCCATGGGATTCTGGGGTGCATCAGGAAGAGTGTGGCCAGCAGGTCGACAGAGCTGACCTTCCCCTCTACTTGGCCCTAGTGAAGACAAATCAGGAGTGCTCTGTTCAAATCTAGTCTCAACAGGTCAAGAAAGACAAGGAGCTACTGGAAAGGGTCCAGCAGATGCCACAAAGATGATTCAGGGTCTAGAGCACCTCTCTGATGAGGAGAGACTGTGGGAGCTGGGCCTGTTTAGTCTGGAGAAGATTGAGAGAGGGTCTCATCTATTCATACAAATATCTCAAAGGTGGCTGCCAGGGGGATGGTGCCAGGCTCTATTCATGGTGCCCAGAAATAGGACAAGGAGCAATGGCCATAAATTAAAACACAAGAAGTTCCACCTCAACATGAGGAAGAGCTTCTTTATGTTGAGGTTGGAAGAACACTGGAACAGGCTGCCCAGGGAGAGCATGGAGTCTCCTCTGGAGACATTCCAAAGGCAGCTGAATGGTTCCTGTGTCGCCTGCTCTAGGTCACCCTGCCTTGGCAGGGGAATTGGACTGGATGATCTCCAGGGGTCCTTTCCAACCCTAATCATCCTGTTATTCCCTAATTTTACACTAAGTTAAGTTTGAAAATAATGAAGCTTACACCAATAAGGAAAAATAGGGAATGTGTGTATGCCATTTAACTAAAATCAGCAAAAGTGTAAGTATCCTGAACTACACAATAGTTATTCTTTCTATGTAACTAAAACATTCTTATTTTCATGTCATATTTAAGAAATTGAAGAATTGAAGCAACTCATTAAAGATACTAGGCCTTCTTTAAATTTCTTTGGTGAACTACTGATGTTAACGTCTGCATTTTACACCTCAGCATAAACAAATTTTTCTACCTTTTTATTTCATTTACTTGAATTATGTACAGCCAGTTCTTTCAAACTTTCACTTGTCATAGATATTATGTAGAAGATGACATCTACCATTTAACAAAACAAATAGAAATCTTCCCTTTCAAGCTGTGGGGTAAGATACAGCTACAGATACTACAATCTCTGTGCACCAGATCCACTGGGAAGCTTATTAAAGCTTGTTCCAGAGAACCTCTCTATTTCTGAACCATGTTTGTGTCTGAACTTCCTATACAAATTCACACTTCCCAGGAGACAAGTTCAGCACAGAAATCTGTAAATCAGTATAATCCATGTGAATCTGGGAAGTCAATTTTCATGATAAAGGAAGAACAGAGTTTGAGAGTTTGTATGTGCCCTCTGTAGTTAAGGACAGCTTTAAACATATCTCCTCTGCTTTGGTGTTAAGTTTTTTGAGCATTATATCCATTTTTTTTTTACCAGACATTGACCAATAGAAATAACTGTACAATTAACTAATAAAGGAGAATTAAGAGGATTACTTGTCCTCCCATTTTATCCATCTTGCTAGTAAACTGATTTCTAGTAAACTTGTCTCAAAGATATCATCATTTTAAAGAGAAAAAACCCACAAACCCACAACTGTTTTTGCTCTTTATATCTCATATTACTTTACATGAAAGTACTCACCGACTTCAAAAAATAAATAAATATATACACACATGCTACTCTTCACAGGGTCATCCTTTAAATCCATCTCCCAAACACTTCTGAGATAACAGATCCTGTTCAGGTATTAAACACGTTTGTTAGCAATGTTTAGAACATTTTGCTATTTCCTCTGACAACCACATAAAAATATTACAGTCTTTACTTTCCAAAAGCAAAGTAATATTGATGTCATCCCCTTCATCTGAAGGGTGTTGGGTTTGGGGGTGGGGTGGGTAGTAGGGGAAGGGGTTGTTTTTCACAGTTCATAAAGCTATGCTCATTGGTCCAAAGGGAAAGCAAATCTTTCAATAAACCATATAAGTCATCCTAGAGAATGTTAAATGTAAACTAAAGCAAATGACCAAAGGGGGAAAAAAAAAGTTGACTTAGAGGAAAATGTCTCCGTTTTTTTTCATAGAATTGCTTCAAATCTAAGAGTTTGATAAACTTTCAGCTCTAGAAGACATCTTCTTTACCTTACACACCATTCCAATCTTTATAATTAAATCTCTGAGGCTTTACATACCCTGAAAGAGTCAGAAATCACAGAATCAGAACAGGCCAGATGGAAAGCGCCTTTAGGGATCATCTATTCCATCCAATCCCCCTACAGTAAGCAGGGATGTCTCAACTAGATCAGGTCACCCACATCCCCATCCAAGCTCACCTCAAATGTGCCCAGGGATGGGGCCTCTACCACCTCTTGAGAAAACCTGTCTAATCTAAACCTACCATCTTTTCAGTTTAAAACCTTATTCTACAACATGGCCTTGTGAAGTGTCCCTCTCCAGCCTTCTTGTAAGCCCCCTTTAGGTACTGCAAAAGGTCTCTCCAGAGCCTTCTCTTCTCCAGGCTGAAGAACCCCAGCTCTCTTGGCCTGGTCTCATAGGAGAGGTTCTCCAGTCCCCTGAGCATCTTTTCCTAAAAGAAGACAAAGCCCATTCTCTTCTCTCCTGAAGGTGAGAAAGATTTTATAAATACACTATGGCTGGAGTAACCTATTTTTTAATAGTAGTTTAGGATTCCTGTCTATCTAAAAGGAGGACAGAGATGTCTGTAAAGTGAAGCAGACTGAGAATGCATATGGAAATGCTAGCAAGAAGTGAAATGAGCTCCTATCATGAAACAGACATGCATTTGCACTTCACAAATAGTGATTTTAACCCATTTTCAGATTAAAGGCAATGAATAGCAGCCATCCCTTAGAATGCTAGAAAGAGCACTGCTCATAAGACTACACCCTTTTCATCACTAGTGATGCTCTAAAGGCAGAGTAAACAACAAACTGGAATTACAAAGACTGATGTCCTTTTAGTTCCTGCCATGTATTCTAGAGATTAAATTCACACATGTATCAGAAAGATGGTGACAATGAAAAATATGCTTTCAACATGCTGATAAAGAATGATACTTTCTCGCTACCAGAACTTTCCCAAATTTCACAACAGCCTATAACTATGGGTTATGGTAGCACTCTAAACAATACTTTCTGCCTCCATTAAAAAAAAAAAAAAATCTATTTTTCTGCTTATGCCGAAGTCATGCTCTACTTCAAACACAATACCATTTCAAGAGCACTGAATTAACAATGAAGTGCAAGCAAGACCTCAAGTTACCCCAACATTCTCACTGGAACTTGCCACAGTTTCCTAAATGTGTCATTCAAAGTGACTGAGTGACAACATGTTTGTTTCCTTTGTTAACCTTTCCTAGTTTCCAGATAAAACACCTGTTGGGAAAGGAGCAGAAACGGGAATGCATGCACACAGTAGACTGATAAAATACTACACTTTCATAAACTATATTTAATAATAAAAGCAAAAAAGCCAAGATGTTGGTATTCTTTCATTGTCTGAGGTATTTGTAAAACAGTTAAGAAAACCTTTAGTGCAATTTCAAAATGCAAGTAATACCCTGCATCCCAAAGACTGAGATGCCTCAAAGAACATTATTACAGCATTAGGAAAGCTCCATGGATGTCATGCAGGAAAGAAAACAGACTAAAGGAAGATTCTGTATAATGTTAATACCCCAATTGAGTAGGAACATTTTTGGATAGCAAATACAGAGAAGCAGCACTCTCAGTCATGAACCAAGCACTTAATAGACAATGCTAGTTTGGTTTGGCATTATTTCTTTTGATGTCACTTAACTCCTTTTTCATATTTTATTCATTTTTACTTTTTACCAAAAGATGCAACTTCAGCTTACTATGTATCTTGGTCTCTACTAGCAACATGATAGTAGATTAAGCTTTAGATATAAAGCTATTTTCAACAGTTTTACTTACTACAGAAACTCTATGTTTATTCTATCTTTTTTTAGCCATCCATACACCAACACAGATATCCAAACAAGATTAAATAATAATTTAGGATTCACTTTTCTCATCATCAAAAGGGTTAAAAGGTCTTTTTCCCCACCTCCAAACAATGACTGCATTTTCCCTTCCTCATTTATCCTACTTTCTAACTGTTAAAAAGAAATAGACTTCTTCAGAGCTAGCAGTTTTGCTTAACTCACTTAAGAATAAAGATTCAAGGCTCTGAGCCTCTGCCCTTACCACCATCAATTCTAGTCCCACCTGAAATTTAAAATACTAAAGTGATTGTGGTGAATTTCTGGGAGTCAATCTTTCTGGCTGAATGGTTGTCTTCTTGATGGAGAATGGCAGTTGTCCCTGAGGAGAAGGGTAATAGTAGGATTTTGTCTTTTCCTTTAAGTCAGACTAACCACATACAGCTGCTGAGTCAGCCATACCTGCAAGCAGACAGCAATCATAACCTTCTTGATCAAGTCTACCTCTCCCAGGAGCACAGACGGACACAAAATAACCACTAATGTCACCGAAGTGATGTTCTGGGTTCAATATATTAGGAGACCAGTATTTTTCTAATAGCAGAATATTATAGTTTAAGATGAAAGACCTAGAAAGGCTACCACACTAGAAAAACACACCAAAACAACCAATCAACCTAATTCAAGTGCAATTAAAAGGTACTGCAATATTCTAGCTCAAGTTACAGACAAGTTATGAATGTTGATAAATAAATTATTTTACATGAAGCCTGCCAATTTTAATAGCAAGCAATAGAGAATGCATGATCCTGTGTGGAGTAAGGGATTTCTTGCATTCTCTATATGCAGGTACACATTATATACATTAAAAAAAAAAATCAGCCTGTGCTTTTTAATACATGGTTCACTTGACTGATGGTTATTTCTATACTGGCTGTAAACTTTGCAGTAAGCAATTACACCCATTTGGAGGCCAAGCTTCTGACATACATTGCA
Source organism: Erpornis zantholeuca (assembly GCA_013400515.1). Classification (NCBI taxonomy): domain Eukaryota; kingdom Metazoa; phylum Chordata; class Aves; order Passeriformes; family Timaliidae; genus Erpornis; species Erpornis zantholeuca. The sequence continues at coordinate 18,868 of VZTN01027213.1, read as the reverse complement.
CCAGGGCATGCTGGCTGTTGTTAGGTTTATCCATCTGCCATAGCAACTGCAGCCAGAATATAAAGAGCTTCTCAAAGAGGCAACTTTACATAAGGTCAACAAGTCCCCTGACAAAAATTTCATATAGTGCTCAGTCTCAGACACACAGCCAAATCTTTGTTCTCTTCATAATCCTTAGGCAAAAAAAAAGCTAATGGCAATCACAGGCAACATATTAAATTATAGTATTTCGAGCACAGCTGGGATTCCATTCTATAAATAATTTTTAAAGTATTACCCAACAACGTATTGCGATAAAGAGCTGACAAGGTCTTGCTCAATAAGCAGTTACCAGCATGGTTTTGCTACTAGGATGAAAGATTTTCTTTCTAAAAAGATTTTTCTAAGTGTGACTTTTCAGGTGCTTCTATAAACATGTCACTGTCACTTACAATCAGTGGATACTTCCTTTTGTTGAAAGTTAAAATTAATAAAATCTTGAGAATCAAAATGGCAACAATTACTATAATCAGACTCTTCCATACTTTATAACAGTACTATTTTACAGCACAAATGGGCTTATTCAGCAAAAGGAGAAGCTTTCAAAAATTATATCAAAACACTTCATAAAGTATCATGCACTACTTGATTGGGGAATTCTAGCTTTTCTAATAAAAATACTAGCAAAGAAAAGGTAAAGTCCAGTTCTACAACAAATAACTAGGATAAAAATGGCAGGTTCACTCAATATATCTTCTACCAATGCTTCCTTGCAATTCTGTGTTATTGGTTCCTGATGGGCCTTTATAATCTGAGAAATACTAAACTGAAGGGTGAACAAATAAAGCATTAAACAAATATAAACAATTTACTACTTCCCATCAAGCCTATGAGATTTAGAGGATGGATGTGCAACACTTCATAACAAACAGAACTGTAAAATCTTGTTTCATAGTGAAATAATGAAGGAAAAATATTTTGCATTTCAATCACATTAAATTATAAAAA
>VZTN01027213.1:3679-16501 GCA_013400515.1 Erpornis zantholeuca | reverse complement strand
TTTGAGTGCCATAGCCCTCAGTACATTTGATGCATTTTCTTTTTAGCAGAAACAAAAGAATTAGATTTCGTGCCATCAATCCTTCAAAGCTATACTTGTCTTTTCATTAAACAGCAAATGCATTTACCTCAAATATTTTCAGATAAAAATCTCTAGTGATCCTGAAATGTTAAGCTGCTCAATCCCCCACAGCCTTGACAATTCTGCAAAATTACTTAATGCAAAGGCTAGAGGCCTCCAGAGCAGAGCTGATTCCTCCCAAAGGATAACTCCCCTCCCCAGCTGGATGTAGTTCTCTCTGGGAACTACTTCATGACAGCCATCTCTAAAATTATTCAGGTCAGTTCCACCTAGAAGAGAGTGTTAAGAACACCTGAAGAGCACGGACCTAACACCCCAGAAGGCTACACACGTTGCTTTTTTTGCATTAATGTCTCACAACTTTTACAGTGTTCCCTTCCACATTCCAGAGATGTGAAAGCAGCTCAGCACTTCATACAAAGATTATATTACTTGCATCTGAAACAGGGGTTTTTTTTCCTCCCCTGTCCCACATTAAACTATATTTGTTCTGGTTGTGTGGGAGAGGCCAGTTCTAGCTGTAGCTACACTCTAACATTACTGTAAAGCAATATCATGCTGCCATGCAATAGCTCTTTAATGTCAACCATAACCTTCATAAATGGGTTTGTAATGAGAAACCCTTGTTTGTCATTCAGTAGGTATGATTGATGCCATGTGAGTGAAGTGTAGCCACAGTGACCATCTCAATAACATGAACAGCTGCCAAATATTCATTTAGCAGAATGAGTTTAAAAAACTTTGAGCAGATTGCTTTCACAAGGCTGCTTTCAACAAAAGGAAACATAATTAACGAGCTAATATCAGCATGTGTCTGGCTAAGCTAATGAATATCAAATTACACAGAATCCTGTATAAATCATCATTATCCTGAATTTTAATTGAACTTGCAATTAAACATGACAAATTTTATATACACTAAACCTTTAATTTATACTTTCAAATAAGAAATAATTTATCATTTTTAGTATTTCATAGTTAATTTCCCAATATGTACACTTCTAATTAACAAGGACAGACAGGCCTTAAAAAAAAAAAAAAAAAAAAAAGAAAAGAAAAACACACCAAAACCTGCTGAATGGCTCCATTGGTTACATCAACTTTCAGCAGATTAAAATCAGAGGCCAGAAACTCAGAACAGCACAGCGAACCACTGCTTCTGCAAATCATATTTAATTTCAAACTCATCCTCTGAATACCATATGCAGCTAGAAGAGAACTGAGCTGCAGCAGTGTCTAAGGGGCAATTTGAAATCTGGGTTAGGTTTCTGCAAAAGAAGCAAGAGTTTTGAAACAAATTCTTAGTAATAATTTCGTAATGCTCCATTTACAGAGTTTCTTAATCTTATTGTCACTATGGACTAAAGCTGTCACCATACAAAATAGTGCTTCTTGACAAAAGAATATCTTACTCATTATCTAGTTAATCTTAATTATAGTCCCTCATTTATGATCATTCCATTTTGCTTATCTTCAGTATCATCCAAAAACATGCAGAGAAGGATTCCTTTCCCCACCTCCTAATACTCATACGCTCCAGTTACTTTTTCTGTTTCATCAAAATATTACAGTTTATACTCATTTCTAAATAGAAAAATTTGACTCACTGAAATAAAATAAATGGGTCTTACAGCTGTGAATGTGGAGTTTAGAGACAGAAGCAGCTGCATCACTGAAAGCAGGCACAAAGTTCTGTTAGCCCAGCTAACTCAGCAGGAAGAGTGGGAGGAAAAAAATGCCATGACAACCATGCCAGCAAAATCTGTGGTATAGAGATGGTCAGGATGGCATAAATGCACATTTGTCCAAGGAGTTTCAACAACAGTAGATGAAAATACTCCTTCTTCTGGCACACCTTGCCCTCCCCTAGGAGACTGCCAGCAGAATGATGCTGGCACAGCTGGCAAGACAGTGCCCTAACACAGGCAAGCCCTAAGTGGCTCTCACATGGAAAATGTGGTCAAACCCCAACTGCAATTAACATCTATATGGCTGCAGTGAAGACTTCAACACTTTCAGACACAGGTCACATCGAAAGCTCAAGATAGGGTATACAACAGATTAAAGAAAATATTCTCAGATACTCAAGTTTTTTAAAACTTGCTTTCATTCAGTTCCCTAACACTATTCATCCTTCAAAAGCAGATGGATGTTTCAAAATCCTTATTAGAAAGAAGAGTCTTCATCATGCAATTTGCTGAACCTTCAAGACAATGTGCATCATGAAGTCCCATTGCTCGCTGACCATAGCAATGACACAACTGGGGAAATAAAAGGATGAAACTAAGAGAAACTGAAAGCTTCTCCCACTAGGAAACAGCTTTAGGAATTCTATTAATTCCCACAGCAAATTAGGTCAACAGCTTTCATATTTACAGCACTCAGCAGTTAAAGAGTGAAATTTCTGATTTAATGAGCAGTAGAATTAGGGATAAAACAGGCAATTTCTGCTACTACTGTTAATTATAGCAAACATGTTTGGGTGCTTCTTGCTTTTCCTCAAGCTACCTGCATACTTCTATCATTTTATTTTTATCCACTGTTCTGCCTGCCCTCCTAGGTATTTACTACCTGGCTATGCTCATAATTTTTGGAGGACACTTAAAAATGAACTTATCTGCCCATGATAACTAACTGAGATTTGGATATCCTAGAAGAAGCTCAAATGTTTTCAGACCACTTGAAGGAAAGCCTCTGTCATGCAGCTCAGCAGGACTTCATTCCTATACATCCATTTCCCCAAATGCTTTGAGAAATGCAAAGCAAAACACCCAGAAGAAATAGTAGGAACTCAGTGAGTGATTTCCAGAATTATTTCTCTACCTTGCTGGTACAGTTCCACAAGTTACTTAATCCCTAACAGAAACCATAGACAAAAGGCGATTAATCAGCAGAGTAGTATCCATCTCTGGTTAGAGCTTCCTAACTACTGAGATACTGTTGTGATTCTGCCACTGCCTAACTATATGATCTTCAGTAACTACTCTGCCTCTCTGTCTCCCCATTTATTCTCTCAGAAAGAAGTATACTGATGCTTAACTCACCTTTTTTTTTCTTACTTCTTTTTTTTCCTCCACTAATAAATCCTTCTACCGAATGCTTGCACACTTTTGCTCCCGTATTTCCCACTCAATCCACACGCAGAGCCCTCACCTTTCTGACACCACTCCTTCTGCAAACACACATTCTAGTCAGCAAAAATAACATTGCCTACCCATCACTGAGAACAAATAAATGAATTAACTCAGACATAATTCTCCTCTAGGTTTTCCTGGTGCATTTTGCATTGTCTGTCTACTTAGATTACAAGGCCCTCAGAGCAAGGACACATTGTCTTGTTTGACTTGTACAGCTCTGAGCACACTGTTTGCACATAAATAATATTAGCTCCAATGATAATACTGGTTTGGCCAGTCTCAATAAGCATGAAAATGAGGCAGCAAGTGCTTCTATTTTTCTTTTTCACATACGGAAATGTCATATTTCTTCTCATTTTTCAGGGACTTACAAACCTAATGGAACTGCACGTACCAAGGCTCTGAATGTTTAATGCTTTTGCTGAAAAGCACTATGTGTTCACGCAGGAGAAGCAGCAGGACAAATATTTTCACACATTTTCAGATAGCTGAGTGAAACTGGCTCCACCAGAATTTACAGTTGAAGACTACCAGAATTTACAACTTGTGAAATTGTGGCTGTCTGTATTTTCTCATTACAGTGTGCTTGCCAGAGATAGAGAAGGTGAGGGTTTTTTTTCCCTTTTTTTTCTTTTTTTTTGCCATCTACTGTCGCACTACTTCCTAGTTAAACCTTGTCTCAAGTTATCAACACTCTCTGGAGAGATAAGCTTCTTCTCACTTACAACCTGTCACTAATAATCGAACTTTCAAGACTCCATCTCGAAAAGAGACTACTGGAGGCACACAGGTCACAGGAATTAACTGCCACCAGTCCTTGCAGAAAACTAAGCTCATCAATCTATAGCTTCTCGTCATAATTAGAATAACGGCTTCGAAAATTTGGGCTGATGTTGACTCGGTCTTATGCCACAAAGACCACTGATTAAAATCTTGGTGTGAAAGTTAATGATAAGTGCTGGTGGCGTTGTCGTGGAGACAGGGACAAACAATTCCCTTGCTGTGACATTTTCAATGTCCTGCAGAAGAAAAACTGTCCTCTTTAGTGTGGCACTGTATGAAGCTTATTTATGGCTACAGGGCTTGCTGGATTGATGACTGTCGTAACACACTGTCAAATCCTTTACTGACACATTCATTTTTTGAGCCCCTGGTGTGGCAGAAATAAAACACAACAAAAATGTGAAAGTATTATTTATCAGTTTCTGTTTGAGTAAATAGTGGATGAAATAAATTTGGTATATGTTTGTACCCAGATGTGCACACAACTCCCTACATTTATTAAATGCACAAGAACCAAAAAGTATTTAAAGCAGTTGAAGATTCTCTCACAGTTTTTGACTGCAGTTTTGCAATGGATTTTAACAAACAAAACCCAAAACAGCTTTAAGAATACAGCTTTGATTGCACTGTGTCCATAACAAAATATAGTATATTGCACACTTGGCATTAAAATTTAAGAACATCAGAAGCATGATCTTTGCTTGGTATTGCATTTCAGAAAGTCAGGCTGAGGTTGCCATGAGCCTACTGACAGTAGCATGCTCTAACATTAGTATCTGCAGCATTATTTTTATCCCTTTGAAATTAGAAGGTGGTCCTGCTGTCTTTTCTTTCAGATAAAATTTGTTTCCTTCCCTTTAAGTATAGTGAACATCATTTGTTAGTTTTAAGGCTCTTGTTAACTTCCTGCAGCTTTTACGATGCACCAGTTAACCATCACAAGAATATCACTCTAGACTACAAGTAAATTTACAGTCCGATCATTATCGGAGAGAACTCAGAATGTATGCCTGAAACCTGTGCACTGAACATACTCAAAAGTTCCCATACATAGATTTTCCATACTGATCACATTTTCAGGAATCATGCCTGCTTTAGCTTCTAGGTTCAAAATTATTAAAAAAGGATTCCTCTGTTTCAAAACTCAGAAGCACCATTGTCTGTCTATGGAGGAAAAAAACAGAAGTCCAAGATTTACTTATTCCCTATATTACAAAAAGGAAATAAACCCACTGTTGTTTCTCTCCCTTTGTCCAGTGGACTCTTCTTTAAAAATATTTATTGTGTCTCTTCTAAAGCCATCCTGGAGGAGGGAGGTGTCAAATTAGCACACTGACCTTTCACAATACTTAAATACAAAGTGAGTGAGCAAAAAGGTTGCTCTCCTTACTTAATAATTGCAATTCCATCAATGTTACTCACAGATACAGCAGAACACACTGTAAAAGGAAGGAAAAATCAAAACTTAGTGACTGAGCATGATTAAGACTTTGTATGTGTAATCTGAAAATGTGATAGCTACATGGAAGCTCTTTAATCCTCAGGAGCTGACTTACCTTACCTACCATGTACTTCCTCCCACTCATCCCCAGTTCCACAGCGTTCCTACCATACAAAATGATTTAATATACATATCTGAGCCATGGAAATGCTCTTAGGATGTTTACATGGAAGTGTCTTCAAACCTGGACCCAGATAAATCATTGCTTCCCTCAACATTATGTGTTTGTCAATCGTAGTAATTGTTATTTATAGCCTTTGAATATTCTCTACTTGTATTAGTTTAGATTACAGCTTCAGATTTTGGGCTTTAAAAAGGTAAAGGATCCAAACTAAGAGGAACATCCCTAACCTAGTATTTGATAACTACCAGCATACACTACCAATGCTCCAAGTCCCATCAGTAATTTAAGTATGCAAATAAAGCGCAAGTTTCTCAAGACATTTAGGGATTTCTAACAAAGTGCTATAATTTACTTCATAAAACATTATGAAATAATTTTAGTCAAGGAAATTAGGAATTGATCCTCCAGAGCTATCAAAAACAAAAGAAAAAGAGTACTATTTTAATAAAATTAAATCCTTCATATTTCTTAGGAAACTTTGTAAAGCTTCAGCTAATACTAAACCATATTAATACAAGAGGTGGTTTAGAATAGTTTGAATATCTCAATTGCAGCATTTAACCCTCCAGGTCAATACACACCAAAATAAACCTGCCCCTCAACAATTTCAAGTTCCAAACACTTATATCTAATTGATATAACAGAAATTGTCATCAATTATTCTTTTTTCAAGTCTGCAAACTATATACAGATATTTCAGGTTAATGTACGTAGTAACTGCTGCAGATTTTCTTTGTAAAGATTTGTGACAAAATGTCAGTCTTTAATTTTCTCTGCTTTGTTGGTTTGCAACTCAAACTTATAATGTGGAAGTGTTTTTTAAAGAAGGGGAATTAAAGTGGTCTAAAATGGTTATAAAATACAGTTTATACTGTTCTTAAGCCTGATGAAAAAGCTGAGTCTACCACATGGTAACTCTGGGTGACTAAACAGATTGTCAAATATATTAAAAAAAACCCAACAAAACCCAACCAAAAAAACCTCTAGCAGTCAGTTTTAATTTTTTCATCCCCATCAGCTTTTCTTGTCCTATTAGTTACCATAATAGCAACACAGTGTTGAGCAAAATACCAGAAGCTTTCATTAGAACCATTAACATAATTTGATAACTGATGGTATTTGATTTCTGACTTTTGAACTTTCAGTTAAAGCTTGGTGTAAGATATAATCTCACTGATTGGATGTTTTTTAAAATACGATCACTTCAAGTTACATTGCTTTGTTAACTGTAATTAATGTTCACATTTGTCACAAACTGTATTATTTAAGAAAGAGGCAATAACGATGAAAGATCTGACAGTGTTAAACCCATGTCATCTTCCCCCAAATGATTAAGCCCTAATTTAAGGATTGCTCAAAATAAAATGGAGCCATGCATGCAGTAATGGATACACACAAATAAAGCCTAACAGTATTGTTTTCAATAAAGCATTAATGGTTTTGCTTAACTTAAAAACAAATTAAAAGTGTAATACTAAATCCATTTATGTCAGATGCTTTAGAGCCATGTTCAGGGTGTTCTACTTATAATACAGTATTCAGCTATACAGTTTCCCTGATCTTTAAATACAGTCAAAGTAGTAAGGAGAGCTTTATCAGCTCCTGTCTTTACTGGTGTGAGGTTTACAGACTGACAGAAGCTTCCCCTCTGCCCACAGTTCTTACAATCATAAACTTGCTCCACTCGTCAGCATTTGGCCACACTGGTGTTAGAGTTGAGCTCATAAGCCTTGCCTCCTGGGAGGGCTCCTCAGTCTGGTACCTGCTGCCAGAGCAGGTGAGATGATAAAGGCAGGCAGCTTTCTCTTGTAGCCAGGCTCGAGGAGCTCATGCTTGTGTGCAGAGCACTGTGGGGACATGTCCAGGTCTGTTATTGCAAGCCTTGTGCCTTTAGTATGGCAAGCAAAGGACTGCAATATAGCTACAAGCTTTTGAAAGCTATTTTGGTATTGACACATGAGTGAGTAAGGTGGCAGGGGGAGGGACGTTTCTATTTAACTTGGTCAGGTTAAGGACCTGAAACAGACTTTAATGTTCAAAATGTCCTGTGCATATACAGCAAACTAACTGTCCTGCAACAATAATTGCATGTAATGCATCATCTATATCATATCAATGATCCTCTTTGCTAGGCACTGTATACAATCACACAGATGCTTTGAATGGACGTTTATGGGATCTTTATTAGTAATATAAATCCTACATCACCACAGCTGCATTACAAAATGCAAAGGCACACACGCTGCATTAAAAAATGCAAAGGAAGATGTGCTATCATCTTACAAAGATTTCAGTTGCGTTCACTGGGGACCATAAAAACAAATGTTCACATTCAGACCCTTTGGCAAAACTGTAAATGCCAGAAATATTCAAAATTTTCAAAACTTTATAACATACTAATCTAGCATGCTTTGGAGAAAGAGAAAAGGTGAAAAAGAAGCAAGATGATGTTGCTATATTTTTAGTCAAAAATCACATTTTTAGCTAGCCTTGAAAAATAATTTTGTGATATCAATTCATCATTAGCCAGCATAAAGCCTTCAAAAGCAAGAAGGGCTTATAAAATTTTCAAGTAATTTTATATATAATATTCTTCTAAATAAACAGTGATTCAGGAGGCATTGAAAGTAGTGAAGTCAATACAAGAATACTTACTTTTTAAAGAGAAATGGGTTTTTTTTCTAATTTCCAAGATTAAGCTAATGAAAATTACTAAGTCCTCTTACATTCAAAAATATTTAAACCAAAGGAAAGAGACAAGAGACATTTCACACCTCACACACCTGTTTGGAGGTAACATTAAACCAACCTTTTCCAGATTTCTTAAAGTGGAATTTAAGGCTTGTGTGTTTCTACAAGAATATTCTCCATTAGTAATTTGTACTTCTTAATCCTCTCTGAAACACCTGATACAAGGGCAGGGCTCTTATTTCCCTTAGATTTGAAATGTCTGCCATAGCTTTAAGTGGCAGTCAGGCAAAGGACAGAGATTAAGGTTTTGGGGTCCACTGCAGTAAAATCTTTTCAGCAGTGTGGGGTTGGAGAAAAAAAGGCTCAATACGTATTTTCTAAATTACAAAAAGATTCCAGCATGCAGGGCTGAAGTCATCGACACATACTGCCTGTTGGCATCATGGCCTGTGAAGTGGGCAGTGACACCACTGCACGACTCCTCTTTGTCATCACACTTGTTGCCATAGTGTCTCCTCTGCAGCTGATGTCATCATGTGTGCCACTATTAAAAATTAATTACTCTTCCATGCATAAAACACATTCACTGCAAAGATAAAATATAGTTTGGATCCCACTTCATATTTTGCTTAAAAGTTCTTTCAACCTCCTGGCACAATGAACCTCTCTCAATCTCAAAGCAGTATTAATCATTATAAGAATTTCCTTACATTTACTGTAATACCAATTTGCTACAGGATGACTACATTTCAATTTTTCTAATGAAAAGTTTTTAATTTCTAGAATTTATAAGACACAACTGTCAGAGAACTCAAACTTTGCAACAAAAGTTGCTTTGTCTTTGATATTTTTCTCATAAAAAAATTGAGGGAGAGAGAAAAGAAGCACTGAAACTGTGCTGATGTCATAGAAGACTGCTGAAGGAAATATTTAATGCTAAGCCAATCCATTGAGATACTTTTCAGAAAGCACAGTCCATGCCATATTGTCCTTGTTTGTGACTCAGAAACAAACAATAAGAAGGATAGTTGGGTATTAAGGAACCTGGCAGTTTAGAAAAATACACACTATTAGAACATACACAATATATGCTCATACAGTTTAATGGGGAGAGCCAAAGCTGCAAACACAAGCAAAGCACAACAAGGAATTAATTCACTGCTTCCCATGGGCAGGCAGGTGTTCAGCCATCTCCAGGAGGGCAGGGCCCCACCACGTGAAATGGAGATTTGGGAGGACAAGCACTGTAATTCCAAATGTTCCCTCCTTCCTCCTTCTACCACCCACTTTATCTACAGAGTGTGATGTCACATGGTCTGGAATATCCCTTTGGTCACTTTGGGTCACCTGTCCCAGCTGTGTCTCCTCTCACACTCCCATGCACCCCCCGACTCCTCACCAGCATGGCAGTACAAAAAAGCAGAAAAACCTTGGCTCTGTGTAAGCCCTGCTCAACAACAACAACAAAAACATCTCTGTATTATCAACTCTGTGGTCAGCAAAGTTGAACAAATTCAAAGATCAACAAATTCAAAGCGCAGATACTGCAAACCTTCATATTGCATAGAAATTACTTTGCTTATTCACAAAGTACCCAGTATCCCCATGGAGGAAAGGTACACAGCATCATCCAAAAACACTGTTTATAGAAGCAAAAAAACACCTCCAAGCTAAAAAGCTTACACATAGTTTGTTCTACTATATCAGTTGGGAAGCTATGCAAAAAAAGAAACTTATTACTCTAATGCCTGAATGCTAAACTGTGAAGAAACCAAACAGAGGATATTCTCTGTTCCTAAGATGTTAGAAGGTGTCATCATTATTCTACCATACCAAGAAAAAGAGGCTATTAAATGTAATGCATAAAATAACATTTAGCAAGAAAATCAGGATAATTACCTCACAAAAAGGACATTCAGTCAAGTTCTAAACCATTGCTCTGAATTGAGAATTACTTATGTCTAAGTTAAATCAAGTAAAACATACTAAGCAGTCCCTTAAAGAACACTTGAAAATAACAGGAGGAACTACCTAATTCGTCATACTTCTTTTTTTTTTTCCTGTTAAAAAGTGAATTGAGGGAAGTTTTGACATTACCCTTCTTGTTTGCAAATTCAATCTGTTGATTGCAGGAACACAGATGAAGATAGTTTGATTCCACACAAGCAGAAATTAGCATTCGGGTCAGTTGTGTGTAAATCAAATTAGAAACCAGTACAACAAAGGGTCAGGGACACACTCTGCTGGGAACTGTACAACCACAACAACACAAAGACAAGGACCATTAAAAAACTTTGAATTAAAAAGGCTACAGTAAGGGAAACCTACCAGTGAGATGTGTCCAACTATCATACTTAGAGTAGAGGAATAACTGTCACTCGACATACAAAAAGTGCTACAGCAAAACAAAAAATCAAGTAACATTGACAAAAGGATAGTAAAGCACTGTTAAGAACAGATAGAGACACATGCTGCCCTATTTCTTTGTTACATTACAAAGCTGGAGAGCACATCTTTAAATGCCACTTATTAGAAGCATGCTGAATCATTCTCCATCACTTCACAGACCCAACACTGATAATGTATTTCTTCATCATGAGCGGCAGAAATTATTTTGGAAAGTACGAAGCAAGTCTGACAGATGCTCCTTACACGATCCTCTAAGCAGAACCACAACATAACACGAAGACTCTAGATGAGTGAGGTTTCCTACATGCTACAATTCTAAGTGTCCGATTCAGACAAGATGATGGTATCCACATAGGCCAGGTGGCAAAGAGAAATAAAAGTAAATTGTAATAAAAGATTGTCACAGAATCAATGCCTCATACTTTAAAACTGAGCATTTTGGCTCTGTTTCAGCATTCATCAGCCAAAACCTATTATCCTATGACAATATTCCATTTCACTGATATCTATTCATTATAAAATATATATATTTACAGTATTTGGAAGGTGATTTTTAATGCTGTGAATGCCCTTTAAAAGGAGACTATTTTAACATTATAGATTCCAAATGACTAGTCAAGATATTCAATTCCCTGTTTAAATCTTTAAATATACTTAGGAATTCCTTATTTCAATGGGCTTTCTAATGCCTGTTCCTTTACTGTTTAAATATATATTACAACGTAAAAAGAGAAAGGTCTTCATTAACTCATTGCACTAGGGGAACTCACCTTTTTATGACATTAGTTTCAGTCATTAATCACAATGCTTTACCAGTAACCAGGAAAAGTGACAATAATATTTATGTCGATCACTATTCTTGAACTTTTCAGGTTTTGAAGAACTCTAAGAGAGTTGGGTATCCCAACATATTAAATTTGGAAATCATAACTCTGACTGGCATAGCAGACTCATTGCATTCTTCCCATAACCATAATACATTCTGAGTCTCAGCCTCAGTTGCTTACCTTATAAAAAGGCTTTATCGAAAAAATTATCATCAACAAAAATCTTGTGGTATTGATTTTTTTTTTATCCTTAAGAATTCCATAGGAAAAATACAGCTTTTTTGTTTGTTTTTAGGAGAAAAAAAATATCTTTGATTAGCCAATAGATTTAAGGAGAATTTTAAGAAGTGATAAAAGCAGTGAAGTCTAAAACCTGCACAGAGAAAATATCTCGTAGTATCTGAGACTGAGCACGATATCAGTGTCAGCATACTGATGACCCAGATGGTATTTGTATGTTTGAAGTATGACATCTATACTCCTCTGTCATCCAACACAAGTAATTAACAATAATCAAGTGGGTGTTAATTGGATATAATGGAACAATCTCCAGTCAGCCTGAGCCTACTATTTGCCTCTTACTAGTAATTATGAACACTAAGTACTCACACTAATCTCCTTCTTCTCACTGAAGCCAAACAGAGGTGCAGTATTTACTCAGCTGATAGCTTGTTTTGTCTGCAATTTAATCTGTTTTAAGCCAAGAAACTCATAATTTGCAGAGCCGTCACCAGCTGCCAGGATCACACAAAAGAATTCAAGGCCCTAGATGACAGCAATTCAGTATATATAATCCAGAGGAAAAAAAGAACAATCATTAATTAAACTGACCTGTTACAACTGCAGTAGCCACAACACCTGGACGTATAAACACTGAAAATTGCCCATTTGTGTAACATCTGATACGCTCACAACTCTGACCCATATTTGTCATCCCTAAAACATGCTGTTAAAACACAAAACTTTCAAAGCTGCTGTTCTTTTACTATGCAAGACTGTAACAACCCTTTCGCTGATAGGAAGGTGGTGAACAATCTCAGCTACATCAGTGTAGAATGTGCTTGGCTGTTTGATTACTACTGCTGTAGCAAATTGAAAGTATCTTATCAAGAGTGACCATTAGAAACATATTACCAGCCATTAAGCAGATGGTTAGATCTTTTAAAATAGCTTTTACATAGCAGTGGAATCCAGACTCGTCAGCTTTATTTATGGTTCTATTAAAGGAAAAAAGGAAGAAAAATAATAAAAACAATTAATTTTTTTTTT
>VZTN01027211.1:1473-34497 GCA_013400515.1 Erpornis zantholeuca | reverse complement strand
GGGGGGAAATTAAATCCAGACAGCTCCAACTGCACTTTACATTTCATATGCAATCAAACAGACTTTGAGAATACCGTCAGCTTTTTTACCAACCTGCCTGCCATATAGAGAATGTAAATAAATACTAAAATCCCAAAACATCCTGTTCTTATGCTAACTCATCTTGTAATGCAGAAACTGACATTTGGGACAAACTCTCCCATTAAATTTACCCTGACACCTAAAGCGATGTAAAGTTTGCAAAGGACTACGTAGGAATAGTCTCTGTGCCACTGCAAATACTAAAAAACCCTACAAGCACAAGTGCAGCTGATATTTCATCACCAAAGTAAATTATTTATGACAGAATAAAGCCAAAAGAGTCACTACTTACAGAGAAAGCTCTTTACAAAGATAAAATTCTCTAAAACTTAGTATTTTAAAAACTATGGAAGTAAATGAATGCTATTTAGTCTGTATTAAGCTGTTATGCTTAGTTGTCTGAAGGGTCAGAATCTGAGAGATATCCAACACTGAAATCATAGTTTCTGTATGTAAAATCAATGCAACCAACAAATAAAATGAAACTGGGAATACATGCAGATCTAGACAATATAATCAGCTTTCTCGTATTTTGTATCCCTTTTCTACCAGTTCTTTGCCCCATTAGACTGTCGAGATTGATGCTATTGTTTCCTGCAGAGTTCCTTTCTGCCACCCAGAAGAAAACAAACTAATTCAAGGCAACAATACATTAAAGAATAGCTCAAGAGTTCTGCTTGTTACTGCTAACTGTAGTTTACTTGAGACTATGAAATTATTTTTACCAGAACTGGTTTGCTTGGGCATGGAGTAAGGCTGTGCAACCTCAGTCTAGCAGGAAAAAAGTAAAAGGTTAAATTTTGCTCTCCAATTCTCACAATGTGTGCAGCTCACACATGTGAAGAGAAAATGCAACTCTAACTCTGCACAGTTAAGCTAATAAGCTTTCTCATAGAGTGAGACAATAGGAACTATGAGGATACTGTACAGCACAATAAGTGCTGGCACATAAACTGTTTCAGTCTTGAGGGACAGTGTTTCACAGTATATCAGTGACAGAAGATCAGCTTGCAGCCAGAATTATGAATGGAAAGTTTAAGCCTTCATGAAAGTATTGACTTCGAATGATACTGCAGTCACCTCAAAAATTGATGCATTGAACTATTTTCAGGAATATGGCATTTCACACTCAATTTTCTAAGACTGCTATGCACAAAAATTCATTAGTTTAACCTAAGACATGATGATTAAAAAAGGTGTTGTATTAAATGTGTGAATACATTTACAAAATTTAAGCCAATCAGATAAAATAGTATACATTCAGCCTATGTAGGAGTATCTTACAGGTCTACTTATGAACCTGGGAAAGTAGTGGGAGACAGCAAAATTCATGTCTCTCCCTTTCTCAAGCACCAGACTGCAAGGGACTGTTGGTGCATATTAATTTCACGGTAAACTGTGTGCTTGGAATTGCCACAAATGCTGTCTCTGCAGAGCTATGGTTATTTGTCTTGAAATAGTCCTTCATCATTTTGTGACTACTATACAAAAATACTTCATCAACAAATGCTATGGTTACATTTAAATTAGTAAATAAAGTCTAAGAATCCTTTTGGAGCCCTGATACGGCTCAGCTTCCATGGCACAGCTCACAACCGTGGAGCTAAACTCTTTCTCCTCTTCTCCCCTATTAAAAAAAAAAAACAAAACCAACCCCAAACCCAGAATAGCCTCATCCACATGGCTTATTAGGAACAGTCCCAGGCCCATGTTCATTCCCAGACTGTGCTCAGACATTGTTTGGGATGGTGCTAATTGGTCAGGGTCAAAACGGTTCCGGGGCTGTGCAAGCAATTAGCAGCACGTTCACTTGCACACATGCTCAAGCCCCTCAATCGTGACCCTACACAGGACCATCCTGTCCCTGCAGCTGCCAAAGCCAGCTCCTGGATTTGGCACCCTCCTTTGACAGATTCAGTTAATAAGGTGGAAACTTCAAATTCCAGCTGCCATGTGCTACTTCTGTCCTTCCCCTACCCAAAGGAGAGGCAGCAGGGAGGGCAGGAGTTTGAAGAACAAGGTCACACTGATGCCTTAAATGGCTACCTAGAAACAGAGGCTAGACAGGAGTAAAGGAAAAAGGTTGTATTTATCTGAAAGGCCTTCAGGTGCACACTTTGGGCTCCAGAGAGTCCTGCCTCAGTGGATCCCAAAACGGACAATGACAGGCCACGAGTGCTTCACACTTTTATATCAGCATAAATTCACCAACCAGAACCCAGCCAATGATGTGATTTTCCCCAAGCTTGGCCCCCTCTCTAAAGACGATGGTTTACAGTTCTTGTTCTGGGTGTCCTTGGAGAGCAAGTTAGAGCTTTTGTTATGTCTATCTTAGCATAGAGAACAGCACTTAACAAACTACAGGAAACTTCAGAGTTACACTAACAGTACAGGATTTGAAAAATATAAAAGTTAAAACCTAAGGCATCAACACGAAGCACAGGAGCCTTCACGTGCTGCCCAAACCACGGGCTTCCTCTCTGGCAGGAAAAGGAGACAGAGACACAAAGCTGAGCTATGATAACCAGTCAGCTGTCAGATAGACAATTTACCTCAGTTCAAAATGGAGCCCTCAAGGGCAACTGGCTTTACCAAACCACTGGTGCCTTTGCACAGCTATAAAATCTTCCCCTGCTCACATAAATAACAGAACATTCCTCCTAGCTGAAGCACCACAAAAGAGAAAACTTTGGATTAGAGGAAGTAAACCTGCATTGGTGTGAATGCTGTCATCACTCATGCTCTAGATGAAGATTTTAGCAAAGAGAAAAACTAATGAATTCTGTGAGATGCAGATATTTTTACTATGTCTTATATGCACGTGACTGAAGTTCTGACGTGAGAGACATGCATTATTAGGCTGATAACTAGTACAGCTGTGAAAAAAAATTACAAAACAATGTGGGAAGCAGTTTTTCAAGTCTTTCACTGGGCAAAAACTGCTAAGTTCAAAAGTTTGTGGTATTTTCCCACCTGCATCTACCAAAAGATACCACTACCGCATACAAACCATTCTGATTCATCATTGCTACAAAGTGACCCTTGTTATCTGCCTGACTGCATCTGACTTTGAACACACTCACTAGCAACTGAAAAATTAATTCTAAATACTCATGTCTGTAAACCAACCAAACTTGTAAATCGCTCTCGTTAATGTATCTCTCTATTATGCTCCCCAGACAGATTTTTCATTTTCTCCTTTTTCTGCAGCATTGCTGCTGTTTTGAAAGGGAAAAACAGGATACACTTTCATTTCCCCACAATTCAGAAATACTTGATGTGAAGAAAGAATATAAAATTACACATTTTAAAGATGAAAGTTTGGATAGGATGCAACTGCCTAATACACAGACTATGAAATAATGGCTCTAGGTCTGACATTTCAGTAGGACTATACAATATAAGGATGTTGCTTTGAAAATTAATGTTCTGTTGATTTGATGTTGTAGAAGACATTTGTTGAAAGTTTGTTTAGCTTTTCATTAGAACTATTTTTCCATCTTCCTTTATTTATGGTATGAAAATGAGGAATTTATTAGCTTGTGCAGAATTTTTGTATCTGACCCTGTCAAGCTCTGCTGTCAAAATCAAGCACAATGCTTGCTTTTCCTGGAGTGAAGCAAAACCAGCCAAAACCAATGTACCCTCCTGTAGGCATTTCACAGCTTGTATTTTAAAAAAAAACTTCTGAAAATTTTCTCTTTTTGAAAATAAAATTAAAGCAGAAACTTTATTTAAGCTTTTTTTAAAAATGTTTTTCAGATTTTTATTATAAAAAGAATTAGTATCATTTCAAGAATTCCATCTATTTTCACCATCAGAACCAAAAACTTTTCAGTTCTTCACAATGTTGCAGATCCTACTATAACACTGCTTTTACACCATGTGTTTTTTGAAACTTTATGTCATTTGAGCTTTTGGCACTGAACAGAATCATACTTGACTTCTGATTTATAGCAATCTGTCTTCTTTAACCGTGCATGCAGCACCCTAATTATTCTAGGGTGTGAGCACTGTTATTTACTTCCTGTTTACAGTTAATGTATTATAAATACGACTCCACTTCAAGAGACTAGGGGTCGTGTCAGTCTTCCTTGCTTGAATATAGGAAGTGAAGCTGGAATTGGTTTAAAAATAGAACAGAGCTCCTGAAAGTGCCACAGTATGTTAGAGACTTCCTCATAGAGACTCAGCAAACTAAGAATGTGAATCCATTTCAGACAGCGAAACTAAGAAGTATGCTAAAAAGCAGATACAATAAGACGTACCAATACTTTCATGTCTTTGTACAGAGTGCACCATTTTGTCTGTGAAACATAATGGGAAAGAATGGGGCCAAAAATATCTGTCCCCACAGGTTCTGCGCTCAGGCAGGTGGTCTCCAGGTGCAGGGGGAGCAGCCAGCCCAGACACCTGCCCGCCCTGGGGCTTGCCCCCTGACATCACAAGTCAGCGTGTTAAGGGTTGAAACAGATCTTCAAGATCTAGTCCCAATCCCCCCGCCATGGGGCTGGGACACATCTCACTAGTGCAGGTTTCTCAAGGCTTTATCCAACCTGGCTTTGAACACTGCCAGGATTGAAGAATCCACAACCTCCCCGGGCAACCTGTTCCAGTGTCTCATCACTCTCACAGCAAAGAATTTCCTTGTAATATCTAAGCTAAATTTCCTCTTTCAATTTGTGCCCATACAGAAGACGGTGTCACAATCAACGCCGCCAGAAAATGTTTCTGAGACAAATAAGTGGCTGGGGAAGAGGAGCGTCTGCATCCCAAACACGTGAATGGCTCCTCCACGGAGGTCCGGGCGTCAGCTCTGCTCTCCCTCAGTGCCAGCAGCGCCTTTCTCTCCGGCCACTGCCGAGCCCTCTCTCCATCGCTCCCCATCCCGGTCCCTACCCACTCCTCCTCCCCGCCTGCCCTTCCCACCGCCTCTTTCCGCCCTCGCCTTCGCGTTTCCTGTTGGGGCGGAGGAGGTTTGGCCCCGCGGCGCCGCCGTCTCCCAGCGGCTCCGCTGAGCGTCATGGCGGCGTGTCTCTCNTCCATGCCTGTCTTTGCTTGTCCCCGTCTGTCCGTGCGTGTCCTTTCCTGTTCTTCCTTGTCGGTGCTTGTCCTTCCCCGTCCTTGCGGTCTGCCTCGCGGTGATCGCCCGCCCCATGTCCTTGCGGTGCCTGGAGGTCGAGTTCTGATCGTCATGGCCTCACTGCCGGGGAGCGTTCCCTCGCCAGCTGTCTTCCCAGAGATTTGCGCTACCCTCTTTTGTATTGGCTTTAGTGTTGCCTTTTTTCTCCATCCTCTCTTCGAAACCTCTAGAGGTTAAATAGCTGCTTTTTCGCTGATTTCCTAAAAGTAATATTGGAAACAGCTTTATAGTCTTTGTTGGCATTTTGTTACTTGTTTCTTTAATGCAGAGACCTGTGTTAGAAGTCTATTATATGACCCAACCGCGAGTTGAAGATGCGTACATGTCTTTACTTTTGTACATCTCACAGGCCTAAGATTATTTTAAGACCCCACTCTAGTCAGGAGAAATAATGTAGCTCAATGCCTTTCGTTGTGATTTGGAGAGTTCGCTTTTTGTGCTCCTTAAGTCTTTACATATTAATAGATACAGGTTAGTTACAGGAATTTTTTTAATCTGTGGAGGTTTTTAGATGTATATGTATATATATGTGTAAGTGTGTGTGCATATAGAAACACACAGAGAAAACTATATATACACACATTGAGAAAGAACTATAGCTCAACTACTTTTTCACTTTTTTATCCTCTGTTTGTCCCACTAGTTACTGCTGCCTCCTCCCTTCTAAAATGGCACCTGTTTTATGGTGTCAAATATTATTTTTCGGTTTCCTAATAATGCTTTGAAATCTGTGAGTATGAATTTCGGAGTTCCTCTAGGCTAATGCAGAAACTTACAGTTCGTGTTCTGCTGCTTGTTTCTGCCCTTCTTCTACTCCATGGTGTTGACAGAACTGTTGCCTGTGCTATGTGGTAAATTGGGTCTGTCAAGTGATTCAGGCTAAAAATAATATCATCTGTTTGTTTTAAAGTCATAGCATTCTACATTTCAAGTAATTGTTTTGGAAAAATAGTAAGGTGTAGCAGGGCTGGGTATGAAAAGCATGGAAATATGAGGTAGGTACACTCAAGCTGGTATTTCTTCTTTGAAACAGTGCATTAGGTTCCTTCATTGCCACAGAGGGAGAGGAAAAATTAGTGTCCCTTAGTCTTTTCAGTAAGAGGGATGTTGAAGACATTTGTCTGAGTGGGACTGAAACTTACACTTCACATTCTGTAGAACAGTGGCCTGATCATAGATAAGCAGCTTTCTTGGAGAGGAGGGAGAGCATAATGAGTTTCTCTTAAAGTTTTGTAAACAACTTTGTAATCATTGCTCGTTGGTATAATGAGAATAAATTTTCCATGGAACAAGGAAAAGACGCTTCAGAATAAGATAGTTTGGCAGTATGAGCGAATGCTTAAGACTGTCATTCATTGCATGAGTTTTGCAAAGTAATTATTTCTTGGTTAGTAGGCACTAAAACTTAAATCTTTCCTCAATTACTGTTTTATATAAATATATATGAAAAATATGCATATGAAATTTTATTCTTAACCAGTCTCTGTAGTCTCTCTGTAGTCTCCCTCCTTGGGGGTGAGAATCAACATACATAATTACAGATTTAGGGTTCTGTGTTTTAAATTCAAGTTGTCTTCACAGCTCTTGCAGCTCACAGTAAGGTAAGAAATCAGATAGAAATAGAGGGGAGAAAGTGTATCTGTTGCTTTTTTACCTTGTATTGCTTCTTGAATGCTGTTTTCCTTTGTTACATACCATATAATCTTTCTTAGAGAGCATATAATCCTTTGTATTTAATCAGTAATCTAGATAAATTTTGGTATACAGATAGATGCCTCAAAGTTTGACACTGAACACCTCCCATTTTCATCTTTAATGTCTCACATCTCCCAACCTCACAGAACTGAACCTTCTACTAAAGACCACTTAAGCTTGTTTTCTGGTCGCAGTGGTCAGCATCTATTCAAAAGGCTACTTCTTTGAGAAGCCAGTAGTTTGCTGCATATCTTGCAATTGGATATATAAATCTTGCAATACTGGTTTCCTTTGAGGAAAGTATTTTGACAGATACATTTTGGTACAAGTAGTTTCGTTCTTTTGGAATATATTTGAAGTATTTTTCTGTCTAATTTATTAGTGGGGTAATCTCTGTTATTGTCAAACTGTAGAAAGATTGTATTATACTGGTATGCTAGATGTGCATCTTTAAGTAAATATAGGTGTTAGAATTACTAACAATAAAAATTATTGGTGTTCTTAGGAGATGACTGAAGAAGATTCAGGAACTGTCAATTGTGAGGGCAATTGAATTGTTCTTATACCACTCCAGCGCTATGCTTTTGTTTACTTTGATTCAGAGCAAAGTTTGGTTGTTTGGTAAAACTTTACACAAATTTTGTGTTACTTGCCCAAATTAGGTTACGAGAGTAATAATATAGCTTATTGTTTGGACTGTAGGATTAAATTTTAAGCATTCAAGATGTAGTTTTATTTGCAGTGCATTTTTATGCAGATTTTTGCTTGCGAAGCTTCTTAGAGTGTTCCAACTTTCAGAACTTCAATTAAATAATAATACTGTCACTTTCCAACAATTACAAGAGGGATTCTCTTCTGATTTCCATTGGTGATGTTTGGTTCTTAGAACTCTTATGACATCACCAAGTGCAAATACTGCTTTTATCAGGACATGTTTAGGCACTTTAAAATACACATGCCCAAGCTGCCCAATGATTCTAAACTGATTATTTCCATAATGTGGAAATAAGTGTTCAGTTTGAAGTTAAGAGAACAAGCAGCTACATTACTCATATTTTTATGACATCCCGAGTGCTTGTTTTAAATCACTTAAGCAGTGGTTACTGAGTCCTTCATTATTTTATCTGGTGGTAAGCCTAACAGATATCAGCAGATACTGAGCTGATTCAGAAAGTAGAAGTGCCTCCTTTGCTTAAGTCATATTTTGAAGCTTTCATTTCCAGGAGGCTTGAAATTATGTTGAACATGCTCTCCCTAGTTTGCAGTGTTTAAAAGATCACAGTGTTTCCTTACATTAGAAATATGGACAGTTAGAGGTGGGAAAAGAAAATTAAAAAAAAATGTCTGAACTGGGAATCAGATATTTGTTTCAAAACCACTTAAGAGTGTTTCCAAGAAGCCCCTCCTATCACAATGTGTTGGAGTCAGAGTTAATTTCTGTTGCTGTAGCAGAGTGTTTTGAGTGTGAAGGTGTAATGTGGCCACACACTGTACATTTCATGATAATGAATTTTTCATGTGACTATTCAGTGGTTTTTCAAAATGTGTTACCTTCCTCTTGTAATGTTGTTGTAAAGGCAACAAATGTGTTGCTGGTTCTTCATTGTTACAGGTTCAGGAGGATGCCCATGCACAAAAAACTCAAGACACAGTCAGAATTGCAAAGCAAGTCAGTTTTATTAGTTGCGTTAGCAGTAAGTACATACCAACCCCTGGATGGTATGTACTCCTGGATGCTGGAGAAGCCACTGAGCAAGAGAAGGAGATGGAGCATGGTGCTCAGGTGGGAGGGGCAGGCAGGCTGTACACACTCAGGGTGTCCCCTCGATGAAAATGGCATGCATCATGTCCTCCTCTCACCTCCACCCCAGAACCACACCTTATATCTCCTCCTCAGGAGTGGCCAATTTCAACATCATCTCATGTGGGGCCAGCGCATGAGATGAGGTCATAACGGCCCATGATCACACCTCCATGCCAACGGCTTTTTGTGTACTATTCCCTATTCACAGGCTGAAAGGGGAATAATACCAGGTGACCAATATGTACTTTCATTTCTGAAGGTTAGTCTTGCCAACTAACAGTAAGGTCTTCTTTTACATTATCTTGTTCATGTGTACAACAGCGGACCAAATATGGCCGGCCTTAAACAGGTCTTTTGTCCCTGACACAATCATAAATGGATATCTGAGGATATGAAAGCAAAGAATTATGGACGCTTGTGTAGTACAAAGCCTGTTATTCAATTCATACTCAAGAAATTGAAGAAATCTGGAATGCTATTTACATCTCAGTTTTCAGTTACAGTCTATATAAGCACGCTTCCCCCTCAGGAAAATGAGGGGGAAGTCATTTTTGTGACAAAATAAAGGACTTCTAAAACAGAAAAACTCCTGTCTTAATTTTTTATCCTGTCCTTTCATGAAAAATAGAAAAAATGCTTGCTAACTTAAAAAAAAAAAAATCTGCAAGATAACTAGCTTACTTTTTTGTGTTATTGTTTGGTTTGGTTTGATTTTTTCTTTCATGAAATAATATTGATGTTTCTGTTGCATGTCAGTACCAAACTATGTGCTAAAACAGGGCTTAGTGGACTTTCTGGAACTACATCTGGGTAGAGCAGAGAGCTGTTTAAAGATGAACAAAGCCCTGACTGAATCTGGTCAATAGAAGCACTTTTTGGCCAGTGTTAGTGCTAGCCAGTGTGAGATTTTTCTCAAGTCTGGAATAAGCAGCATGTTGCAGAAATTGTATTATTTATTATTTCATCCACCTGTAATACATGTCTGCTGCTTACTTTATCCCACACAGTATATAAAAGTATGTTTTAATACATATCAGAGCAAGTAGAGTGAATCACAGTATCTTACAACATAATAGCAGTACAGTAAACTGAAAACTGGAATAAAATTCCAGGAAGTATTTTTCTCATTATATTGTACTGATTTGGGGTGTTGGAGCAGACTCAAGGTGAAAGATAGGGAGAGACAAATGGGCATAGTTAATGGGAGAAAAAAGATGAAATCCACTACAGTTCATACACTTAATAAGCAAGAGTTTAAAAACAGAGCTCCAGGCAGCAGTGAGTGTTTGATCTTGCAGACACCCTGAAGCAGTAGTTTGGGAGTAGGATATGTCTTAAGTCCATAATTCATTTAAAACCAACCCCTTTTGACTCTGTCCACACTGTTGAAATAGTGATTGTGTGGTTAAGAGAGGGTCTAGGAGGCAACTCTTGCCTGTTCACTATGACTGAAAGTAGCATCAGTGGTTATTTGTTACAGTCACAGGTCCTTTGATGACAGCCTGTGTCTGGCTCTTATGAAGGACAGGCCTCTTTCTGCAACAGTTTAGCATGCTTCTAGGAAGAGAAGGGGAAATTTCTGATGAGTAGGGTGTCTTCAATCTCTTTGCAGTATTTTTCGTGGTATCTCAAAGTTGCTATTTCATCATTACTTGAGTAGTTAAAACAAGACAACATAATCTCTTACTCATGTCTGTTGTATTCATGGGTATGCACCATTATTAGGATATCAGAGTGACTCCAGTGAACCAGAATGGTGTCTTAGATTTCCTGCTTTGCTTTTCTGATTGTCATTATTGGAAGTAGAGTGAAGGAATGCTCCTTGTTTCCTTTGGAGTGGAAAGAGGAAGCTTTGGAAAGCCCCCATGGAGTAATGAAGATTTTGGATGTAATGAAACATGGGAGCAGTAGGATGTTGCTGTCAATGTGAACAATTCCATCACAATAAAAAAGTGAAAAATACAATGTGTCATGTAGTTTAGTAGTGAGCTCAGATCAAGCTCATTCTAATTCTTAAAGTGTGTGGGGTTCTTGTAATGTTTGTGAAAGTTAAAGTACTTTCAGTATTGATCTAGAGGAGGAAAAGGTTGGGTTAGAAAGATGTGCAAGTAAGAGGGGCAGATAGGAAAAAGAAGTTTGGGAGAGACACAGTTTGAGAATGGGGCAAGGAGAAGATGTGTCATTTTGGAAATGGCTTTTTTTGTAATGTACTTATGGAGAAGTACAGCAGGCATCTTGACAGCAAAACATTTCTGATAAGGCTTCTTAAGTTGCTCTTTCTTACTGGTCATGTAACTTGGAGTGACTTTTTGATTACATTTGGTTCCTTCATTTTGAAATCAGAAACGCAGAGGGGAGGAATGACACTCTATTCAGAAAATCAAGGTTGAACAGAGACAAGCAGGCAGATGTTTAAGGTATATTTGTGTTGAAAGATAACCAGTAAATAAACAATGTGCTTGCTTCTCCATTAAAGCAGCTGAATGCTCTTCTAGCCAGTTCTGTGGTAACTAACCATTGTGGGCTCAGAACTGTAGGTCACTTATATGAAGTTTGGAATACTTTTAAAAAAACTTTGTTACATGTGGTAATAACTTTTTTCAAAAACTTACGATTTGAGAACCTAATAATCTTCTCTCTCCTCAGAAGATTTAAAGAGGAGTGGAGATTTAAATAAAACCCCAAAACTGCACCGAAACAAAAAAACAAACAAAGAACCCCTCAAAAAAGCTTTGCAGGGTAGAAGTGAAGTTTGTTGGCAATAGTATATTAAAACAGGACACAATACTTTCTTCCAGGGAATAAAGAATTTAAAATAGAATCTAACACTGCATCTGAAAAATGTCACTTTGTTTTCAAGACAATTCCCCAAACATTCTTATGGAAAATACTTTCTTGTTAGTATATCTTAATACCAAGTATTTGGTATATCAGAACTTGAGAAATATATTCGTAGAACTTGTTGCACTAAGTTGAATCACATTTTTTGTCAAATAAGTTAGTCATTAGTATGATTATGAAATGCCAGATAGATACACAGGGAAGGGGAATAATTATGCCAGCTGTCAATGGACAGTCTTTCAGATCTATGTTAGCAAAATAATAAAATTTGCTTTATTGATGTAGGTTTAATATATCGTGTTCAACAGGTTTAACTCCTAGTGGAAAAATACTGCTATTTGGATTTTAAGAATTACCTTCATTGTGCCTTAATGTAGATTTGAGCATTTTGACTCAATTGACCTTGTTATTGTCTGTCTTAGACGAAATTGACTGTTTTAAGAGATTGAAGTGCTGAAAGGTTTTTATAGTTAGCAGAGAAGCATGAACCTGCTCACAAATAGTTTTTAAAAAACCCAAGTTTAAAAAATCTTTTTTTATGCTAATAATTTCTGTAAATTTTTATGATTTTTAATAGCTAAATGTTTTATGTTTTCTACCTATGTGCAGGTTTTCATTCTTACGAGAATACGGTGGATTTTGCTAAGTTTTTAAAATTCTCTTGTAAGCATTTGATTCTGAGTGTGTTAAAAAGTATACCTCTAAACTGTGTTAAGATCATATCCTTTTTTGTTTCTAATAGAAGAAATCTCTAAACTAGCAGGAGGCAAGCTGAACAGTTAACATTACCTTATTTATAATGTGTGTTTCCATATTTCCTAAGAAATGAATGGCATTATTTCTCTCTGAGTTTCAAAGGGCAGTTGTTCTCTCCTGGCAGTATAATAGTATGTTTAGGTACCATTTTCTTAAGTCTTTTTAGCTGCAGTAGTTTCTGTCTGAATCTTCCCTTGACCCGTGACTGATGTTGAAGAAGTAAAGTAACTTTTGACTCAACAAAGACTGTAGGCAGCTCCAGAATGTGTGTGGGCAAACAGTTCTTGCATCTGCTTATTTCTGGGGTCCTAACATAAAAGAGTTCATAAACAAGTCCTATTAATTTTTTTAAGGTCAGGCTTTATATATTTGATACAAAATATTTTTGACCTTTTATGAATATATATTTTATGTATGACACCCCTGACATTGCCATTTGTGATCAGTCTATTGAAGTAATCTTCTGCTAACTGTTAATGATGCCATTTATATTGAAGTCCAAACTAAAATTTTGTTGCGGATGATGGCTGTTGAGTTTTTCATCCTTTTTACAGATTTCAGTAGTTTTAGGATAAGATTTTTATGGATATTGTATGTTCAGAAGTTACCATGTATCATCATCTTTCTACTCTATTTTAAATGAAGGAAAAAGGCAGAGAGCTCTTCATGCAGTAGCTTTGGCTGTTCTGTTATGTATTCAAGGAGTATTGCATGTGCTGCCTAAGCTATTTAAGAAGGAAAATTTCTGAAAGAGTGATGTTTTGTCATATGCCAGTGTTTGTGCCTTCCAGAGAAAGAAACAAATAATCTGAATGTTATCTGAAGTGGAATTCAAGAATAAGGTTTGCATTTAAAACACCAGTGTTGCCTTAAGGGTTTAGAAAACAGTGAGTAATATCAAGACTTGCAGTCTCCTTTCAGAGAGAGAGCTAAGAGCTGATAAGATAGTAAGAATATGAAAAGGAAGAAAGAATACTACTAGTGGAGGAGAGGATCGGTGTACAAGGAAGAGTACGAGTGGACACACAAATGGGAGAGCTATGAGGTTTTATTTTTATTCTCAAAGGTGAGTTCTCAAAAATACTTCTGGGATGTGTTTACATTAATAAATAAGGACAGATGGAAATAAAATTAAATCAGATAATTATGGGAAAACAGAGCACTCAATCTTTCTTTGAATGTAGACTTCATTTATGTAGCTTGATAGTTTCATTATATTTTTCTTGTAGCATACAATAATTTGTCCTTCATCTGTTCAAAGAATTTTTGTTCTGCAAGATTGCAGATGCTGATGCAGTATGCAAAAGAAAGGGTGCTTTTTTTTTCCTAGCTAGTGCCATGAATTGTTGCTTGCACTTGTGTGTAGAATAGGAGTTAAAGTTTTGGTGTGTTTTTTTTTTTAAACTCCTGTTGGAAGCATTTACGTAGATTGCTTACGTTGCAGCCAACCATTTGTTTTCATGTCGAGACAGATGTGTATTGTAGAAGGTATTTAATCACACTGGTACCCACAACTAAATGTTCGTGTGGTTAGAATCTCTTGAAAACAAGGTAAGTTTGAAATCAGTCATTATAAAGAGACTACATAAAAATTAAATCCTTTGCTTTGGTTGCAATATGAGGCTGAAAACCAAGTGCAGATAAATTGCATGCACTGAAAAGCCTCCTGTATTTGATAGGAATTAATGACACGCAAAGGGAGCAGGAAGGGCCGTCTACTCCAGAAGGTAAGGCAAGGTGGAAAGTGAGGGTGACCCCAAAGGGGACAGTGCCTTTACTAACCAGGATAAGAGCCAGAAACAAGGCTGGAGATCGGTACACTTAATGATGCCACTTAAGCAAGGGCTGAAAGACCCAGAGGTGTGCTTTTAAATTGAGCTTTTAAATGGAATGTTCATGGAGGCCCTGTGTGAGGCTGGTAATGGCCATTAAGACCCGTTAGTGCCCTTAGGGTCCTGATGCATGGTCCAAGAGAGTTTGTCTTCAGACTGTCAATATGAGAGCACTTGAAAACTCAGACTATATTCTTGCAAGTGAGGTGGCACCATGTAAATCAGTAGTCAAAAATTTATTGAAGTGTCATCGAGGTTGTTCCCCTCAGAGGTGTATAAGAACCATGTGGGCAGACAGATCAAGTGGTATGATTAAGGTGTGTGACATAGAGAGTAGCTAAGGTACATGATAATGGAGGAATGGCAGCAGTTCAAAGGGGAATTGAGGACAAAAGCTTAGTGTCAGAAAGGCAATTGAAAAGTGAGGTAGCTGAGACAAGGTGAAGTTCACAAAGCAAGTCTGAAATTAAATCATAAAAATAATGTTACCTAGATTATCCCGTTCTCATCTAGAACAACTGCTAAGAGCATACAGTTTTGGAAAGAAATCTGTATGTCGTGTTCCATTTGTAAAGCATTTGGCTTTCTCTAGGTGGGTTGTACTACAAACATGATTATATAGCTCTTAAGTACAGTTTTTCATAGCTGCCAAAGGCTTACTAGCCAAATAGCTTATTTGACTTTCTTGAACCATTATAAACCAAGATTTCGTTCTCCAGTAACACTTTAAAGGATTCTTTTTTGTGTCGTAGTTTATAGTTCAAGTGTTTGAGAGCATTAAATAAGAAAAAAGTGCCTTTATGTGTGTGTGTATGTGTATATATGTATATATGCCATGTTTTACAGGCCTTAGATTATTAGAATAAGAACTAATTAAGCCAGTAAATGCAGTCAGATTGAAGGGCTAAATCTATAGGAGTGGATAGGGATGAAATACAGGCCCATGCTATGCCATAAACTAGTTTGCAAACAGAGGAATCTTTACTTTTTTTTTTTTTTTGGTTTAATGTTATATGATTCAAAGGCTCTTTTTCAAAATGCACAAAATAAGACAGAGGTGGGTTGTGGAACATTAGTTTCATTCCTCACAGTTTTGAAATTAAACCCTTTGACTTTTGTTGTTCCTTCTATAAAGAGATCACAGTTTTTAGTTTTGTCAAGTTATATGAATGCCTGAATGTGTATGTGTGGGGAGTTTGACATTTAGAAAGCACAAACAAAGCAAATGTGTCACCTGGTTATTTTGTCATTACACCCTACACAACTTTTCTCTCTTCCTTTTTAACTTCATTAGGCTTTCTAACTAGAGAATGTAAAATTCAGCTGATAGTTGTTACGGGTTGTGCAACATTTCTAGTATTATTTGTCTTCCAGCTGACTTGTCTGTAAGAGGTTTCTGGTTCTTGGCAGCCGGCTGCTCTCAGATTGTGGACTGAGGTTAATTCTTAAGATTAGGTGTTCTGGTTTGGAGAGTAGTGTGTAATGAAATGGTTAATTATCAACTGTACAGGTGGCAGTAGTTCAGAGTTCCTGTGACCTGATAGCAGTTGGACATCTTACAAATTGCATACTGTTTAGCAGTCTCCTGCAAAGGTCTCCTTACATAATGAGTTATTTGATTTCTACAACAAAAATACTTAAATAATTTGAAGTCATTTTATTCTTAACATGTTAAGCCCCTCTCTCAATATGTTTCTAGTTTGTTTTCTGTAATCTGTCAGAGACCACTGCTGTGCTCTGAGTCGTGTGCTCGTAAGGGTCAAGGAGCACTGACATGACTTTTTCTAGAAGTTTAGTTGCAAATAATGACTCGGTTTGCATCCAAACACTTAAAGAAATGTTTTGATACCTGCGACTTGTGGAGGATGTGCAGCTGTTTGCTGGCCAGTGTGCTGACTTGAACCTCCAAGCTAGCTCTGTGGATTTTTGCCTGAACTTTTCCTCAGCTCAAGCTGTTTGCCTTGTGTGTATGCTTGTACTCAAAAGCTTAAAAGACAGACTCCTGTACAGCTCTGCAGGAGTAGGTTGAGCCAGTCTGGGCATACTGTCTGTCTATGTGGAGCCTTCTGAAGGACTCGTCTTTGTTGTGCGCCAGTCATGTCGCCTCAGTTAGCTGGCTGCTTAAATGGGCCCTGTTTGAGTCAGGGAAAGTGTGGGCTTGGTAGTAGGTCAGAGCTAACCTTCTTTATTATGTCTTGACTGCAAGAAAGCTGGTTAAATGAAGACAATTGGTGGTGGGCAACTCATGTCTTTGTGGAACTAACTTGTGTCCTGAGGAATTCACTGGAGTGCAGGAGTGGATATAGTGCTCTGGCCCTGTGGTAGTTCTGGAAGAACCATGTCTGTCTTTTCATTGTGCAGTGGTTCAGCTGATACTTGTTTGAATATAGTAGGTCAACAGCATTTTCCCACCTCTGGGATAATTAAAGTAGAATCTAAAATAACTAAAATTTGATTATTTTCTACTTAAGGAAGTATTCACTACTTGAAAATTTAACTCATTTAAAAGAATATTCTGAGTTGGAAAACACCCACAACTATCACCGAGTCCAGCTCCTGGCCCTGCACAGGACACCCCAAGGGTCACTCCCGGTGCCTGAGTGCATTGTCCAAACACTTCTTGAACTCTGTCATGCTTGGAGCTGTGACCACTTCCCTGGGGAGCCTGTTCCAGTGCCCAGCCACCCTCTGAGTGAAGAACCTTTTCCTAATACCCAATCTTAATCTCCCCTGACACAGCTTCATGTTTTTCACTCAAGTACTGTCACCACAGAGCAGAGATCAGTGCCTGCCCCCAACTCTTCCCCTCACATGGAAGTTGCAGACTGCAATGTGGTCTCTCTTCAGTCTCCTCTAGACTGAACAGACCAAGCTCATCCTCATATGGCTTCTCCATCCTCCTTGATCCTTCAACACCTCCGTGGCTCTCCTGTGAGCATTCTTCAGTAGCTTTAGGACCTTCTTATATTGTGGCACCCAAAGCTGCCCCCAGCACTCGAGGTGAGGCCGCCCCAGTGCAGAGCAGAGGGGACAATCCCCTCCCTTGCCCAGCTGGTGATGCTGTGCCTGATGTCCCCCAGAACACACTTGGCCCTCCTGGCTGCCAGGGCACTGCTGGCTCGTGTTCAACTTGCCATTGACCAGGACCCCCAGGGCCCTTTCCATGGCCCTGCTCTCCAGCCTCTCATTCCCCAGTCTGTCTGTACATCCAGGCCTGCCCCATCCCAGGTGCAGAATCCAGGACTTGCCCGTGTTGAATTTCATATGGTTCCTGGTTGTCAGTCCCTTTGTCAAGATCTCTATTTGCGGCTTCTCTGCCTTCGAAAGCTCCTCCTAATTTAGTATCATTGTCAAACTTGCTTAGTATCCCTTTCAGTCCTGCATCCAGGTTGTTAATGAAGATGTTGAAGGGCACAGAACCGAAGATGAAATTCTGTGGTCACCAGTCTGATACCACCCCATTAACTTAAACCTTTCGTGCCCAACCCATGAGCCAGTTCTCACACATCCCATGATGTATTCTGGACATTTTGTCCAGAAGGATTCTGTGAGAGACAGTATTGAAAGCTTTGCCAAAATCCAAAAGGATCACATCAACTGGCTTCCCTTGAGCAACTAAGTGTGCTACCTTGTCATAAAAGAAAATAGACAAGCAGGACTGTTCCCTCATGCAGCCATGCTGGCTGTGATTGATGGCTGCATTGTCCTTCAGGTGGTTTTCACCTGCTTTGATCTGTTCCTAAACTTTACCAGGCACTAAAGTGAGACTGACAGATCTGTAGTTTAGTATTTGTAAAGGCAGGTTACCTTAACATTTAGCTGTGAAGAAGCATACTTGAAGTTCCAAACCACAAGTCAAATGCTTATTTCCATGTTTATTTAGTACATTTATATAACCATTGCTTCTTTTCATAAGTTTTGCTTGACAGAAAAGCATAGTCAGTTCTTGCCCTGTTTTCCAAACACACAACTAGAAAAAAAGATTTATTGTGTATGAACTTATTAGCAAGTAGAAGTAGTGTATATGTATTTATATTTCATTTTGACTATTTCAGCAACTTATTACAGAAATTTCAGTAGTTTAGATTAAATAAATTTATATTGCTTTCATCCATTTAGAAACATAATATACTCTGTTTAACATCATTTTATAGGCAAAAGTATCATCAGCCAACTTTGTCACAGACTTAAAGTATTATTTATTGATGAGGAACTTACTTCTCCAAACACAAAAGTTACTCTTGCAGTTCTTACTACTAAATAGAACTACATGTCTCCATAGGCAGTGTTTGGCACTCTTTTGCTTCTGTTGGAAAGTAGTAAGACTAGTAAATGAAACTGGCTAAAAATGAATACTGTTAGCCCTGTTAAGTCATTATTACTTCAACTACAGTAGTGAGTTTAATACCAAGGAAGCATTATCCCACTGTGTTTAAATTCATCTCTCACAAGTTCAACTTTGCAAGCTGTCTTTGTAAGAATGCATTATACTGGGGCTAAATAAAAATATATTATATTGGCCTGAATACTGTGATCTGTATTGTATTTCACATTGTATCATTATTGCCTGTGTTTTATGTGCAAGAACTTCGTACTGATTTGTATTTAGTCTGTTTAATCACACTGTATGACTGGGTTGGATGCTGTGGAAGTTGTCAGCCGGTAGTGTTTCTTTTTGTTCTTTTTGTTCAGAATTTAATGTTTTTATAGTGGCTGTACATTTTTACGCTCATATTATTCCTTATCAATGCAATAACATTAAAAAGGTTGTTTTTTTAAGAATTAACATTATTCAATGTATTGAATCATTCATCATGGCGCCTGCATAATGTATATTCATACCCACTGGTGTCCTGGTCTTTCAGTTGCAGAGTACTTAAAACATCCTTTAGACTTCTTGGTGACTGTCTTCATTTTTCATTTGGGACATGGGGCTTTCTTCAAGACTTTGTTTTACTTATACAGTATGATCTGATTGCCCGTTTTGTGGTACCTGTTTTTTTTATCCATATCTCCAACAATTGACCAAAAGGGGGTGCTAATAGATCAAACAGTCAGATGTGTTGAATAA
Source organism: Erpornis zantholeuca (assembly GCA_013400515.1). Lineage (NCBI taxonomy): Eukaryota > Metazoa > Chordata > Aves > Passeriformes > Timaliidae > Erpornis > Erpornis zantholeuca. The sequence continues at coordinate 15,274 of VZTN01027211.1, read as the reverse complement.
AGAGGTTAAGGAAAAGTTTTTGTGCCATGGATTAAGTCCGAGCTACTGAATTGTGGCAGGTAAATACAAGTTTTCACATCTGGATGTTGTGTAACATTCTGATCACAGTACTGCTCTCTGTGGAAGGTAAATTCATACCATGTAAATATGGCAGCTTCTTAGCATGTAGGGGTTAAGCATGGGTTACTTAGCAGATATTTACGGTGGTCAAATTTGTTGAATTTCAGCAATTCAATAAAGATACCCAGAACTACCAAGTTATGTGTTCAAGTCAGGTACCTTAATATCCTTTATTCAGTTATCACAAACGACATCCACTGACCATTTTTTTTTTTACTGTTTAGTTTCTTCTGTTCCACAGAAGTTGTTAGTGCCATCAGTAGAGCTGGGACCACTTAACATAAGCAGGAAAGTGGAAACACGTCTAAGTATCTTCCCTGCAACAAGGAACTGCTATGTCCTTATCCCATAGTGGGAAGATATGGTTGAGAGACCTGATACTGCTTTGAATACAGTAGTTCTCCAGTAGAATGAAGAACTTCAGTGGCTTCTCACTGGACCCCTTATTTGTGTAGCAGGGATGTGGAGCCCATTTGTGACTTTGCTGGAACAGCAGATGATGGTGGAAGGCAAATATGTATTTATCATGGAAGACATAGTTAGATGATCACAGCATTTGTTTCTCCTGGATACATGATACCTACAGAAATTTTTGAATTCTACAAACACATATTTTTGCTGGTAGTCTTCATTAATTCATTCCATGTTGCTGAGCTGAGGGAAGAGTTACAAGTATTTAATACGACCGTGTAGTTTAGATTTTGCCAAATATCTATTCCCGTCTATACATTGTAAAAGACATTTTACATATCTAGATTTATTGTGACACTCTTAAAATAACATGTGGTAGCCCTAAATTCATTCTAGATGCAATGTTCAGTTCTATAATGACTCTCTAAAGAACTGTGCACAGTGGAAGAAAACATTACTTTAACCTACTTAAAAATCTAACACTGAGACCCAGAAATGTAATTAAAGTATATTGTTTTATAGCATATATAAAAGCAAAGTCTATGCTAAATAATCAGATTGATGGTAAAGACAAAATTTTGGTATACATTGTTATAGTTTTAAAGAACTGTAGAAATTAGTATCATGAAATTATTATAAACTATAGAAAATATTAAATTACAATAGTGTAAAATAGTGGTAAAAGATTATGTAGATCAGAATTAGGAATTTGGATTCCCAACACAATGGCGTGGGCCAGGGAGAAAATCCTTTTGTAAATATCCACTAAATGACATTTAAATGGTGGACTCAGAAGGTAAAGGAGCTGCTGTAGTGTGGGAGAGGATATGCAAAATCCTGAAGGAGAAAGGTGACTTTATTTAGTAAACCTTAATTTTTGTTCTGTGTAGTTTGAAGAGTTTTTGCTTTAAAAGGGTGGCTTTTAAACCTAGATTTTTATGTTTAAATGCCTTTTTGTTCATCACTAGCAAGCTCACTGTAAGGAAAACATTTGGGCAGATTCACAAAAGAGCCATGGCCAGCTTGGAGCCTTGTCACACTTTGTTTACTAGATAGTAACCATGAAGGAAGTTAATTTGGTACGTGTTTTGAATAGGACATTAATGAGCCTAGAAGATAGCAAGGTTTATTGTTGCTAGCTACAGAAAAGTGTAAAACCTTTCTGTATAGTTTCTGAAATTCAGAATAATTTTACCGGTCTATTTGCGATTATTCTAAGTATTCTGTGTACAGTAATTTTAAATCAGAGTTTGATTAGACTTGGAACAGGGTAGAAGTAGAACTTCCTGTTCTTAAGGCCTCCTCCCGAGATATTTCAACTGGGAAAAAAAGTATAAGCAGTCAAAAAAAAGCAGAATGGGCTAGTGTATAGCCATACTGCTTACAGAGAGAAAGGAAGAAAGCAGATTACCTTTCCAGAGGTTAATAATAGATAAAACCAGTAGAACTTTGTGAGAATGGAACTGTAAAAATATATAGTTTATACTTCTGCAAGATAATCCATCAGAAAAGCTATGTAAAAGTCAGTATGGATGTGGGCAGAAGCAAATACTAATGGGGAATTTTGTGAGAATTAACTGTACTGTTGAGAATGAAATAAAAGGCTTAAATCCAGTGTTCACTTAAGTGGTTTAGATTACATATTCATTTAATTTGAAGGTAGAATAGATATTATAAAGTTTATACAATTTCTATGGGGAAGCTTGAGTGATGAAATGATACTTGCCATTGTGGGAGTTGGAGAAGAGAGCATTGTGTGAAAAAGGTGGGTTTCCTGGTTCTTTCCTCAGCTAAGTGCCTGACATTAGCTACAAACTTGCAATGAAGCCTCTTGAAAATTTAACAGTCATTCTGGGAATCAAGCTACACTTTCTATTAACTTTCAAACAGCAGTATTGCAGTTCACATGACATTTCAGAGTTGCTGGTTTTTCTGAACTCCAGATCACTTTCCTATGAGAGATGCAACAAATGGAGATATCATCAGCCTGTCATCCTTAAAGAATAACTGGTTTTGTATGTATTTTCACATGGAGGTCTCTCCTCCACTGACTTGAGATTCACTTTCCTAGCCTAGTCCAAAAGCCAGTGTTTGACCTCTCTCAAATTAGGAAGTTCATAGAGAAAGTATATTCTTTCCAACTCATAGGAGTCCAGGAATGGACAGAAGGCAGCTCATTTAAGAAGTGTACAAGGTTGCAAATTCCAGTAACAGTTGTGTGTTTTCCAGAATTGTATAGTCAAGAGAAATGTCTTTGAAAAATGATGAAGAAGAGAACTTGACTTAAGTTAGTAAGCTGTCCATGTGCTTTGAAGAATAGCTAAAACATCATGGAGAGCTATTAAGGTATGATGCCTTGGAAGTTATCCCCGTTGACAGTCACCTTGTGCAAAAACCTCACCTCACTCTGTGTAAAATGTGGAGGCATCTCAGAAAGAGTTCTGCCCACCTTTAATGTTAGTGGGGTTTTTTACCCTGCTCTTTAGCATGGCATTAGTAAAAACAATGTCAAATGATGTAATGCTGAGTGGAAATAATTTTTAAGGGCATGTCATTTGTACTTTTCAAAGCTGATTAATGCTTTTTTAGTTTAAAACAAAACCAACAACCCACAGTCAGCCATATTCAAACTGTATCGTGCTAAATTTTGTTCATAATTGAATTTATATTACAAGAAAAAGTATGATTCTTATCAGTCTTTTTACATCCCTTGCATACCCAAATCTTTACATATTAATTAGACCTCTCCACAGAGCAAGTTTCAGAGAACTTCTTGATTCATAGTCTAGATTACTTGTCTTTAGAGAACAAAAGAATCAAATTGTGTAATCCAATGTCCTTTTTGGGACATATGTTATGTAGTGTAGTGAACACTCTATCACATGAAGTTCCAGAATACCTGCAGAATACTAGCTGCTGTAGTGGGGAGAAACTAACTTTTCTGTTGCAATGGTTTTTGCCTTACTTAAGGTTGGATATATTCTGGCTTTAGCTACTTAGGTCCAGAACACAAGTGTAATGCTGCTGTTCATTATGCTCCTATTATTACTTCTCTCTTGGTGTGTAATTGAATAAGGACCAAGTAACAGCTTCTTGTCCTAGTACTGCAGTATCTTCCTATTCTGTTTTTATGATGTATTATTTTACATGTGCAAATTTAAAAATAGCAGATGCGTTGAGCCAGAAACTCTCTGGTACAGAGATCTTAGCTAACAAAATATTTACCTTGAATTTTTATGGTATTATTGTGCTTCCTTGCATTCGAAAGCTTCTGGGTCTTGAAACAAAGTAAATCTTGATGGATTTTGTCACTTTAAGTAGGAATAGATGAGTCTGTCCATACCTCAAAGTTACGTGATTCTATAAACTTTGTGCTTTGGAGATTTTTTGAAGTTGTTAATGGAGATGGAAGGTAATTTTGTAGAATGGAATCTGTGTTGAATGTATAGATTTATATTAAATATTCCTGAACTGAACTTTGTTCTAGTTGCTTCGTTTCCTAAGATTCTTGTAGACAAAACGGAGTTCTTGCATTTTTGTTCCTTATTTCTTTAAAATGGCCTGAATTCAATGTGGTGCACATTGTTGTCTACGTGGATTTCTCCACGGGTTTTGATATGCTTTGTCACAGCCCCCTCCCAGAAAAGCTGCTGTGTTATGGTCTAGTGAAGTGGTCCATGCAGTGAGTGGGGAACTGGCTGACAGGCAGTGTGCAGAGGGTGGTGGTGCATCGCTCCTTTTTACACTGGAAGCCTGCCACAAGTGGGGTCCCCAGGGCCCAGCTTTGGGCCCAGCACTCTCTGACTTCTTCATAAGTGATCTATGGTGGGATCCTGGTAAAGTCTGATAAGAGTTTGATGATACCAAACTGAGTGGGGAAGTGGACACTTCGGAAAGGAAATTCACCCTGAAAGAAGACCTAGACAGGCTGGAAGAGTGGGCTAAGAAAATCTTTATGAAGTTCAGCAAGAGCAAGTTGTTGCCATTGTTCAAACTGGAAAATCATAATCCCAAACTGCTGCATAGTCTGGGATTTACCTGACTGGGGACTAGCTCTGGGGTAAGGGTCCTGGAGGAATACAGTCTCAATCTATGTGAACAGTTGATTCTGAGCAAAAGGAGACAACAGATTGCTGGGTTGCATCAATAAAAGTATAACCAGCAGAGATGAGGAAGTTATTATCCCACTCTTCACAGCACTTCTCAGGCTGTACTTGCAATACTACATGGACAGGGTGGAGAGGGTTCAAAGAAAGGCCACAAAGATTGTCGAAGGACAGGGAAGCCTGCTGTGTGAGGAAAGGGTGAAAGAACTGGGTTGGTTCAGTCTTGAGAAGATGTAGAGGAGACCTTATCACCATATTCCAATATTTTAAAAGGTGGTTATACAGAAGCTGGACACTCATTTTTTACAGTGTCACATGCAAAAGGAGCTAATGATATAAGTTACTCCTATGGAGATTTTGATTAGACATGAGAAGAAAATTTTTCACAATGTAGTTAAGTCAGTCAGCTATTGGAACAATCTCCCCAGAGAAGTGGTGGGTTCCTCAGTGTTGGACAATTCAAAGATTCAGCTGGACAGGGTCCTGGGCCATCTTGTCTAGACTGTCCTTTTGCCAAGAAAGGTTGGAACAGATGGTCTTTGAGGTTCCCTTCCAACCTGGTATTCTATCATGAGCTCAGAGAATTAGGTTTCTTGGCTTGTTTCACCTGCTGTTGCATTGTTTTGCCAAAAGATGATTTGTACTCAAAGGGCCTAATCCTGACATTAGTGGCATAATGTACGTTAAGGGTAGATTTCATGTGTTAATTCAGTGGTGTGGAATTGGGTACCCTGTTTCCATACGTTCCTTACAGATTTAGCAGTTATGCAAGAAGATAAATTGTATGTCTTGGTAATGAATTAGCAGACCCCAAATGATTAGAGATGAAACAAAATAGTTGTGAGTTTTGCCCATTCACAACCAGAAAACTGTGTTTCCAGTATCATCTTAGGATTTGTTTAATAATTTTTTTTTTGTTTGGTTTGGGGTTTTTTGAATTTGTTAATGTCCTGTTATTGAAGTGTAGAATTGGAGCTTTACCATTACAAATAGATTTAGGATATTTTTCCTCTGATGCCATTGAAGTACCAAAGTTTCAGAATGCTTGCAGCAGCCTTGTATTTTTCTGTCTGTTCGTGACAAACCAGCTACTGTACATTCATATAGAGCAGTACAGTCCTTGCCATTGGCAGTCTCTCTGTGACAGAGAGCCTGTAGGCTGACATAAAGTGCAGCCTGTTGTGAACTGCTAAGTGGGAGTCTGCCAAAAACTCAGCAGACAGAACTAATTGGGGAGAAAAAGGATTTTTGTGCCCTCATCTCTCCCTCTTCAATTTTTTTTACAAGACGGATATTGTTAAAGTAACTTGTTTATGTAAGATTTGTCTGCCTCTATTTTCTCATTGCATGAATCATTTTTTAACTTCAAGTCTTGCACTGCAGGTCACTGAGCACTTCCACATGGCGGCTGGCGCAGGACCAAACTCGAGACACGCAACTCATCACAGTTGATGAAAAATTGGTAAGGGTTTTCTACTGAATACTGCTATGATACAGCCTTCAGGGTTATTTCTGCACAATAGGCATTCAGTATGGTATTCTGCGTTCTTCTAGGAAAGCTGTATAAATGTGAACTACAAAGCAACAGCCCTTCATACGCTTTTAAAAGTGGAACATCAGTAAAACTTAAGTGTGTGTGAACGAATATGGCATTCAAAGTGTTAAGCAATGTAAAATGATGGGTACCTTATTTATTATTGTTATATTTTAGCCAAGGACCAGTGTGTGCTGTAATTAATAACAAGTTTGTTCTTTTTGAAATTTGTGTGTATTTTCTGTGTATTGAAATTACACGGAATCCTCCAGCTTCCTGAAATTTTCTTCATTGGTACCCACATTACTAAAGATAGTGTGTTAAGAAATATCATGGAAGATTATTGTTACTATGCACATACACTCTAGCTTTTGAATATGCATGAAGGTTAGATTACAACTGGAAACAAATGCATAACATTCTTCTGCTAATCAGTAGCAGATCAGAAATTTGGCAATCTTTTCTTGTAATTTCTTCCATAATGTGTGGTCTGTTACTCTAGATGCAACCTGACACTTATGTTTACATTATTCAATAGTATAATTTTTGTAAGACTTCTGGGGGGGAATGCATCACAGCAGAAGCATGCCTGTTTTCATATCGCTTTTGAATCTCCAGGAAAACAATGTTCCTATCGTATGTACCAGATAGTTCACATCGAACGTATCTTTTTTGTATCCCTGAAGCTATACTAACTACCTGAGAAATATTTGGAATTTATATTTATAAATTATACGTTTGTAATGATATGTACAATTCCAGACAGCTGAAGTTCAGGCTATTGGAAAAAACCCACACTTACTTTGACAACTCTTTAGCACCAATTTCTCTCATGTTTTGTATATAAATGTAGCAATAATAATCTACATATGAGTAAAAAGAATAAGTTATTTCGTAAACTTCTTTCTGAATTTAAGAAGTAACAGTATAATCTTAAATTTAAAAATTAAGGAAAAAATAGTACTTTATTCTAGCAAATATTGATTATGGTAGTAGTCAAGTTGCATAACTTGGGATTCAGAAATTTGTACAGAGATTGTGAGTCACTGTGTAAATAAGATTGAACAAGTTAGTAGACCTGCATTTTCCTAAGTGACTTTTAAATGCACTTTTCTTTAATGTTAAAATACATATATATGTAAATACAGCTTTTATAGTGCCTGAAGAGTATCATGTTTTTCCTATTGTGGCCTTGGGTGATGAATACATAGGTCTGAAAAGACTACAGTGTGAAGACAGACCCACAAAATAAATACTCTTCCGTCTTCTATTTTGAATTTAAATGTACATTATCCAAACTTATTGTTGTACATTACCCTGTCTAGCTACGACAATTGAGTTGAAGTGAAACTAGTTTGAAATACAGCTATTCAGTTCCCAAAGTGTTACTGTAAATGAACCGTATGTGAAGCGCATATTTCTAATGTCATTATATGTTGTCATCAAGTTGAAGACTCTCCTATCATATTTTGCTGAGGTCTTTTGAGATCTCATAGTAGCAGCCATTAAGTATCTCTATTTTCATACATATAATGTATCTAAATTATTATTTTATTTCTTGAAGTATTAAGTTAAATGTCAGACTGAACAGTAGTTTCTTACAATGTTGCGCATGTAGGTCCACATTCTAAATGCAAAAACCTTTTTTTTTTCTTTTCTAGATTATTATAGGCCCTGAAACAAAATGGCAGAAAATTAGAAACTTCATTTGTAGCTTTAGTTAAATTTTGGGAGTAGTTTCCATGATGTCATAAATCCATGTTCTTTTAATGGGCAAAAATTATATCTCATTAGCAAGGAAAATTGTTACAAAAGGGTTTGATACGGTTTTCAACATTTTCAGCAGTAGCAGACGTTCTCTAGACACCTGTTAAATCTCATATTAAAGTAGAGTACTATCTTACTTTATTTTAGGTTGCTGCAGTATATTTCCCAATTTTAAGTAGGATTAATTACAACCAATTAAGAGTAATTTAGCATATTACAGGAGTTCTCTGCTAATTAATGCTACAAAGCATAAAACCAGTATTTCCTTGCAAGTTGTATTTAAACTATATTCTGGAAATGGATGCATAACATTTAATTTCAAAAGACCCCTTCTTTTGTATTACAGATTGCTAGAAATCACTAAATTGTATTTAGATGGATTTGTCATCTTTGTCATATTTTTAATTATTTTTTTTTTTTAGAGCTGGATATCACTTTATAGGTGCTTCTATGTGCATATCAGAAGGAGCAAGAACAAGTGGAAAATGGAACATGGTTATCCATGTTTGCCATGCTCATCTTGTAGCTTATTTTGAAACTGTAGTCTTTGACTTCATATTTATAAGGCTAGAAGGGTAGTACTGAGATTGTTGAAAACTTTTAACTGCATATTTCACTGGAATAAATCTGTATTTCCAGTGCTCTTGTAGACCTATTCGTATGTGTACATGCATATGCTAGAACTTGTTCAAGAGGATTTGTTTCTAGAAGTACTAAAGTATTCCTTGTGTTAAGAAAAACAAATTAAATGGAAGAGGTACGAGTATCCTGACGTTGAATAATTAGGTGGTAATTGGTCACTTCCTTACTGCAGCCTATAATCTGTTGAATACAATAGAAAAATGAGTTCTAATGAAATAGAAAATCAGTAGTTTAATAGTAGGAAAACCAGTAGTTTAGACCACATTCATCACACTAGAAAAAAAGTGTGTATCTTTAGTGTAAAAGGAGTTAAATGCTCAGCTTGTGTAAGAAGAAATTATATCTTTGTCTCAGTTACTAGCTGTTTTCAGTGAATACTGACTAAAATAACTTTAAATGAACAGTAAAACCTGAAGAAAATAACATACAAAATGAACAAAGCTCAACAGAAATACAGTTCTTGCATCACATTTTGATTCTCTGGCCACCAATTAGGTCATATTCCAAGAGTCTGGACAAATAGCTGTGTGAGAAGTAGTCTCTCAAGACCCTGCTTGCGTTAGGAAATTTGGGCTATAGAGGGCAAAGGCTGTCAGCAGCAAATCTCATTCAGGTAATGATCCAAAATATTTAACTGTTTGTGTGTATGGTATAAAATACATCATTATGTCATCATTATGAAAGGTTGAAGTGGTTTTGCCTGAAATGGAGATTTGAACTGTTCTAATGCCTGCAATTTGTTTGATTTGTGAGTAGGGTGCATCAATACTGTGTATAGATAAAAGTCATCCGGTTCAGCATGTGTGCTTTAAGCAGGCTTCCCAGTCAGTACTGGTAAGGCTGCATTGTGGATGTTTATCCTGGAGTTAGGCACTTTTTTCCGTTTGCAGTTGGAAGGTTCCCAAAAATATTTGTCAATAATATTTTCTATTGGTGAAATAATAATGATATTTCAAGAATATTTCAAAATTAGAACTGCTGTCAGAAATTATTTGTTGCATTGCTGAAGTAGAATGTTCAACTGATAATATATATTTTGTAGCTCAGTGCAAAAATTATTGCAAGAGCAGTTAAAGGGCTTGGTCACTGGGGAGTTACAGTTACCTCACAGATGTTTTTATTCTGTATAAGGCCAAGATAAAATAGGATGAGTTGCTGCACAGGGTTAAGCATTCCAGGCCAGTGCTATACAGTGCAGTTTATATGGTACTAGTTTTTTTTTAGCAGGTGAGAACATCTAGGGACAGACTATTACAAGCATGAAAGGCTAAACAGAATAATGCTATTGACATTTCATTGCCTGTCCTGAAGTTGTTTTGTTGATACTGCTATTTAACCTTTTCTGAGTAATGGTTCAGAAGTCTTAGTACTAAACCTCAGTAGAGGATCATTTTCCTTCAGGCTGTAGACAAACTCTATGTAATTCATGGAGGATAACTTGTATAAACCAAACTGGGCACAGAAACCTTTATTTGAGGGTGAGCAGTTCATAATTTTGAAAGGGTGCTCATGATGATCTGAAAATGCCATATGCTGCAGCAGCCTCTGGCATCCCGGCCTGGATCAGCAATGGTGTGGCCAGCAAGAGCAGAGCAGGGATTGTCCCCCTGTACTGGGCAGAGGTGAGGCCACACCTTGAGTGCTGTGTCCAGTTTTGGGCCCCTCACTGCAAGAAAGACATTGAGGTGCTGGAGTGAGTCCAGAGAAGGGAACAGAGCTGGGGAAGGGTCTGGAGCACAAGTCCTGTGAGGAGCAGCTGAGGGAGCTGGGGGTGTTTAGCCTGGAGAAGCTCAGAGCACACTTTATTGTTCCCTACAACAATTTGAAAGGAGGTTGTAGCCAGGTGGGATTGGTCTCCTCTCCCAAGTAGAAATTGATAGGACAAGAGGAAAGGGGTTGGATGTTAGGAAAAATTTCTTCACAGGAAAGGTTGTCAAGCATTGGAACAGGCTGCCTGAGGATGTGGTTGAGTCGCCATCCCTGGAGATGTATAAAAGATGTGTAGATGTGGCACTTGAGGACATGGTTTAGTGATGGACTTGGCTGTGCTGAGTTAACAATTGGAGTCAATTATCTTATGAGCCTTTGCAGTGATTTATTTGATTCCAATAACTATTGTGAAATCTGTGTCAAGAATCTTAGCAGCTTCCTTTTGGCTGCCTAGAGACTGGAGTAAAGATTTTAAATCTTTACTACTAGATAATCCAGGAGTAACAGTGTATTAATAGGATTCTCAGAATATGAACTTTTTTGAAAAAAAGTTGTGGAAACACTCCAGTCCATTTTTTCTAGAAGACTGTGTTATTAGCAAACATCACACGGTGTTTTCGGGATTGAGTCATAGTTTGTTCACCATCCAAATCCCAATTTTGGCTAGGATTAAAAATTAGTGAAATTGTATAATCTTTGTTTGATTAAAGAACCGTAGACTTTACTATAATAAACAGCGATAATACTGCAGCTCAAAGTAAAATATACAAACAAGTGAAAAATAGTCTGGAATGATGAAACTTCTTCAAATCTCAGTCTGATAGTCTATAGTGCTGTGAAACAAAGGACATGCCAAATCAAGCTTTAAAATGCATTTTAAAGTGTAATCATTGCTTTCCCAAGAACGGAGGGTATATAATACACTTTGCTCTGAAAACCAAAGCAGTAATGTGTTGTAAAATTATGTGTGAGACAGTGTGACATTGCATGGAAGACTGTGTGTAGGAGCTTTTGCAACTCAGTTGAAGAGATACACTTGGCAAAGTATGCATTTATTAGGGACAGGCTTACTAGATTTTCTTTTATTGAAACTACTATTCAGCCAAGCATTCTCCAAACATTATGTGTTAAATAATAAGGATATAGTGGATGTTCTATGTTTTGGTTTTCCAAAGCCTTGTTAACCCATTGTGGGTTAATTTCTTAAGGGTGAGTTCGAGCTGTTCCTAAAGTACCTTAATGGGATAAAAGAATTTGCAATAATCTTTTCTTCATTTAATCCACTCTAGCTGCAGTATTTATTCAAGTGGCTACCATAAAGGATTCAATTCAGGACAGTGTTCCTCTGTAGATGAGGAATCTAACTTACAAGTTTTTCTGTACTTCATATGTGTAGTGTCATATTCAAAGCATACATGGGACCAGGATGGTAATTTCTGTGGAGGTTTAGATAGTTACTCGTTCCCTCCCCTTAGCCTCAAATTTTCATCTTGTGGCTTGTCTTCCTTCTGTTTATTTTTTTTTTTCTAAATTAGATCAGCAACTTGCATTTTGCTTCAGAATAGTGAAAAATGAATAAAAAAGAATAGAGATACTATGTAAAATTAGGCTAATAAAGATTTTTTTTCTATCCTTAACTTTGCAGATTTATTTTGAGAATCAGTTTCTAGCTCTGCGCAAACGGGCTTTGCATATGAAGCCTGTGATTTGGAGAAGTGCTTTCTTCTATCACAGTTGTGTTGAGTAAGCAGGTCATCCGCTAATTTGAACTGTGTTGTACTTGAGATCCAAGATTTAAAAAATGTTTTGTTTGCCTTTGGTCATCTGCAGTTCTGCATCTGTGTTTGTCCACTCTGATGTTTGAATGATGCTAGAGGCTGATTAAGGTATAAAACTATTTTCTAGAATTATTTCAAAATTAATTGAATTATTTCAATGAAAGTAAAGTATTCAAAAGAGAAGACTGTTAGGAAGTAAAAACACATGCACATCTACTTTAATAAAAGTGTCTAATCTAAGAGTGGACTTGCACAGAGTTAAATGCTTAAAGGCCTTTACTCTGCGGTCACTGGTAGTTTATTTGTCAAACTGCATTTTTGCTGCAAAACATGATCTATTGCAAAGTTATTTTTCTATTTCTCTGTTTTACACTGCACACACTCTCCCATTTCCCACCACCCCCTCACCCAGTGAAGACTAAGAAATACTACTTTGGGGAGGAAAAGACCTTATTAAAGAAGCAGATAATATGAAATGTAATGTTTAAAGGGTTAAATGGCTCTGGAGATGGTGATAATCTTTCATACTTCATGTACACTCTTCTGATCTGCCAGAGCATATATTTATTTCTAAACATTAATTTATTTGTTTATTTCTAATTGAAACAATTTGACATTTTCTTCTTTATAGTTATGGTTGGTAGTTGTATTTGGGCTTAATTACAGAACAAGCTCAGGTGTATTTACCAGTTTATCTAGTTACATACATATTTTCAGTACTGCATATTTACTATATTTTGCTGTTTGGCAATTAAATCCCTCCTAAGTTGGAATATCCTAGCTCAATTCAGTATGTAGTACTTGCTACAACTTGTTTTTGTAAGCAATTGTAGTTTGAAGAAGCTTGCAGTGGTTTAGAAAACCCAGCTGGCTGATAAAGTACTTTCTGTAAGAATGTCTGCAGGCAACAAGTTACTCCCTGTTACAAATAAGCTTTCTATAACTCTGACAGTCCAAGTAAAGAAATTGCCATCACATTTAGCTGTCTTCTAAGAGCAATAAATATTGCTCTATTACTAAAGTTCAGTTGAAAATAATTCTGCATGTAGAAAACTGCACATTTCACAGTAGCAAAGAACCTTGTATTAAAGTGGTCGATCATTGTATCCATGAGGGCAGTTGCCCTCTCATCCCTGTGTAGGTTTATTTTGGGTTTAGGCTGGGGCAAAGGATTTGGATTTCTCTGGTCTGAGAGTCTTTTCTTTTGGTACATAGTAGTGCTCTCTCTGCTGGCTGTTGGAAGGAGAAGTGTCTGTGATTGAGGTTACACAACTCTTCTGAGTGTCTGTTTTGTCTGGGCTTCCTTCATAGAGCATTATTGTGCAAAAATTCCAAGGCTTCAATCTAGAGCACTTGGTCAAAGCATGTCTTTTTGAAAAGTATGTAGGCTTTTTTTTTTTCCATTTCATTACACAGTATTTAATTTTCTATAAAAGAATAATGCTTTTGAAGAGCTTGCTGGGATGGCCGCTCAGAACAAATTAAAGGGGTGTCATTGTGTTGTGTGTGTTTAGTTTGGATTCCAAAGGGTTATTCAACATGCAAACACGTACTTGGTTTTGGAAGTCTACATGTGCAAACCATGTTTCTAATCTGCTAGGAATAATTAAAGTAAGTCATTGATACAGCCAAGTAATCAACAGGAGTAACTTCATTTTTTGGAGGTGTTTTGTTCAGTAGTTTTGGTTTTTAAAGGGTAGTATTTCCATGTTCTCATGAAACAGTACCATTAT
>VZTN01027208.1:4623-29592 GCA_013400515.1 Erpornis zantholeuca | reverse complement strand
GAAAGGGAGTTTAAAGTGTGTTAACAAATATCTTTCAGTTTGTGAAAAGGAGGTTGAAAGCAGTTTTCCACCGTATCGTTTGTTCCTCCTTCCAGTGTGACACCTTGTTAAGGTCAGTGGGACGGTGCACTGAAGTTACTAATGAGTAAAGCAATTACTGTAAAATCCTGTCAAAATGAAGGAGATATTTCCAAGTCCAATTATCCCCAAAGCAGCTGGCAAATCATTGTATGAGCAATCAGCCACCTTATTTACTCTGCCCACTGAGGCTTGGGCTCTGTTTCTTTTAAATAGGTGGAACCATATCTTGGGCTTAGGGTGGGTGATCCCAGAAACTTCAAACCTCATCTGCATAACAGGGGCACAGAACTATCACCCCCATCTTGTTCACCTCCATAGGTCTATGGTAACTCTGCAAAATGTTGTGACCAGCTGCCCAGCAACACAGGATCAGCCAGAACTGTATCATTTGGTGAGACTCCTCTCTGACAGAGCACAGCCTCATCAATTGTCCCTCCTGCTGCCATGCTCCCCTTGCTCATTGTGTGACCCAATGGGCTGAGTTTGGTTTGCAAGAAGAGAGGTTGAGGTTTTAGAGACAAGCTCTAGTTCCTTGAAACTAAGAACCTCCAGCAGAGAGCCATTATTCAACCTAAACCTGGGAAATCTACTGATGTGAGCTATAAGACTATGCTGAGGGGGTGTGCAAAATACATTCCAGTGAGTCAGCGACACTTTAAAGAGTAAGATGTTGCAGACTGATGCCAGCAAAGAGAATATGATGTTCCCTGCACCTCAAGGTTTTATTTCACTGATGCCTTCAAAAGAAGGGTCCCTTTCCCCACAGCAAGGCTAAAGCAGAAGTCAAACCAGCACTCAAGGTTTCCTCCCTTAAAGGATGGACATACAGCCCACCACATCACACCACCTCCCAGCTTAAGCAAATAAATCTTTACAGTGCATTTATAACCCATTGGTCTGCATCTTGTTTGTTGCTGTTTGAGCTACATGAAAATGCTGTAAGACAGCAACATTCGCATTTTTCTCCTAGAAGAACTCAGCATTATTTCTGTTTGATCATTTGCTCTTCTTACTGGCTCACTTCCCAGAATGTCTAGATGCTTTGCAGCAACTAATTCATTTTATTTAGTGTACTCTACATTTTCATTGGATAATAACACCTGACCTTTGCAAGATCCCTCATTTTGCATAGACACCAGTGGCATTCAAGCTGGCTTAGCAGAATGGTTTGATTTGGGGTTTTGTGTTTGGGTTTTTTCCCCTCCTTCTCTCTTGACACATTTTGCCTCCCTTTCCACTGAGCTTTCTTGGCATTACCTACTCTGTTAAGTGACAGTGGCTACTTTGCTCGTCAGTTGGGAACCCCTGCTGTGGTATAAGACTCTTCAGTCTTCCCACATACCTATGACTTCACTGACTGCAACTGAAATTCTGTATGTCAGGAGAAGAGAAACTCCTACATGCAGACTGTATTTTAGATTTATTCTGTAGCTTGTTTCTTGCTCATTTCTTTCACCTAGAGTACATCTTTAAACTTAGAGGTTTAAAAGCACAAATTCTCAGTGGAACTAAGGCTCCTACAAACTGATGGGTTTTCTTAAGTGGGGTTTAGTTTTGAAGTGTTTATCCCAGTGTAGGATTTGAGTTTGTTCTATGTGAGTCATATTTGTTCTAATCCCCTGCTTTAGAATTTATTTAGTAAATAATCATCTTCGGAGGAAAGCTTTGTTTAGCTTATATTTCATTGAAACAAATCTAACATTTCTTCTTGGCAAATAGGAAAGGTGATCTTAAGGACCAAATCTTGCATTTCTCTTCCTCATACAGTATCAATCCTACACAAACAGACAGAATATTACAATTGTAAGGGTTGTTACTAGCTCTATTCAACTTATGATACACTGAAGAAGACAGTAAACATACAGAGTAATTCAGCTTCTTTAATGTTTTACATCTGGGCAATGCCAAAGATGTGAATGGTCTACAGCAGAGTAACTTTCCCTTTAATAAGCATCCTCATCCCAGGCTGACTCTGTATGTAAGGTGTGGGAGTAACTCCCAGATTTAGACACCAATCTGGAAAGTGAGAAGAGAGGACTGAAAAGCTGATTTTCTCTAGCACAGCATCCAGCTATTTGCAACTTGAACATCAGATACTCAAATGACTACAGCTTGGTCAGATGATAATATTATCGCTTGTGTTCTGACTTGAGAGCACACTTCTAATTTAACCAGTTTTAACTGACTTTAAACTTATTCTGACTTCAGGAATCTCTCTCTTTCTGGGAGATCTCTGGAAACCACAAGACATATTAAAAATTGTCTAATGAATGTGTGATGGAAGGTCAAGGTTCAAGGTCCTCCTCCCTGCTTGAAATAAAAAAATTACTGAAGTACTAATGATATTCTGTTACTTTGTTTCTTGAGATGTTTTTTCCTCTGGATTTATATACATAGATAATTTGGAAAAAAATGAATTAATGGGACAATATTTTCCTACTATACCTTCTTCACATTTTTATGTAAAAAATACTGAAATGTACACTTGTGCCTTTTTCCTGGCAAACGCCTGGACCAAAAATTGCAAGACCATCAATGCAGGCAGTATTTAACTCAGCTCAGATCAGTTCCTTTAATCTCAGTCCTCCTAGTTCTCCTACTGATTCCTAGATACTACAGTGACAGATGCATTTGAAATGTGAACAGAAAAAGAAACAGTGATGCTCTGCCATCAGAACGGCTGTGGTAGTTCTGCCTACAGGGAAAGTGTCCTTTTTTCTGAACACTTCTTTGAACGTTGGGTCATTCCAGGGGAGTTGTTTCCTAATAGCTTTGCATTTGTTAGGTGTGAATAAGGAGTCCAGAAAAGCACTTCATGCTTCCTTCAAATTCAGCACTGAATCTAAATAACACACTTTCAAGGCTTCTACACAATTAAAAGGATACTGAGGTTGTGACATACTGACAAAAAAATACAGTTAAAGCTGATTTACTAATTTCATGCTCTTTGAAGAAAGGGAGAACACAGAACATGTTGCTACTGGAATGCCCCATTAGCAAAATTCCCCAAATTTGGCTTATTACAATCCATCTGCAAAGATTCTACCTGTTGCTTTATTTAGTAATGATTTAACAACTCTGGTAGCTTAAGAAACTGATAAAGCTACACGTTAGGCTAAAAGGGCAAGTGGATGAGCAAACTGTAACCACTGTCATCAGAACTGATGATACAATGGTTTGTGCTGGCCTGTGGCTCTGGGATTGTTGCTGTAGGAAACAGGGCAAATGGGGCGGAGAGAAGTGTTTGTTCATATGGCAGTTTAGAACTGGCTCAGGGCTCATGGCAGTGTAGGCAGACCTGAATTTGGCTGTCCCAAAGACACAGATAGCACTCATTGCCCCTGCAGAGGTGGAGCTAGTGGCACTGGATGTGGCAGAGGAGATTGCTGCTGTGAGAAGTGGCCCAGCTACAGGGAGAGAAAGACCAACTTTCAGGGCCCCGGCAATGCTGCCACAGGCAAATCCCCATTGTGCCAAGAGTCTGTTTTCTAGTGTTGGCTCCAATCAGCACTCTGGTCAATGAGGAGAGAGAGAAGAGTCAGCTTGAATGGCTACAATGTGAAATGCCCCCAAGCCAACCAAGGCCAAACCAGCATATTTATCAAATAAAGACACCAGTGTGAATAACTACTGTTTGTCTGCTTCATACATTCCTTAGGCTGAATAAATGGAATAAATGGAGCTAGTGATTTTCCTTCTACCTCATTTCAACACCTTGCCAAGTGCTATATCTGGGACTCACACATATTCTAACTGTCAAATATTGATGCAATCCTTTCCTTTTCCAAAGCACTTGGACACATTGAAAGGACTACACAGATCTTTGGGAGTAAACTCCAAACACCTTGATGCTTCTCCTTTGCTCACATACTGAGAAATCAAAGCAACGCAGATGGCCAGCCCTGTTAAAAAGACATCTAAAACCTCAAGTCCAAAGAGTGATACACTTCATGTTTAGCTGGCCAAGATCAAAAAACTGTGATCTACCAAATCTAGCCTAATCCACTTTGGTATCTCAGGGGATGCAGATATCAAAGGTTTTACTGCTGAAGTGATTTAGATACCTAAAATTCTGCCAACTCATCTACCCATTGTGCAAATGGGGACCTACATGGTGTGAAGGAATTGTTTTAACACACAGACACCCCTCCCTTCTGAGCTTCCTATTGACTCTCTTTGGTGGTCCTTGGTCAGACTTGGTATGTGAACCTTTGTGAGTCTGATTACTTAACACTTAAGTCTCTCCATGAATCATGAGTCTCTCCAAATATTATGAGTTTGTGAGATCTGTGATGGATGCAAAGACAATAAGGAAAGTTTGGGATGAGTTTTGCTGTGATGCCCTTTAATGTACATGGAGAAAGATCTTCTATTAATATAAGCAATACATTGAAATATTAGTTTAAAAGGTTTCAAAATTAGTTCAGAAATGGCCTAAAAGGCTTAGAGTAAAAAAAATACTTGAGAATACATGAAAGCTGCTGGAAGTCTTAGATGCTTTTGAGAGCCGAAAAATCAATGTAAGAAAGCAAACCTCAAAATCAAATGATTTTTGAATATAAAAATAGCAAAGATGGATATTGTATCTGATGGCTCGATGCTACTTTTTGGTCATAGAAATAAAGAATATCTATGTTAAATGAATAAATATTCTGCAGCTTTTCTATGAGAAAAAGTTGTAGAATTTTACAAAGCTACACCACTGTTATTTTTCACTTTTATGTTTATAACAAAGATTATAGTATTGATTGAATTTAGAGAACATGATAGCAAAAAAAGCCCTGATGGTACAAGTAAAGCATAGTTAAGAAACTGAAATGCTGACATATGATACAATAGTGAAAATAATATTTCAGCAGCCCAGTCCATGTCTTTATCACTTGAATGCTTTTAGTGCTGGTCCCTTTAGAGAGATAGCAATTCTTTCTGCCAGCAGGTTGCAGATTTGCTTCTTTGTGTAAGTCAGGATAATTGCTGTTTGCTTCTAGATAAGAGATTTACTAAAAAGTAGAAAGTTGAGCTGGAAAGTAAAACTTGAACTGTCCAATTTTAACGGACTACACATCTTAAAAAAAACCCAAACCCCAAGACTCAAATGAATGAGGAACACATTAATAAGAGAACTTTATCACCTCAAAAAAAGTGTGTTGAATAGCTCTAGAAACTATAATAAAGGAACAGCTGCCAGATCAGCTTCTCTATCAATATCAATTGGGCATAATTTCAGTGGATCTAGGCCATCTTAAACCTTATCAGATTTTCTTCTGTTCCATTTATGGGAACACAAATTGAATGCTTCTATGGTAAGTCATGAACTGTTTGCCTTGGACATCTGAGACAGTGATGTGCATAACACTATTATTACGATACTGTTGTTTATGCTATTTATAGAAATGTTTTTTCCTTTGCCTCCTCTTAGTAGAGCCTTGGCTTTATGATTTAAAACAATAGAACACACTTTTTCCTAGAGTGAGTGTTCTTCCATTTCCACCCAGTGTTGCCCAGTCACCACTGGTTTTGTACTTGGAGGTGAGAAGACCAGCATCAAGACTTCCAAGTACTGGGTCTGGTTCTTTTGCACAGATTTACAGTGTGAAACTGTGTGAGCTGGGAAGGGTCAGTCTCATCACACTTTGACAGCTACAGCAGAGATATGGCTGCTGGATTAACATTCTGTCTTTGGCTATGGCTGCCAAGGGCCCAGCATCCCACAACCCTGGAAGCTTTTGAAACTACTCTAGTACATATGGAAAGTGAATAAGTGTGCAAAAAGGCATAAAATGATAATACTAATATTTTATGTCTTTAGAATTTTTTTTTAATGTTTGAGTCAATTTTTTTGCTGAAAGTACCCTTTTCAGATGATATGGGGTTCAATTCTACAGCTGTCTGATGCTGCAAGCATTTACAGAACAGGTGACAAATCTTTGTGATAATCTGTGGTAATTTTGTAAGAAACAAACAAAACAAACAAAACAAACAAACAAACATGCAATGGTGAGGTACAGTTCACTGTACCTTTGGTTCCTTTATCTTCCTCTGCCATGTCTGATGTTGGCCACTGCCAGGGACATAGCTCTGTACAAGGCCAGCTTTGGATTTTATATTTTATGGTAAATGCTATGCTTTTAATAAATCCAAAAAATCAGTTACATTTACTATCAGCTAAATTCAGGACTCAACAGGAAAAAACTGTACTCAGCTTTGATGCAGCAGTGGACCTTATTCACTGGAGAAAATGTTGCTCAAAAAGCCTTGCTCCATTCATGATGCACTGAGTAACAGAACAAGTGATGCTGCTATTTCTTATCAGTCTTATAGTTCCCTTGAGCTCAGTCAAAGGAAATGAAAAACACAGATTTCAATACTGGGGAAGCGAAGATACATTTACATTTTATTAGGTTTTATTACTTTGAATATATCTACCTGTTTTTATTGAAATATTTTTCATACTCCTTTTCAGGAACCTTTCAAAAATAATGACACAGGCATATTTAGTGATTTTACTGATTGCTTTGCACTTTAAAACTTCAGCACAGTAGGGCTATTAATGTCTTTATTCTTTCATATTGGTTGGTTGTCTTCCCTTATCAATATACAGGTATTTACATTTCAGCCTGTCTTCTAATTAAAAGTTCACCTTATTTGTTCTGTAGCTGGATTGATTGCCTTAATATCACTAAATTTATTTTCTTTTGATTTATTACTCAATATAATGCTTTGTTCATGTGTCATGCCATTAGATACAGCCCTTGTTTTGTGTTAGTTGTGAAAAGATCCATGAAAATATATCTTCTGTCCATGACACATTCAGGAGACTAATAACATTTTAGTCAAATCTAGCTATTAGTGAGCAAAAAGACAATATATCCTACTGAGGTGTTATTCTACCTCCCCCTTTAAAGCCTACCCTTGGTTCAGGAAGTGCCAGCTTGGACCTTCTTGGATGGAAATTTCTGCAACTTCTTCCAACCACTGAAGAAAACTCCAAGCAATTCAACAGCTTTTGAAAATAACCCCTCACAAGATTTCGAGGAGCTTTATCCTGCACTGAATTTTACGGCATTCTCAAAAAATTACCTCCCTGGTACTTTGACTGATGCGCCCTGAATGAAACAAGGACTGTCTGTGGCACTCTTACAAATTCCCTGAAGCCCAGACAGAGCTAACATTTTGGATAACTTTGTGTGTACACATGTCCAAGAAGGGGCAAGGCAAATAAAAAGCAGAATTTCTGATCTGAAACAGCCATACCCCTACACAAGGTCTGCCTTGGCAGCACAGTGTGAAATCTTGGAAAAGTTGGACACATCTCTTCAGCCCTGGCATCCAGCTTGTACAGCCATGCTCACCCAGCAGAGCAGCTTATGTCTCATTAACCTTGATAGCTCTGTAGGAATTACTGTTTGGTACACTGCGGACACATTCCAAGATATCTCTGGTGTTTTAGGCACAAAATGACTGTGTCAAGGTAAAAAAACCCCTAAGCACTTCCCTGCCTCAGAATCCTCTTTCTTCAACAAATATTTATGTGAGACATTGCAAAGGAACAAAACCTACTTTCTATTAATAGCTAAGTTAATTCATTTAGCTGTTTGATTCTTCAGGCTAGTGGTGGAAGACCCTATTTTCAGACATTTACTCAATTTCCGCCATTCTCCATCCGAAATCATTGCTTGGGGGAATTTGTTTCTTATTTTTGCTTCATTGTTTTTTTCTTGCTTCTGCTTTTTACCAAGTGTAGCTCTATTTCTTGGGAGCCGACCACATTATACTAATATCTTAACGAAGATGCTGGCTTAGCTTGCTTAAGATATGAGTTGGCAACATGAACACAGAAAAACAGAGCTGACCACTTCTAGAGTTTCCCAGGCCTGGTCATACTGGGAAGGCAGTTTGGTAGCCTCAGCTAACCCTGTAACTACATTGGGTAGGTATTCCTCTTTTCCAGACTCGTAACTGATGGCAAATGATTCCTACATGCTTTCAGCTATTCATAAATTTGCTCCTGGGTGTCCCACCTGTCAGCTACGTGGTTCATGTAAGCATTCCCAAATCCCTCTCAGTGATAATGAATGGGCTATGCCTGTGTACTCTATTGACACTAACCTGGCTGAGTCTGACTGATCCAGAATAGAAAGCTCTGACACAAATATATGGATATTTGCTGGAGCACACTGGGGCAGGTGGCATCTGCCCCAACACTGTTGTATGCAGAAGATGCCACCTTCTACTACACTTTTCTGGGAAGAGGAAAAAAAAAGGGTACAATCCTACTTCACCATATCCAGCAACAACAGCAACTCAATGTGACTAAGGAGGGACAGGACCCACCCAGGAATTACGTGAGAATCTTTTTGAAATAAAACTGGAAATGTAGATCAATCTGACCTGCCCGATTTTCAGACAAAAAAAAAAAAAAGACATTGCCAAATAAGGGCTCAAAATTCCAAAAGGAACTTCTGTGAAAACTTACACAAAAACTTTCACAGCACATCATATTCCAGTTTTGTACTCATACTCAACAGAATTCTGATACTCTCAGAGAGGGAAGAGATAAAAAAGGGGTTCCTAAAAGAGACTTGGGGGAAAAATAAGTTTATTACTGAAAATAGAATGATGTGGAAGCTAATGTGATTTTATTGATTCCATAAGCCAGCATGAAAGTTGTAGTCTACCATTAAAAATCCCCAAAACTTCAAAACCACAACCGACAAATAATTTAAAATCATTATAAGCCAAATCAGAAAATTAAACAGTAGCAATGATACCAATAGCACCAGAGGTAATTATTCAAAGAACAGGACAGCCCTACAGACTACCAAAAATACAGAGATCAGAAGAACCATCAGTAGCAGAAAGAGAATCTTGGCAAAATTGTTATGAAAATAAACGTGGATATACTTCCTTTGGCTTAACTGTTTTGCTATTATGATTATTACCACTTCCTAGCATTGTAAATGCCACTAATAAATGATTCACTCCTTGATTTCAAAATCTTCCAGGTAATAACTACCTGCCCCTTTAACTGCCACTTTCCTACATTCTGCTGTGCTGCTCTCCCAGTCAAGGATATCTTCAGCCATCTCCTAAGGTTGTCTGGGACACTATTGAATTAAAAAGAAGAATCCAGCAACGACCAGAAACAAAACTATCCATGTTTACCATTTTAAAAACCCCTTAAAACAATCCCAAATATCTTGAACAAAAAAGAAAAGAAGAAAATGGATTAAAACATTCCCACTTGTGTATTGATCATTTTAAGAGGCAATATTGAGAGCAGCTGCAGAATCATATTAGTTTTCTAGAGATTCCTGATTAAAGGGGGATTACTGTGTCTAATACAAACAGGTAATAGGGAATGGTTCAGCACATTACAAGCCTGAATGAATCTAAACAAGACAAATACATATATTACCTCAGGATAAGTCATGCTTCCTGCATGCCTCTTAGATTATTATAGGTGATATTTTGAGTCCTCTGCAGCATGTTGTGCATTTGTCCACTAATTAGAAATGGAGGAAATAGCTATGGCCTGGATGCTCAGAAATGTTGTTTAACTTAAGCATCAGATCATGTAAAATTGGAATAATGTTTGGAAAAGCACTGTAATACCAGTAAATGTCTTGCAATTACTGCTGATATCATTGACCTCATCATTCACAGAACCACCAAAACCCTCCCTATGGCATGAAAGACTTAGGAAAATGTCTCCTTAATCAAATACAAATCCTGCTTTTACAGAAGAACAAACCCTAAAATGCTGTGCACAAACTGTTCAAATACATTCCTGCAGTAAGTTCAATTTTGGCATTTCACAGCTGTCGAAAGGCCACTCATAGCACCCAACTCTCGAATAGGTAGCCTCATTCTTCTAGCTGAACACGCCTGGAGCTGACTTATTGGCTTTTACCCCAGCACTGCTCCTCTGTGTAAATTGCTCTTTTCCGTTGTATATCGATTCTCATGACAGATTTAGAGAGAAAGCACAACTTCATCCACCAATTTCCATTTTGCTAAATGAACAATCCAATCTTAGTTAACAAAGGAAATATCAGAGCCAGTCCTATGGGAAGCAGATCTCTGCTGTCTCCCTGCTGAGGTGGTGAGCCATGTTGCAGACAAGGCTTATAGATCAATAGAAAATGGAAGTGCTGAAAACTTCCCACCTGATATTCAGGCTTATATTCTTTCATGATTCTGATGAGAATCCCAGAATAAGAATGGCAACCTCTACGGCTTTTCACAAGGACCTGTTGTTTGTTCTCTGGAGTAAATGAATACTTTGTCATCCTTATGTGGTGGATGTTACTGGTTTATCAGTGGTTTCCTTATAGAAAGTCAGTTTAACGCATATATCTGTCTGTCTATCTATCTATCTATCTATCTATCTATCTAATCTCAGGCTGGTTTCTCCAAAGCTCTCTGATTTTCTGATTCACTACGTGTAACTGCTCAGGATGATCCAGGTAGGGAAAAGCAGTGGATCAAGATGATCCAAGATGATGCTTATGATGTTCATGATGAAACAGCTTTTAGCACTAAAAAATGTCATATCCATACAGCTTTCAGAGACAGTTTGGACAGGAATGATCAAAACAAGTAAACACTTCAGAAATTTTTTTGACAATGATAAACGATTTAAGTTTTCCATAAACACATTTCCAAGAAAGAGATGTACTTGGATCAAATGAGAGAATCAAGCAAGATCATCTGGGAGTGTATTACGGTCTGGGATTTGTGATCAAGTTCCTAAATGTGGTCTGTGTTGGGACAGTTGACCACACCTTCTGAAGCAAATGGAGATGATTTAGCTTAGACTGCAATGCTAAAGGGCTGTATCAAATTGCACTGCCTAGCATTTTCCAAGGACAGGACTCTCTTACATGTGTGCCAGGCATCAGAAACTTGCAACTGGAGCATGAGCCTGATATTTCAGAAGTAACAGTAGATGAAGAGGTTGCCAGTGAGTGAGCAGAAACTCTTTGGGGGCCCTAAGTTACAATTCTTTTTATAGAGTTTGCTAATTTGTTATCGAAGATCCTCAGAGATGGAGATGTTTCAACCACCCCAAAGAGTCTATTCTCATGGTTCACTCTACTTTCTGCAGCTGCATTCTTTCCCAAATTTATAATCTTAAGGTTTTTTTGGTGCTTTTTCAGACTGTTCATTCTAATTCACAATGAATACAAGAAAACAATACAGCAAACTGAAATATTTAAAGACTAGCACTATAGTAAAATCATGAAAAGTAAGGAAAAAGAGGAATGCACAGAATAAACAGACAAGCAGGATGGTTTTGCAAAGGTAAATCTTTTGAAAAAGTCAGCAAGTGTCAGAAATGAGACCTTAAAGAAAATTACTGTATATGAATTGGGACAGATGAAGCTCATTACTGCCCATGGCCTACATGCGATAAAATGGGTTAGTATTGCTACAGAAACCTTTTTGGTGTGTCCCTGTAATTAGCACAAAAGTACTATTATTGCAATTAACTGAATCCCCTAGTACCTAGTGCAATGTTCATGGCTTTAAGCAGGTTAATGTGAAAATTAATTTGTGCTAATTCACACAAGATCAGTGATGCCCAAACCAATCTGGCTGCAGTGGCGTTTTGTGAAATAACAGTATTTTCCTGTTGACTTGCACAAGGCACTGAAGCTTCAAGAATGTCACATAAACCCATCTTAGCTTTCACTTGTGATAAAACTATTGTGATAGTTTTCCATCTTCTTGGGATAAATGTCTTGACTTGTCTCCGAAGTCAGCAAGTGATGTGTTAGCTTTTGACATATAAATTAAAAGGATAAAAGATTTGGGCAGATTCTTTAGCCTGATCAAGGGGCCGGCTGGTCTCAGAACAGACTGTTCTCCAGGATGAGTAACCCTTTCATCTTTGAATTCTAGGGAAAAGCATGGTGCTGCATGCACACAAGAAGGAAGATTAAATTCTTTTGTGCACAAAACCTCAAGTCCAAGTGACTGTAGGATAATTCAGAGGGACTTGAATTCTTCTCAACTTAGTCATGGGCAAGATGGGAAAATAATAAAAAACTACTACCTGGAGGACTGAGAAGAGAACATGGTTTAAGTCAAGCCAAATCAGAGGGTGGTTCAGTGTTAAGGGATGGGAAGAGAGAAGATAACTTGCTTCTGTTCTTGTTGCTTTTTATTATTCCACTAAAATAAAACATCTTGCAGTGGACAGACAATTTCTGTTCCCTGTTAGCTTTAGGCTGGAGAAACACTGTCATCACCTGTCAGTGCAATAGGGCAAATTAGGCATTGCAGCTTAACTCTTGTCTTGTAGCTGAGAATATTGTTGCACTTTCTGGACAGTGACTGGCTATGCTAGGAATGGCTAATTAGGGCTTTTTTCGCTCTCTTTTCTGCAGTTGGTGTTAAATTAACTTCTGCACCTTGCCTAGTGTGCCTTTCTTCAAAGGGATGCAGTCCCATATGAGTGGTTATTAGGAACATCTAGATCCATCACTCCTTAAGCTCAAAGCCACTTTGGTCATCCTCCCGCAGACATGTGCTACCACAATAACAACAGAGCAGAAGGGCAACAGAGCAGAAGCCTCAAAATCTAATCCCATTCCTGGATCCCTTCTTGTTCCCTGCCCTCTCACCCACCACCTTGAGGGGGGCAGATGACAGGGCAAATCATAAAGGCTGAGTTCAGCCTGTTGGGGTTAATCTTCTAAGGACCCTAAAAAGAGTCTTATCCACAGCTCCATTCAGGGCCACCATCCTCCAGAGATCCTTCTCTCACACTGAGTACAGAAGAGCCTGGTGGACAAAATTTCCTTACCACTGCCAATAACAGCAGGGTTCTGAGGCCTTTCTGTCCTGTCAGCTCAACACAACAAATCAAAGCCCAGATTGACCCTTTGTTCCCTCTCTTGACCCTTTCTGTTGCACCCTTAGAATACAACTTCACGGAACACTGCATTTAATGGCACTCCTAAACTGTGTGTCTCTGCCCCCACTGCCCCATCAGTTCCCATCTGTTGATGGTTCAAGAGTTAAAGATCAGCTCTGTTTTTAAGGACCATAACAGTGGGCTCAGTCAGCTCTGACAAGGAGATGGATACAAGTGGGTAGAAGTTTTCTTCACAGCTCTCCCAGCCCCTGTATAACAAGAAAGGCCACAAAGCTTCAGGTTTCCTGGTCCCTGCCCCGCCTTTTCTGCTCCCTGGGCTCATCCATAACCTGACCAGAGGCTAAGTGAGAGGTAGGCATCCTCCCTGCACCTCCTACAGCCCTCAGTACACAGGGGCTGGTGAGCAACAGCTCTTGTCCTCTTGCAAACTGCCCAGCATATTGCAGTGTGCCCCATGCCTTGTTCTTTGCCTGTCCAGAGGGGTTAGTCTCCACATTTCTTTCCTCCTTTCAGTTGTCTGCCTCACCTCTCCACCATTCCTCACAAATTACCTGTAAAATAGTTTTTAAATAATACATAAACTTGCTTTCTCCTCCTCTTCAGTATCACTGTTATTTTGTCTCTTTCCCAAAACATTCAGTGTCCTATGCACTGCAGGGTCATGAACTGTTTGAGGATCATGTAAATTTCATTTTCCTTTCTATATATGAATCTGTTTTTTTTTTTTTCTTTGTTTCCCTAACTTCAGCCAGATGCTGAGCTTGTTGTATCCAATTTGTCTCCATTCTTACAGCAGACATCCATCTGAAGAGCAGGTGCTCATGATGATTTCAGGTGCATTTTGCTACCATTATTTTAATTTTCCATTTCCCAAGGCCACTTAGTTGAAAATCAAGTGAGGGGAGGCTGAGCTGGGAGAGAAAACAAAATGAATAAAGGGCAGTAAAACAGCCCCTTTTTTCTATAAAATGTGATGTGAATCTCTCTGGAAGCTAGGTAAATCACATTGGTTTATATAATTCAATTTTTTAATACTTTTAAAAAAGGAGATGAAAATTTGTAAAATTCAAAAAACCAAAAGTTAAAGTTTTGTTATTTTCTTAAAGGTAAACAGAAAGCTGAGAAAACCTTGCAATTTCACTCTTAGAAGACACATATGAAGAAGTCCTAATGACACTGCAAATACAGCTTTAAAATCTTTTATAGTCAACTTTCAACAGGGCATAATAGTTCTGTTCATTACAAAAAATTATGTGTCTTTGAAATTACGAGCCTAGTTTGACTTTCATGTGTTATTAGCTCTCAGTGGAACTGAAGCATTTAAATTGATTGTAATGAGACATTAGCAGACACTATTACTGCAGCAAACTGTTCCTGTTTGGAGATGGCTGGCACAGGAGGCCTCTAAAAGCATCCCAAAAGGCAGAAAATATCGTGCACTGACAAAGGGAAACAAAAAACAGCTTTGGAGAGGTCTGCCATGCAGCTGGCTTTGCTGTGCAGGACACGCTGAGTGGCTGCTCCGAAGGCAAAGGAGGGCACCAGCCTTCAAAGGGTGGGAAGAGATGCCAAGGAAAGTGCTGTTTAAATGCACATCTGTTTTTAAATCTACACAAATGAATTTCTGCCAGATGCTAAACCAGAAAGAATTAAACCTCTAGTTAAAAAATCCCCAAAACCAAATTAAACCAGACTTCTCAAAGCAATAATAATAATAATAATAATAATAATAATAATAATAATAGCAATAATTACTCACATATCTCTCTGACACCAAGATGCTGAAGGTGAATCTATTCTGAGAATTGTAAGACTTCTTATCTTGTGACTTCTACCTCAGATCCTTCATCTTCAAAAGCCTCTCTCACCCCATCAACCTTTTCTAGATTCTGCTACAGTTTAAATATAATTCAATGAAGGACCTATATCAGAGACTCTATTTCTCTTTTCTCCCCTCGTCTTTCTCCATTTCTTTGCTATCTAATTATGCCAAGAGTGTGGAATATCCTCTCACAATTACCCTGTTTTCATGTAGCTTGTAAGAATTTCATAGCTCTAAGACCACCATCGAAGCTTGTTCATGTACATACACATCTTTTTGTTTATTCATTTCCAGCGCTTGCGTAACCTAAATTGCTAAAGCAAGTAACCTGAAAAAAGGATTATGAAATACTCCAAAGAGAAACCATTGCAAATGTGACAGCTGCTAAGAATCACTATGACTTTCCTATTCCTCCTTCCCCTTGAGGTTACTATTGTTGCTGGCTGAGGAAACAGCTATAGCGTGCTCACGAAGGGCAGAGAAGGCCTGGAGAAGACAGATTTGCCCTTTGGCAGTTTGATGTCTTGCTGGAAAGCTCGTCAACCCTATTTACATTTTAATTTGCATGCCAGCCACTACAAGGTTTTATATTCATATTCTGCTTTAAAGTATCTCCTTGACTATAATCACAACGACCTTTACATGTCTTCCCCCATTACCCTCTGGGCTGCAGTCCCTGCTCACTGGGCTATCCAGGGGCTAGCAGCAAGAAATGTCAGGCTACGTATGACATTTATTTGAACAGTTGGCTGCTTGTAAGGTAGACTTTTCTTACTTTAAAAAAAAAAAAAATTCTGTAGGAGGTTAAACAGCAGTGTGGACAATGATCACATCCTGCTAAAGGAGAGTGGTGAGGGAAAATCCCTTTCCTCTAAGACTGGAGCAAAACTGGGAATGTGCATCACCTGACAGTGGCTACCCCTGGGAGCACAGAAGGCAGGAGGGATGAAATTGGGCAGTGACTGATTACTATTGACATTATTTTTACCAACATACTGACAACAGAACTTGGCAGGATTATGCTCCTGGCTAGTTAAGAGAAGCACTACCATTAACATGCCCTGCTCCAAATAAATGAGAGCACAGACATAGAAGTACTGTGCATGTATTAGCCCCCAGCCTGTCAAGCTTCTACAAAAATGCATGGTTTTCCTTACATTCAAAATAATGCCAGTTGAAAACATACAGAGATTATTCAAGGTTTTATAAGCACTCTGTGACACCTTTCAGTCATTACAGAAAAGACTTTAATGAATATATTTTAATCAAGTAAAGCTTTCAAAGCCACTGAAGTATCCCTGACATAGAGAGTGGTGTTACAGGCTAATCCTGACTTTCTGATGAATTTTCCACTTCAGGATTTCCAAATACAGAAACATCCTCTTCTCAGAGTTACAGAGAACACTTCTGGGGATATAGATATCATAAATAATTTCAAACCCCACATCTTCTACATTTCTGATTAATTTTGATAAACATTTACATATAAAAAAAGTTTGTATCCTGTAACTATGAACAGAAATTGTAAGAATGATGCCAAGGTGGGCTGTACTGCTCAGGGTTAAATGAAATACCATATCTGGGGTAAAGGAGGTTTTTTTTCCTAGGTCAGATTGCAGGGACAGTAACACCAGGCTTCTGTTACACATCTGCTTTCTGGGACTATCTCTGAATTTTATTAACATGTTCCACAGTATTATAAGGAAACTGACTGCCCTTTCTCTTGAGTATCTACTTCAATGCATCATCACAGAATCCCTAACTAAATAAGCAGCACCAAGCCTGAGCTGGCG
Organism: Erpornis zantholeuca; assembly: GCA_013400515.1. Taxonomy (NCBI): domain Eukaryota; kingdom Metazoa; phylum Chordata; class Aves; order Passeriformes; family Timaliidae; genus Erpornis; species Erpornis zantholeuca. The sequence goes on along the minus strand of VZTN01027208.1, from coordinate 13,010 downwards.
TTTGCTAGTTTTTCCAAAGAAATAAATGGGAAGATCATCAGGGCAACATCTGAACTGTCACAGTTCAAATGTTAATTTGAAGTGTTTTGCTGGCAGCAGTGCAGCCTTATCAAAAAAAGCAGTGGTGAATGAATACATTACCTATTTGTGTGGACAAATATGGACAGCACTATTTCTTCACTTCAAGGTACACGAAAGTCCTGTGCAAGATAATTCTGAATTCTGCATCTCCTCAAACCTGTAGATGTAAACTGACTGTATTGGCACTGGTCCTTTCTGTTCTGTAAAACAGCATGTGGCCATGCCAAGAAAAAAGAAGGTATTTAGTTTGTTCTTGAGTGTTCTGAGTGCTTGACTGGTTTACTTATACCAGGCCAGACACCCTCTATCACAGGGATCTATCACTGCAAGCTATGCTAGTTTTATCAGGGGTAGAGTTAATTTTCTTCATGGTAGCTGGTATGGGACTATGGTTTGAATTTTTGTTGGAAACAGCATTGATAACACAGGAATGCTTTCATTACTGCACAGTAAGTCTTGCACAGAGTCAAGTCCTTTGCTGCTTCTCACCTGACTCCATCAGTGAGGAGCCTGGGGGTGCACAAGGAGTCAGGAGGGGACACAGCTGGGACAGCTGACCCACCTGGCCCAAGGGATATCCCAGACTATCTTACATAATACTCAGCATGTAAAGCTCTGGGGAGAAGAAGAAGTAGGGGAACATTCACACGCAGAGATGATGTTTGCCTTCCTTGATGGAGCCCAGCTGTCCTGGGAATGGTCAAACACCTGCCTGACCATAGAGAGTGGATTAATCATGGAAAGTGATTAATCGCTTCCTTGCTTTGCTTCACTTTTGCTTTACCTATCAAACTGTCTTTATCTCAACCCAGCAGTTGTCTCCCTTTTACCCTTCTCATTCCCTCCCCCATCCCACAGCGGGGGGAGTGAGCAAGCAGTTGCATTGGACTAATTTGCAGCTGGGGTTAAACCATGACACAACATCAAGGAATATGGATCCTAAACGCCATAATTGATGGTGGATGACACCATACCATCAGTCTGTAATTTCAGTGCTGGAGGTTTCTGTCAACCTCTCTTAAGCTTGATCTGCCACAAATACTTACCCTGAGTAAAAAGAGCTGACCAAATAGCACAATCTGGCCTGGCTAAATGGTGGCTGAGATTGAGAACCTGGGAAAGAAATGGCCACATGGAATGCTGTGATGATGTCCCTATTTTAAGCCCTGTCATTCTTTATCACAATTTTGCGACACAGTTTCGAAGTCACCAGCGTGGACAATGTCAAAAGAAATAAAAAATTCTGTAAGGGCTGCGATATGCTGCCTACAGCTGAGAAGAAACCAAACTTCTGAAGAAATCTAGGATCAAAGGATGTCAGTTGGATGGTACTTCTGTCATGTTACAAGGCTCAATGCAGCAAGTACAGGAGAACAAGCTCTGCAACAGATCAGAGCCAATTATCAAGGTAATCCCATTTGGCCATAAAAATATCTAGTCATTTAATACTGCTAAGCCTTGTTTGTAATCACAAAACTTAATGAGAACAACTTACACTGAAAGGAAAGAAGGAAATTCTCTGGAGTAGAAAGGCTGCTAAAGAGGATGCTAACAAATGCAAAGGACATTAACAAATGCAAAAACAAATTTGAGGTTTTAACTTCTTTTATATAGGCCATACTCTATTCATAGAGGATTTTTCTTTAATCAGTCAACCCAATGCTGAAGCCAGCTACAAGATTATGAAAGCACACATTTGTTTTCACACTCTGTGCCATGTAGGCAAGTCTTGCAATTAAGAAAAGGTTTCTTTTGTTTGCATGAGATTCTGTTTAATTTCCGCCAGGCAGATTCAGAAATAATTACCATCTATAGAAGGATGAATAACAGTCAAACCTAGAATTCTCATTACCCACCAGAATTTCAAAATGAACTTAACTTCTAAGCAAGCATTTGGCAGGTCTGAACAAAAGGGAAAACGTATTGGACAAAAGTAGTGTTGTCTAATTTAAATTCTGAACAATAAGAATGATATTTAGTAATGTCCAGGACCTCATATCTGGAAAGAGCCCAAGAGTACTCTCAGAATACTGAGAAGGATTCACATGTCTGTTGAGAAGTCTGGCTCCTCCTTGCCATATTTAAGGCATATTGGAGGTCATACCTCAAACACTAGGAAATGGTTTTGATGCCTTAAATGGCTACCTAGAAACAGAGACTAGACAGGAATAAAGGAATAAAGGAGGGATTTATTTGTAAGGCCTTCAGATTTACACTTTGGGCTCCAGAGGGTCCTGCCTCAGTGGATCCCAAAATGGGTGACAGGTCATGAGTTCTTCACCCTTTTATATCAGCATAAATTAATCAATTACAACTTTAGCTAATGTAATTTCCCCAAGCTTTCCTCCCCTCCTCAAGATGATGGTTTACAGTTCTTGGGTCTAGGACAGTCTGGGTGTCCTTGGAGAGCAAGCTGGAGAGGCTTTGTTATGTCTGTCTTAGCATAAGAGAACAGCACTTAACAAGCTACAGGAAACTTCAGAGTCACACTAGCAGCACAGGATTTGAAAAATATAAAAGTTAAAACCTAAGGCATCAGTTTAGTCAAGCAGGGACAGTAGTGCCATGTGTAAAAGATTGTAGCCAGTTTACATTCCTGATGGAGGGCTGTAAAGAAGATGGTTCTCAGTGGCTCCCAGCAGCAGGACCAGAGGCACTTGGCACAAATTGAAATACAGAAAGTTCCATTCAAACATTAGAAAACCTTTTTTATTCTAAGGACAACTGGATAGAGGAAGAAGTTTTCCAGAGTTGCAGAGATATGAAAAGCTTGACTCTACATGACCCTGAGCAACCTGCCCTTGCTGACCCTACTAGAGTGGCTGCTATTGGAACAGATTATCCAACTACCTTGCAGCCTTTACTATTCCGTGGTTTTGTGAAACAATAGATTTCACTCTCTGTAGTTATACAAATGTAACATAATAAGCAGAGCCCTTTCTCCTCTTATACTTAGAAACACAGAGCTGGTAAAACCCACTGGCAGGATAATGTATGGTTGACAACTTCAGCCCCGTAGAATGCAAAGATTATTAGAATAAATAAAATATTACACTTAGCTCTATTAATGTCCCCTGGCTGGCATTATTCTCCCTGGTGACAATGCTATTGAACAACAGGGTACAGCAATACAAAGGTTTAATATCTGGCTATATTTAATATTGGACCCTGATATAGGCAGTGCCCACCATGGCTGCAGGTCTGTCAGCATTTTTGAAATTTTATAACAGCCATAAAAACTCATGGAGTATAGAAATGAGTCAACCAGTACTTATAATTGCTGGCATTTAGCACCAGATGATGACTAAGAATCTATATTTGAAATACCTGGAGTTGGTGGAGTCCAAGTACAAATCCTAGGGAAAATCAACGAAGGACCATATTTTTATGAATTAAATACACTGAAATGTGTGCAGCTTGTAGAACTTTTAGGTGAGTGCTTAAAACCAAATTTATTCACACACACACACACATACACACTACAAACATATTTGGTTATTGTACAAAATGAATATTGTTTTGATTTGGTTTTCCCCTAGTGCAGAATATTGCCATGTTTGGCATTCATTTTCCTGCCCTTTCATCAGCAGAGGTGGCTGCGTTTCACAATTCAGAAATAACGTTCAGGGAATTCCCTAGGGCATAATTTTCAGTGGCAGATGTCACGTATCTCATATGCTCAAATACAGCTTGACAGCATGTTAGTGGTCTTCCCTTTCTGCGCTAACCATCCTCACAAAAAAATTAAGTTGGAACAAGAATTCAGGGAGTTAGAGTCATAATGCATGAAGTGTTTTTCTTGAGAAGGAGTTTCACTAAAAAATGGATGTCCCAAGATTATACATTAAATTTATTTTTATATGGCAGTTTATGTAATTCTTCTGAAAGAGAAGGGATCTTGCCAATCACATGTTAACGTGATTTACAATTATCCTAAAGAATCCTGATGTGTTTCACAGACTGCAGTACAAACTCCATATATCAATGGTATCCACCTCAAGGGTGTCAGTCACAATTAAAGAAGTGCTGCAAGTAAATCAGAGGACAAAACAGTGGCTAAATTAAAATGATGCTTGACCTTCAGATTAATTTAGATTACAGCAGATTAATTTAACTACAGCTTTGTCTGAAAGACCTGCAGATAGTTTGAGTCACAGTCAGCAAGAGACATATCCACCAGAAGATGAAAGGCTAGGTCAGGCCTCACAGATGTTAACCAGAGGTTAAGGCACACATTAAATACATCTGTGTTTTCAGGCTGGTCTTTGAATGACAGGTTTTTAGTTATATGCAAATGGTGTAAGAAAGATCTCAATCAGGCTCTGGATGTTTCCACATCAGTGCTTAGACCTTTACAGTTTCCATGACCAAATTCAGTGAGTGACTTCCATATCTGAATTCAAGCTGTTCACTTGCATATTAAACTCAACTATCTAATTTTTTTGCTGGGGAAACCAGTAGATTAATTACATTTCTTCACTGAAAAATCAAATTTTTAATCTAAATGCAATTTTCTAGTAGGGATACCATTTTTCAGCACAGATATTCAAACATTTATTCCTCCTGCCCCTCTTTTCTTCCTCCCTCAAATAACAGTTTTGGAAAACAGAGGTTTTTCAGCAGTATCTACCAATGGCTTTTTTTTTAATATTTATTTTTTTCTCCCTATTGATCTCTGTCTTCAACACATATTTATGTCTAGGGATAGAAGCCTAAAAAAATTTAACATATTTCTGGTATTTTGAACCTCACATTGACATAAAATATTACTTACATTTTACCTTAATGTATACTTTAAAAAATAACTATACCAAATTCAGCAGAATCTAGGATGGTAATCAGGTATGGTAATCTAACAATGGAGAAAGGTATAAGGAGTAAAAGAAAGGCAGAAGATTAAAGTGTTATTATTGAATGATTTGCAAGAAAAACATACCAGCTAGCTGATTAATTTGAAGTAAAACAAGTATTTGTACTGCTTTTCCCCATGTTTCAAATCTTAAAATCACCTCCTATTATAAATACAAATCAAAAATTCTTGATCGAACATATTTTAAGATTCAGTTGACAGGTATACAGGTAATTTCAATAGACTGAGATTGTTTCTTCTATTAAACAAGCACACCAAAAAGAAACTGAAACAGAAAATTTCAGTGTTTCAATCTTGATAAATTTAGCTGGATCTTTGGCCAATGACCAATCAACATTCTATATTAAATATCTCAAACAATTGAGGAAAAATGTTGGATTTCAAGTCTTATGAATAGTGTAGGGCAAAAGCTGGACTAGTTTATGATTGGTATATAAACCTGAACTAAAATTTACAGATGCACTTCATAGTAATTCCACTGGGAAAATGCACAAAAAGATGCAGTCCTTCCTGCTTTCTGTCCCCTAGAACTTGTACTTTTCCTGTTTCAGATCCCTATATTCAATATCTATGCACTGAAACGAATTTAATAAAAACAAAGCAGAATTTATTTGCATTTCTGAAAAGATGGGAGAAAGCTCAATATGAGTGTTTTCATTTCAGGGGTCAGGTGAAGGTTCCAAGACNTCTGTAAAGCTGTTTCAGGAATCTTGTACAACTACATCAGTGTACCATTATAATTCAAAGATGATAAAATTTGAACAGAAATAGAAGAAACCAAACATGAACCATTTAAAATGCATTCAGTGTTACAGAACACTTTCTTTAATTGAAATAAGAACATTTTAGAATATCTACAGAAAATTTTATGGTTTTTAGCTAACAAATTGGAAAGAAATGTGAAGTGAAATTAATTCCACACCTGGAAAACCTACTTTGAATGGAGTAGTGCTATTTTTCCCTCCTCTCAAACTTGTTTCTGTGTTAGGTGGGTACATTTCACCGAAGTATTTAACACTTGTGATTGTACCTCAAAGAGAAGAAATACAGATCACTACAGGTAAAAGCTGAGTTTCACCTAGGGCCACCTACTAATAATTTTATTTTGTATTTCTGGACTACAGCCCAACCCAAAGCCAGCAGCAGCCAGTGTGCACTGTCATTTTCCTATAGAATGCCTACCAGAAACACCTACCAGAGAAGGCCAAGGATAGTCCATGGAACACTGAGAGCAGATAATAATTTTGCCTATTATCACTTTTCTATCTGGAATTCTTTTATGAGGAATATTTCGGTAGTGAGGGACAAAGATCTACTCCTATAAACAAACTGAGATTAACAGTACTGTAAATAAATACAGAGAGAATAAAATACCATTTACATGAAAAGGTACTGTACACGATAATTATGTTCATACCTTCTTAAAACCTACAGGTAGATTTTTTGAAAGAAAGCAGAGATTTTCTTAAGTGAGTAATATTTAATTACTTTACTTAGATGCCACTAGTATAACTAGCTGCTGTGGAATATTTTTTCTACTTCATAACTCAGTACTGAACGCAGCAAAAAATGCTTCTGAGAGCACAATTTCATTAAAATATAGAAATAAATAGCAATAGAAGGAAGAAACAAAACAAACACAACAAAGTAAATAGATTAGCCTGCCTGGCTCGCTCACTCGTTTACTTTCAGCACGTGGCTGCACACGACACAGTTCAATCAGTTCTTTATTATTTTATAATGTTAAAGGTTATTACCACAACATACAAAAGGGATAATAGTGGGTTCTTAAATTAGCATTTGCTTAGCTCAAATGCCACTGCACTAATCCCTTTCCTTAGAACCTAGCACAAACAGTACTGCAAATCATGCTTGCAGAGTGGTGGGCGTGTGTTGTCTCCCAAACGGGACACTATTCCTCAGGAGTACAGGAATGAATTAGAGGGGACATCCCATGTCTCACTCTGTCACTTTGCAGGTTCTTCAAACACACCACACTGACCAGTGTGATGTAAAGATGACATTAATTTTCAGGATTTAAAAAACTCTTGTCAATCCAGATTACTCTCCTGCCTGGCCAAAATAATAGGAGAATTCTGCTAACACTATGAAAGTATTCTGGGAATGAGGACTCCATTAAACTCTGCAGTTTTACCAGGCTGACTTTTGACCGAGCACATTGGTAATTCCCAGATGGAAAGTTGTTGATGGCATAAGCATTTCCCTGTAGTACAAGATAGAATTTATATATTAATATTAAGCTTTAGGCCACCAACCACTAATTAGAACTCTACACAGGACAGAAGAGAGTGCACCACTGTTGTTCAACAACAAATGAATCTGCTGCAGAGGAGCATCATTCCTGTTGGCTTACTGCAAGTGGAATGACAAATGCTCTCCATCTTCAACTCCAGGCAGGACAGAAAACTGAGGACCAGAGCAGCACCAGGTATGTCAGAGTGCTTTCAGCCTGCAATCTGATGGGATTACAGCATCCACTTTCATCTGGGGCTTTATAAGAGTGTCTCCACTGATATTTTTTTTCTTCTACACATGGTCATGATATGAAAAAGATGAAAAGTGTTGACTTAGAGGAATGCAGAGGGACTTCTAGGGCAGCTTTTTAGGAACCTTCATCCAAGTCCTGCCTGCAGGGCCTTTACAAGAGATGATCCTGGATGTGAGTCGAATCCTATACCTCTGTTTATGGGCAGCTTCTCCATAGACTGCAACCACTCAGTAGCAGAGACACAGCTCTAGGAACCAGCACCCTTCTGACCAGGCATGCCCCCCAAAAACATGGAAAAATTGCATTGGAAGCTGACATGAGCTGCTAACTTCTTGGAAAGAACTCTTGATGAACACTTTTCATGATTTTGATCATCTAGACTACATTAAATGCCATGCAGAAAACAGATCATTTGTATAACTTTATTTCACTGACATCTTGCTCCTACTGATTTCTGGTGCTGCATTCTCCAGAACCAGCTCTAATACCTTGGAGCACACCCTTTTCACCTGTGAGGTTTCAAGGACTGACAGATCTGTTTGTCATTTTAACCATCTGGCAGCAAGAAAGGTGCTTTTATTTTTTTTTTCTCCAGCAAAGGCTACTTACATTAATAGTTCTTTTTTTTCACCTCTTTTTAATAACAGTAGCATAATGCATCCAGATGCCAAGACACCAGGAGCCACTAAACAAACAAAGCACTTGGATCCACAAACTGAACTTAGCATTTATGAGATGTATTTTGCTTACAAGTGAACTTTTCATGGGTTTAAGAACTTGAATATGTCCTCCTGCTTGTACAATCACATAAAACCTAACCAAAATCTCTTCTGCAGGATTACACCTTTACATGTATTTTACTCACAGCACAAAGAACAGACCAACATCAAAGGGCATGCTGTGTTTATGAACAAGCTCTCTCTGCTC
>VZTN01027206.1:54593-68599 GCA_013400515.1 Erpornis zantholeuca | reverse complement strand
CGGGGGGGCCGCGGCTGCTGCAGCCCGGAGTGGCCTCTGGGGCACCCGCAGCCTCCCCGTGCCCCCCGGGCCGGGGTCACTCCGCCAAGCGTCCCCCGGGGATTTCAGGCGGAAAAGGGCCCCACAGTGCTGCTGACCTTGGCCAGCCCATCCTGGCTGGTGGTGGGCAGAGCAGAGGTGCTCCCCCACGGCCCCCCGCCGCCGGGAGCTGGGCCCGGTGCCAGGGACACCCTCCCCGCCTCTCTCCGGGGGGAAGATCCCCATTCCCAGCACCCAGCGGGGTCCCCCCAGGCCTGCCCTGGCCCCCCACCACCTGTCCGTGTCTGCTCCATCCTCCCTCGCCCGCACCCCCCCGGCTCCACCCGCTCCCACCGGCCCAGCCTTACCCCGTCACTCCCCATCCCCACGGCCCCCGAGCCCCGCGGTGGGGCCGGGGTGCCCCGGGGTACTCACTGGCCAGGGAGGGAGCGCGGCCTGGCTCCCTGCGGTGATGTGAGGGTCCCGAGTGGCGACGCTGGGGGCTCCGGATGGTGATGGGGGGTCCCCGGTGGCCGCCCACACCCCGGAGGCCACCAAGTCGGGAGCCGGGCTCCGGCAGCGGCGGCCAAGGCTGCTGCGAGCCTGGCGATGGGAGCAGGTCTTTCCCCACCTCCTTCCTCCCCTCCTCCTCCTCGTCCTCCCTTGTCTCTCTCTTTCTCTGTCTCTTTTTTTTTTTTTTTCTCCTCTTTTTTTTCCTTAGGGCCAGATACTGACGTGTCGGTGTCTCTTAGCAACTGCCTCCACATCTCTGAGCAACAGGAGAGCGGGATGCGGAGCCGCCGAGCCAGGGAGACAGCGGCGGGCGGAGGTGCCCCCGCCCCAGGGACCCCCTGCCCAGGCCGGGGGAGCCGCAGCCGCACGGCCCCGGCAGCCGGCAGGGATGGAGCAGGAAGAGGGGTGGCATCCTGCTCCCCTGCCCCGGTCCCCAGCCCTCCCACACTCTCCCAGCCCCGGGAAGCATCCTCGTGGGATGGGGTGAATCAGGGGTTCCCAGGCGCTGAAAACAGAAACAGATGACGTGGCGGCAGAGGGGAGAAACGAGGCAGCCGGGATCCAAGGGGAGCTCTAGGATCCAAAGGCAGTGCTGGGATCCAAGGGGCACTGCCACCCTCCTGTGCTCCCGCCGTGCTCGCAGCCCTGGAAAATGCCTCAGGTTGACGCGGACTATTTTGCTTCACGCAGGCTGAAACATTCCCTTTCCCTTCTCCGTTTGGAGGGACACGGTGGGATCAGCCACCTGCCCCCTCCCACCTGAGAACGGCCCTTTGGGATCACAGGAATGCCCGCGGTTCACTCTGGGAATGCTGCAACGCCATGGCTCCAGCATTTCTAGGAAGGAGGCACTTCCCCATCCAGCCCGCCCACGTCTAGGGGATCCCTGCTTAATTCTCTCCCGCTGATTTCATGGAGCTGCTCCTTTTTCCAGCTGGCACCGATGCCGGTGCCGGTGCTGGGGGGCCTCTTGCTCCCCACATCCCATGGGATGGATCCTCCCTGGTGCCATGCTGGCAGACAGACGGCACCGCCGCCTCTCCCGGGGTAGCGTTACTAACCCAGCACCGCTCCGGGCTCCCGGAGAGCTCCTGGGAGCCCCTCGAGCGCGAGGCCCGGGCTCCCAGCGGGCTCCCGGAGCTGCGGGAGCCGAGCGGAGCCAGCGGCAGCACAGACACCTCATTAGCGCTCAGCCCGGAGCCTGGCAGCGCATCCCTGCCAGCAGCTGTTGGCGCCGAGGTTTTTTCCACTCCCCCGCTGTTCCGGGCTCCACTGGCACCAAACACACCGGGGAATTGTCCTGACTGGGGCCGGGCTGCCGCAGAGCTCACATCCTCCTCGCCCAAGCCCCCGTGGAGGTGGCCGTGGGGACATCGCGCTGCGGGGCAGCGTCCCCGAGGCAGCCGGGGGATGGATGCTCCCCTCTGGGGTGGGAAGGAGCCTGGCTGTCCTCCCCCCTCACCCCTGAAGCCCCTGCACGACCCCAGCCCCATCCAGAAGGCATTCCTGGGACACAAGTCACCTCAGGTGAGCGCTCCAAGCGCTGCCAGCCCCTTGTTGTGGAAGGAGGGGCAGGACAGCTCCAGGGATGCTGGCTCCATAACTCCATAACTCCACCTTGCAGCCAGAGCCTTTTCTCTTTCAATCCATCACTCTGCCCGTCAATCCCTGCGCATTCAGGCTTGGGAAGGGAGGAAGGAAGAAGTGGGCTCTGCTGCTGAGGGCGGGGGGGGTCAAAGCTGCAGAGCCCCCCAGGACCCATCCCATCCCTCACCCTTCCCAAATGAACCCAGCTCCTGCTCAAGACAGGCTGTACACGCTGATCCTGCCACAACAGGATCCAGAGATGAGCCTGGGCTTCCTTTTTCCATTAGAAAAGAAGGGTGAGGAGGCATTAGCCACTGCTTCAATTGTCCAGGGAGATTTTTCCAACAGCAGGAAGAAGATTCTGGCTCAGACTAAGATGAGTGCATGGGAATTGTTGAAGGAAAGGGATTTGCAGATAATTAAGATAGTAAAGATAGATAAATGCATAAATATAGTAAATATATAGAAAAAGCTCTACAAACACATTATCCCCTCAGGATGATTAAAAAACCTGATCTTCCCCCCCCGGCAAGTTCCAAGCTTCCTTGTGTGAGAGAATAGGAAATGAGGCAGAATAGGAAATGTCTCTGGCTGCAGACTAGTAACTGTGGTTTCTGCAAAGCAAAAGGCAGAGTCACCAAGGTGTGGGAAAAAGAGACACACCCACAGAGCGTTGGACTTCATTAAACAACTTTATTTCTGCACAAAGGAAGAAAAAAACCCAGTTAAAATTGTAAACACAGTGTAACACACGGGCCCCAGGCGGCCCTTTGTGCGCCGTGGCTCAGCTCTGGAAGGCGCAGGAGGAGCCGCAGGAGGGCCCGGGCGGGGAGTGCCACACGGCCGAGCTGGTGCGCTTGAAGTAGCGGGGCTTGCTCTTGTAGAAGATGTGCTCCAGCTTGGGGCTGGGGATGGCCCCGAACAGCGCGTCCAGGTCCACCGGGTGGTAGTACTGGTGCACGATGGCCTGCTGGAGCTGCGCCCCTGCGGGAACGACACACGGGGCATGCCGGCCCTGCCCACGCACTCCCCGCCCTGCCCTTCCCCTCCCGGAACCCACGGGCTGTGCAGGAGGGGTGGGACACCTCCCGAACACACCACACCTCGCTTCTCCTCGGGAGCTGGGGCTGTTCCCCCTGCCCTTTTCCTCTCCGAGCACTCTGGTTTCACCTCAGTCCAGCAGTGCTGCGCAGGATCCCCTCAGCGCACGGAGCCGGGAGCTGCCAGCGCTTCCAGAGGTGCACACGCTCCTGGAGTGCACTTTGGGATGGCTCCCGGGGAGGTTGGGAAGCTCCGGGACAGGAGGGAAAGGAAGCCGGCCCAGAGCTGGCACCTACCGTCGGCCCAGGCAGGGATGGGCTTCCGGGGATTGCTCTCGTCGTCGGTGGAGTCGTCGCTGTTCAGATCCAGCCCGTAGCTGTTGTCACCGGCCGGGGGCGAGCCCGGGCCCTGAGCGCCCTTCAGGAACCCGAGGCAGGATGTGGAGAGGGATTTCTGAAACCACACAGAGAGCAGCCATGGGCAAGGGAAGCAGCACTTCCATGGCTGGGATGGCCACCAGAGCCCCAAAGTGCTCAAAACCTGAACCACCACACAGCTGCCATGGGCTCCTTTGCCTTGACACCCGCTCTTAACACTCCCCCCCCGGCCTGTTTTCTGTGGGAAAACCTGGGAAAGGCACACTGCGCTCAGCTCCACACCCAAACCCTTCCACATACTCATACAGGTCGGGTTTCCCTCGCTGGAGCTGTGGCTCAGCCAGGACAGAGCCCGCAGCCCCACAGCAGAGTCCCGGCAGAGGCCGCGCTCCAGCCCCGCTCCGAGCATCCTTTCGTGCCGCTCTGCCTGTGGAAGGCTCCGCACCTCCGGCCGGCACAGCCCGGTGCCCAGGGCCGCTCCCGCCGCCTCAGGCCCTGCTGCCCTCCTGTGGCCGCTTCCAGCATCCTTCCAGCATCTTTTCCGCCACCGACCACTTGTTTTCCCACCGGGGTCCCCGTGCCGAGCGCTGCGGTGGCTCCGAGCCGCGGGGGCCAAGTAGCCACAGCAGGCGGGGGCCACCCGAGGGCTCTGCCGGGGCCAGGGCTCACCTTGGCGGCTTTGCTCGGCCATGGCCCAGGGGCTGCTGCTTGGAGGGGTTTTTTCTCCTCTCCCGGCTGCTGCTGTCCGTCTGCCTCCTGTAAGACACGGGAACGAAGTCATTCCTCGCTCACACGGAACGGCGCCGTGCCCTCGGTGCCTCTTCTTCTGCAGAAACACCCCCAGATAAAGCCACTCCTGTCTCTGCTCAGGTCCAGCCCGGCTCTCTGCAGCCTGCACTCACCCTCTCTGCTTGGAGCCAGATGTTAAGGGCTGGGAAAAAGGATTCTGGTGGCTCGTATCTCTTCTCCAGTTCAGGCCCAAGGGGCAGCTCTTTGGGACTCTCTTTCCCCTAATAAAGAGAAAAAAAATGTTAATTGCTCAAGTTCTTTTTTGACCCAAAACCTCGGGGTTCCCCTCCTGTGCTGCTCAGCACTTGGAGTTCCATTTTCTCCTGCCTGGAAAAGCTTTGCCAGGCTCATTCTGGCCCAGCTGCTGGCAGCACAGGGAGGCTTCAGACCTTAAATTAAATTTATACAGCACAAAAGAGTCCAAGTGCCAGGGATTGAGGGAAGGAGTGCAGCAGGAGCCCACAGAGGAGGAAGAATTGATCCTGAAGAGGAAGAACCATTTGGGGCATTGATTTTTCACTAATGAAGCAATGAATTTAAAAGTAGAGAGTGAAAGCAAATGTAACTGTGATATTCTGAGACAACAACCCTGACTTTAAGCACCAGCATCCTCTGTGTGAGTACAAATGCAGTGACACAGAGCCATGGGGAACCTGGGGTTGGGTTTGGGGGTCACATCATTTGGGCCTGGTGAGGAAACGTGGCAGGGAGACATGAATAAATCTCTAATTTCCATATTCATTTCGGGATCAGCAAATGCTCTTTGGGGTGTTCTTCCAAGTGCCACTTCAGGGCTGTCACCACAGCAGGGCAGGGCTGAGGGCTCACCTGCCAGCCAGGGAACCCCTGGCCCTCAGCTTGTTCCTGCACAGAGCCTCTGCACAGGAAGTCATTAGTGTTATTGGATTTGGTCCTCTAAACATCATCCCAGCAACACAGCACTTGGAAAACACCTGATGCTGAAGCCAGCCCTGTGTGCTGCAGAGGGGCAGATCCCAGGACACTCCAACCCCACCTTGGTGGCCTTGCTGGCCAACGCTGCCAGCTCCAGCTGTGCCTGGGGGGGCTTCTCCTTCCCTCGCTGCTTGGGGTCCCTGGGGAAAAGAGAGGATTTAGAGAGGGAAGCATCTCCATCCATCCCTCACCCTCTCACAGCCTCCTGCTCCTGCCCCCCAACCCCCAGGCAGCCCCAGAGCCCAGTTCCAACACCACATTTACATCCACTGCTTCCCCATGCCAACTCCCTCCAGGACAGGCACCAGCTCACACCTCTCCTTTGCTTGTCCCAGCTGCTGCTGCTCCAGAAGGTTCTTCAGTTCCAAGACTTTCTTCCCTCTTTCCTTCACTTCATCCTCTCTTCTTTTCTGCAGCAGTTCCTGCTGCTCATTTTCCTCCTGAAGAAGAAAACCCCGTAAGCCTTCATCTCCCTTCTGTCCCAACCCAACCTCAGCTGCCTTAACAGACACCTGGCAGCCCAGACCCCAAAACCCCTGCAGAAGCAGGCAGTGACCCATCCCTGTCCCACCAGCCACACCAAGACAGCAGGTGCCTGCTATCCCTGTCCTTTTCCATGTGCAGGAGGGCCCCGAGTTGCCCTTACCCCTCTCAGGGATTTCTGCTTCCGTGCCTCCGCTTCCCCGTGTTTCTTGGACGTTTTCCTCTTGCTCCGCTCCTCTGCCAGCTTCTCTTCCCTCACCTGTGAGATGTGCACCTGGGAAAGCCTCACCTGTCGGCTGCACCGCTCCAAGGACACACCTCACAGCCTGGGAGGCAGCTCTGGGATATCCCAGCTCCTAAGGGGGACCCAGCACCCCGCAGTGGGAGTGCTTTTGTCTGCTCAGGGTTTGGGAAGGGCTGGAAGGAACATGACTCCTTGTTTTCCAAGGCTGAACCTTTCCAAAGGTCTCTTGAGTCCAGCCCAAAAGGAGCAGCCAGGCCTCACCCAGAGGCTGCTCAGGCTCTGGGCCCTCCGGCACAGCTCCCTCAGCCCTTCACAGCCATAACACACAGCAGGATCGGCACGTGGCCACCAGCCCAGCCTGGCCCCCCAAAATAGGGCCAGGTCAGGCTCTGAAACCCACACCTGACCCAAATGCACCCCCAGCTGAGTCACACTCCAGTCCAAGCACGTGAGGCTGTCACATGCAGGGCTGTGCCCAGGGCAGGCAGGGGCTGCCACATTCCCTGAGCGCAGAGCGGCACAAACAGGGCCTGTCCCAACAGGAACGTGCAGAGGGATGGAGAACAAAAGCCTCCCCTTGTCAGAAGGGATCCTGGTGTGCACAGGCCTTGCCAGTGCCCTGCTCACACCTCCCGGGCTCACAGCTCTCTGAGAGGCCCAAAGCCCACTCGGCCTCCTCACCTTCTCATCGCTCTGCAGGATCTTCTGCTCCACTCGCTTTTTCTTCTTCTCCTCCATCTGCTCCGCACGCTCCCGAGCCTGCAGGGCCTTCCTCAGGCGCTCTTCCCTCTTCCTGGGCATCGTGTGGGCAAGAGGGGCCCCTTAGCTCTGCCTGCTCCCAGGGAACTCCTTCCACGTGGGAGGCACAAGGCCAGGCTGTGCTGACCACGGAAAGGGCAGGGGGAAAAGGGGCCCAACTCACTGCTTCATTTCTGCCTGACGCCGTCTCTTCTCCTCCTCCACCTTCTTCTTCCTCTGTTCCTCAGCCTCCTGCTTCTTCCGGAGGTTCTCCAGTCTCTGCCTCTCCTTCTCCTGAAGGGAGAAGAGTTCAGGCTGTACTGGGTGCTGGGGGCCATGTGCCCCCTCAGGCAGCCTGGTACATGCAGTCACTGTTGGAGCCATTCACCTGGACACCGGGATGGGGAGTGAGCAGAAGAGGACACAACACACATTTGGCAACAGGGATTATCCAACGCAAGCAGAGGTACAGGAGGGAAAAACCTCAGTCCTTCAGCTGCAGAGAATATATTTAGAAAAGAACAGCTCACCCCTGCTGTAGGTGACCACCTGTCCCAGGAGCCAGGAGAGGGAGCACAGGGCAGCCTGGCTCAGAGGCCAGAAGCTCCCAGCAGTGCCCAGTCCCAGCAGAACACACCTGCACAGAGATCCTGTCACCTCACCACCGGTGTGGGCCAGAGGGCTGATGATGGACGTTGGCGTGAGGGGAGAGCGTGGTCAGCGTGTCCAGCCCCACAGAGGAGGTGTGATACTTACAACAAAGTCTCCCTGCAGAGAAAGGACATAAAAAACACAATGAAAGGTTTGGAAGTGACACCAGAAGTGCCCTTCCCAGCACACACAGCCCCTTCTCCTCCCCACCCCAGACACGGCGCACCTTCAGGTTGGGCCGGGTTGGAGTGTTGCGCTTGATGAAGTCCTTGATGCCACCCCCTTGTCCCTGCAGGAAGTTCTTCAGTGGCCTGACAGCCTGAGGGAAGAAAGGGAGGGAGCTCAGGGCCTGCCTGGGGCAGGGGGCACAGGGCTGTGCCACCACTCACCTTGCTGGCCGGAGAGGGGGATGATGGAGCCTGGTTTGCCAAAGCCTTGTGCTTCTCATCCAAAGGGGAGAGGGCCCGGTCCCCCGGCTGCTGCCCATGCAACAGGACACCCAGGGCTTGCTTGCAGCCTCTCATCCTGGTGGCATTAGCAGGAGGGACACAAAGTGGCTGTCACACTCCCCAGAGGGATTTCCTGGCTGTTACACCTTTGTCCCCAAAGCTCCCTGGCAACACGCAGTGAGCAGACACGTTGGCTATTCCTGGAGCCAGGCCAGCTATTCCAGACACTCACACAGACAAAAATAACCAGGTCAGCCACTCACTCCCTGACCACCCCCTCGGGGTCACCTCCCAGCTCTGAGCTCACTGTGCTGGGACACCTCTGCTGCTTTGTGCAGGACCCAGCCCCAAACCAGGCTCCAAAAGTCACAAGGGACTTCCAGGAGACAGGATATGGCCAAAGGAGATTTCAGAGCTACTGGAAGCTGGGAGGGGAAGGCAGGGAAACAACTGCCCACACCCCTTTTTAACACAAATGACTTAAAATGCTAAATGTGAGTCCCTGCAGACCCCTGGCTCATCCCTGCTCCTTGCAGCGTCTCCTACCACAGGCGGGAGGGATTCTCCTGGGACTTGGCACAGTGGGCTTGTTCCTGGCTCTTCTGGGGTTCACTGCTGGGATTTACATGGCTCCCTGTGGAGAAACCTGCAGTCAGTGCTAGGTGTGAGGCATCCAGCTCCCTCCAGGGACTCTTCCCTCCACTCCAGCTGCTTGTCAGGCCCAGCAGCTCCCACAGGGAACAAAAACCCCACCCGACTCCTCCTTCTTGCTCAGAGGTGTGGAAAATAATCAGGACCTCTAAATCCTCAGGTAATGCAACCCCAGAGGGAAAGGACGTGACATTCTGTGGAGGACTCCAACTCCAGGAGCTCCTTCCCAAATGTCCCCACTCACTGGCTGCACAGACTGAAGCTGGACAAGGCAGTGTTTGCTTCACAGCTTGGACACATTCACATGTCCCTTGTACACCTAACTGATGTCACCTCTTGGGGAGACAACTGGAAAACTTCCTCGAGTGGCCAGAGGTGGTTCTGTTTCAACACAAATCCCTTTATTTTCCAGGAATGGCTCCCCTGACCCCGAGGTCTGTGCGTGCTGAGGGTTGCATGCAAGGAAAGCAAGACCACCTGGAAGTTACCTGCAGCACTCCCTGCCTGCTGCTCCAGAGGGGACAGGTGCTGTGCAGGAGGGCTGGTGGCTTGGGGCCTCGTGCTTGGAACGAGGACATCTCCAGGAGCCTGCAGGGAAAGGGGACAAGCACTCCCTCAGCACAGCTGCTCCCAAGAACAAGGCTACCAGGGACCTGCTGCCCTGGAAAAGCCAGCTGCTTGCTCATACAGGGTCTGTTTCCCCTCCCAGAGAGGAGGAAACATTTTGGGACTCATTTTGGGACATTGGCCACATCCCTGCATCCAGTGACAAACTCAGCAAAGGTGCTGACTCAGTTCCTTGGAACTCACCTTTTCCCTCGGGGAACAGGGCTCCAGCTCAGGCCTGTAAAGAGAAAAAAAGCTGTTTTAATAATCTGAATTCTCTCTGAAGGCAGAGATGGAGGCAGGACATGGGACCCTAAGGGAGATGCAGGTTCCTAAGCACGTCCAGAGGCTGTTCCAGCCATGCACACCAAGGCTGGGCTGTAAGTTCCTCTGAGGGAGTGTGTCACAGTGCTGCTGAACACCCCATAACCACCTTTGGCCCTAGTAGCAGGTGAGGAGGGAGCTCTGGCAGCCTTGTGCTGTCCCTTCCTTTCCTGTCCCCTCTCCAGCGAGAGCAGACCTGACTGACCACCAGCATTCTGGGGCTAGTGGCAGCCAGGAATTCCAGGAACCCCAGGACACACCACCACCCACCCCCAGTGAAGGTATTCATCTCACTGTGCCTGAACAGCTGAAATCTCATCCAGCCCCAGGCGACAGCAACACCTGAGCAGTCCCTGACAAAATCTGTGACAGAAAAGCCACCTGAAGAGTGTCCTCACAGGGAATTCTGGGATCCCTTCCCACCTGCCCTACGTGGCAGCCTCACCTTTTGCTGCTAGTCTCATCTTCTTCCACAAAAGCCTCCAAGGAGCTCTGACCTGGAGAGGAAAGCCTAAGTGGGGTTGGGGATTTCACTCCCAGGCTCCCCAAGAGCCACAGGGTGCACAGGGAGG
Organism: Erpornis zantholeuca; assembly: GCA_013400515.1. Lineage (NCBI taxonomy): Eukaryota > Metazoa > Chordata > Aves > Passeriformes > Timaliidae > Erpornis > Erpornis zantholeuca. The sequence goes on along the minus strand of VZTN01027206.1, from coordinate 58,602 downwards.
AGCTCAGGCTCCCTTCCCAGGGAACACGGATTGCTCAGCTTTCCCCACCAGCACCACACCTCCCTCGAGTGCCACTGAACGCGGAGTGGGCTGGGAAGGCAGAGCCCCGCGGCTGCCTGCAGCCTGCTCCAGCTGCCTGTGTCACAGCCAGCGCTCCCAGGCCATTGGCTGCAGCTCCTGCCTCCCTGCACGCTGGGGTGCGGGGATCCGGGGGGTTTGGGCTCCTTCCAGGCTCCTTCCACCCCCCCATCACACCCCTTCGCTCCAAGTGTTAGAACGAGTGCCTGGATACGGCGTGACTCAAGGCTGACAAAGCTGAATTCCAGAGGCCTCCGTGCTCCAACACAGCCCATTTGCCTGCAGCAGCAACGGCTTTGGAAAGTCAAACCCCGTCAGGAGCAGCAGGAATGGAGGATACAAAGGGTTCGGAGCTACCAGGAATAGCCTGGGCTTCCTGACCCCCGTGCCTCTGGTGACACAGCTAGTTTGAGTGTCTTCCATCCTCCCCCAAAAAGCATTTGAGCTCCTCTGCCCATTTCAGCCTAATTTCAGGGCTGCACTTTCAGCCCTATTGATTTTTTGGAGAGCTGGCAGATGCCATAAATCAAAGCTCTTCCCCAGGGAATGCAGCAGTCTCTCCCGATCCAAAGGCACACGTGGCTGCAACCAGCCTGGCCACGCTCTCCCTTCCACCACTGTGCTTTCTGCCCATTCCCAATCTGCGTACCCCAACTCCACCTGCACCCCAGCCTTCCCCTGCTGCCCCAGACCCCCGGCCCGAAGCTGCCCGCCGGGAGCCCGCAAGGACAAGGACACTTGGGGGAGCCGGAGGCAGGGATGAGCCGCTCCACACCTCCCCATTCCCACATGGAAGCGGGGCAGGGACTCACAGCTCACTCTGCTGGAGGCCGAGGAGGACTCCCGCGCCGCTGCCCTCCTGGCCGCGGCCCTGCCGATGGATCTCCGGATCATGTTCTCCCTCCTGCTGGCCAGGGAGCATTTCGCCGCCAGGGAAGCCCTGTGGCTCTTGCGGGGGGCACCCACCCCGCTCCGGCGGCGCGTCCGGGCTTTCTCTGTGGCACCTTTACCGGGGGAGTCCTGGAAGAGCAGTGCCTCGAGGCCCTGCGGAGATCCATCTCCTTGGAGCGCAGCGGGATCGCCGTTCCGAGCCGCCTTGGGAGTGGAGGTGCTGGCTCTCCTGGGGTCCTGCTCCCCATCCCTTCCTGGCTGCTCAGCCGCGATCCCAGGGACCCCGGGGGGCTCCTGCAGCTCGGCCACTGCATCCCTTTCAGGGAGTGGCTCCCCCAGAACTGCTGGGGGGGCCGCACCACCCCCAGCAGCACCCTGGGGACACTCCTGGCGACACTCGTGGCAATCCAGGAGTGCCATGGGAACACGTGCTTCCTCAGGCTGCTTCCCGGGCAGAGCCGGGAGCTGGGGCGGGAGGCCGGCCTGAGATCCCGGAGCGCAGCCGGGCACGGATACATCCTGCCCCTCACGGCCAGGGCTGCGGGACTGCTCCCGGCTCGGGCAGCGCTGGGAATTCACACTGGAACACAGCAGCTTGACACCGCTCCTCCTTCGGGATAACCTTAAAGGAAAAGGATTGGGAAGGAAACGATGAAGGAGTCACCCATGTAGGTTTCAGAGGGAAAAGCAGATGGTGTTAAGGGGAAGCTGCTGCTGGTTTCTCCACTCCACCGCTCCCCCCCACAGCCCAGGCTGGGTATCCAAAGTCAGGCGTGGAGAAATGGGAGTGGCAAAGGTGTGTTTAGCCCGACACCCAGAGCTGGGTTCAAAGCCCAGGAGTGGCGCAGGGCAGAGGACAGCACCTGCAGAGGGACACGGGGTGTGTCACCTTCCTGTTGGCATCAGCACACCTTCCCACAGCAAGCTCCAGAGAGGGAAAACACAAACAGGAGTGAGCTGGGCTGCTCCTGATGCCTTAAGGGTTTAACTTTTCCAGCCCTGCCCTGCCCAGTGTCACTCTGCAGTTCCCTGGAGCTCGTTCAGTGCTGTTCTCTCATGCTCACACACACACAACAAAGCCTCTCCAGCTCTCCAAGGACACCCAGACCCTCCTAGGCCCAACAACTGCAAACCACAATCTTGGGGACAGGGGGGCAAGCTTGGGCAAATTCCATCCTTGCCTGGCTTCTGCTTGGGGAATTGATGCTGAGATCCAAGTGGGAAGAACTCGGGAGCTGTCCTTGTCCATGTTGGGAGGCACTGAGGCAGGAGCCTCTGGAGGCCAGAGTGTACCTCTGAAGGCCTTTCCAATCAATCCCTCCTTTATTCCTGTCTGGGCTCTGTTTCTAGGGAGCCATTTAAGGCATCACTCCCCTGCAGAAGGCATGACCTGAGCACCCAGAGCAGGGCCCAGAGCTCTCCCTGCTCTGATCCACGGCGCTGCTTCTCCCGCCCTCCCTCACACACACACAGACCTCCCACGCTCCCGCTATTCCTGCTGCTCTCCCCACCCTCCATGCCTGCTTCCTGACAGTCTCCCAGCTCTAACTCTTCCTCCTGTGGGCTTTTCACCACAGTTAGCACGATTTTGGTGCCCTAACACACCAACAGATCAGGTTTGGGCAGCTTTAAAAGTTGACAGGTTCTAAGTGAATCACTGGGAATTTCCACTTCAGCCCCTCAAGAAACCCTTGGAGCCTCCCTGCCTGACTACTCAGACATGGTGCTGGGAACACATCCCTTTCCCAAGTTTTCCAGGCACTGACACAGAGGCTTAGGGAGCAAACACCAGGAGCAGCAACCTCAGGCCAAAACCTAAACCCAAGGAGACAAAAACCCAAGTCTAAACAGACAAGAAAAGAGAGTGTTTATTATTCTTTAACTACAACCAGGGGAAAAAAAAAATTAAAGTGAAGTAAAGCAGCCAACTTTATCCCAAGTTCTCACCAGAATCCAAGCAGTGATCAATGCCAGCATGCCCCTTTGATAACTCGGGGAATGCAGGCACTGTTCTGTTCCATCCAAACACTGCAAGGCAGAGCCAGGGCAAGCTGACCCACCTACCTCCTCCTGCTCAGCTCCCTGTTTTCTTCCCTCATCCAGGAGGACTGCCTTTTCCTGGGCTTCCTCCTCTGCGACGGCGTCTTGGGCAAGAGCATGGGCTCATCCCTGAAGCTGCTGCGAGGCAGGAGAGACAGAGCACAGGCTGCTTCCCCCACTGCCCACACCAACCCTCCCAAAACGAGGGGAGGATGGGGCACAAACCCACCCACACCCAGCTGGGAGGGCACAGAGGGATCCCCTCAGGCAGCCCCTACCTCTTGAGCATCCTCAAGCCCTGCTCCTCCGCCTCCCGCAGCCACGCCAGGTGCTTGTGCTGGGCATCGCAGAGGAAGCGCGACAGCCTCTGCCCGCACACCTCCAGCAGCTGCTGGGGGCCCTCGGCCATTGCCTCGCCTGGAACACAGAGGGAGAGGACAAGGCTGGTGGGGCAGCCAGGGCAGCCCTGAGTGTGGGACAGAGGGACGCAGGCACCGCGGCGCTCCCGGGCGTGGGGGGAACGTGAAGAGAGGCTGGGGTATGGGACCTGGAGGACCCACCTCCGCCTCCCAAGGGGCCCTTCAGAGCACTCGCTCGACGCCAACCAGAGCTGCTGCCCTCGTTGTTGCTGCTGCCCTCGTTGTTGCTGCTGCAGCCGCCTCGCCCTCTCCCCACACCCTCACACACAGCGCGGCCCCTCCCTGCCTCTCCCACACCGAAGTTATACCCGGCTCCCGCCAATCACAGCGCGCACCTCCCAATAGCTGGTGTTTCATTGGTTTTCCCGCCCGTCCGTCATCCCCTGCTATTAAATACATTGGCCTATGGGCCCGCCTCCCCAAGCCCCGCCTTCCGAGCCGAGTCCTCCAGGAGCATAGAGACGGGCAAGCAGAGCGGCAGGGCGCGTGCGGGGCGTGAGGGGGCGGGCGGGCGATGATTGGCTGCTGCGTGGGGGGGCGCTTGGCGATTGGCCGGCGCGGGGGGCGGGGCCGTGTTTGAA
>VZTN01027206.1:38707-54360 GCA_013400515.1 Erpornis zantholeuca | reverse complement strand
GCGGCCGCGGCGCGCTCGCTGGAGCTGCCCGCAGAGTGCGACCGGCGTCTGGCACAGTTCCTGCGGCAGGTGGACGAGAACGACATGGTGTGGCTGGATGAGATCTACGAGGAGGCGGTCAGGATGTTTGTCAGGTAGCCGCGTCCCGCTCCCCGCTAGGCCCCGGCCCGTACCGGCCGCCCTCCGCGCTGACCCCGTCTCGATCTCCCCTTGCTCTCTAGCAACTACAGCGAGGAGCTCGAGCTGATGCCCAAGACGCCGTCGCAGAAGAAACGGCAGCGGAGGAAGCGGCTGTCGGCGTTGCAGGAAGAAGAGCAGGAGCCCGGCAGGAAGCGGTGAGGGGCGGCGGGAGCGGGGATCGAGGGGCCCCGTTCGGGACAGGCCGCGGAAAGTGGGAGCGCAGAGGGTGTCCCAGGGGCCTGGAGAAGGGAGGGAGCCCCTGAGAGGCCGAACAGACCTGCTGCCAAGGGTTCAGGGGAACAGTCTCCTCCACGGAGCGTATCCTGGCGATCCCGTCCTTTGTCCGATGGGAGTTCCCCTTCCTTGGTCCCGAGCGTCCCCCTGGTGTTAAAGGTCCGCTCAGACCCTGTGCTTGGGGCACTCTCGACCGGAAAACGTTGGATTTTGATTCTTACGAGAAGTGCTTTTATTTGTTGCCTGGTTCCATGTCCCCGTGTCTCAGTCCTTTACCTTTCTGCTTTAAAGTAATTTAAATTTAATTTACTTAATAATTTAATTACCATCTGCATTAGCTGCTCCGTGCAGCTCTGTGCCTCCTGGGCCCATCCCAGGTGTTTTGGCTCCGTTCCCGCGTGTGCACGGGATGGGAACTCCTGTTCCCACCTAACACACCGTTCCTGTGACCAGACTCTCCAGGAGGAGGAACAGCAGCCTCAAACTGGTGCCTTCTGTGCGAGCTTCTCAGCGACTCCGGAACAAGGAAAACCTGGAGCTCAGCAGGGCCGAGGCCAAAGAGAACTCTCCACCGCAGCGTGTGACACGATCCCGGGCTGCGGCCTCTGCCAGAAGCTCCAGGGTGGTTCCCGAGACCCCTCCTGCCCGGCAGGCAGCAGGGAAGGATAAGGATCCCTGGGTGGAAGCTGACCACATCGGTGCTACGGGGCCTCTCCGGAGGAGCGGAGCGGAGCCGCTCCCCACGAGCTCAGGGAACGGCTCTCCCGAGGAACACGGTGTTCCCAAATCGCCCACAGCCCCTGAGCCGGCGGTGCCCTGTACTCCCGAGGCCAGCCAGGCTGTGCCCGAGCCGCAGACAGCCAAGGCAGCCAATTTGACCATCATCCTGAGCCCGGAGGCTGGGCCGGAGGAGGGGCACGGCTCCCCACCGGGGCACGGCCGGGCCGAGCGGCTCTCCCAGCCCCTGAGGGACAGCCCGGGGACTCCGACCGGCTCCCGGCTCAGCCGCCGCTCCGTGCGCCGCAGCTTGATGGGGAAAGCCTCCCTGAGCCGCAGAACCTCCCTGGCAGAGAAATACTCCCTGGCCAGCAAGAGGGAGAGCATGATCCGGACATCCATGGCCAGGGCAGCGGCCAAGAAGGCAGCTCGGAAGAGAACCATGTCCTCCAGCTCCGTGGATGGTGAGTTTGGGTGTCGTGGGGGGCTTCTGCTGCTTTCTGCTGCTTTCTGCTGCTGAGGAAAGCAAAGTGCTAGGGCTGGGTCTTCAGTGTGGGGGTAGCAGCTGAGCTTCCCAGGCTAGACAGGCTGCAGTCCCTCATGGAAGTTCTCCCTGGCGTTCTGGAGCCTCCTGTGAGCAGAGGAGCCCAGGTAACTGAATTCAGCCTTGTAAATCACCTGGGAGATCAGCCTTGGTGTCTCCATTTCAGTTTAGCTTGAACCATTGCTGTTTTGCTGGGAGAAGTCATTAATCCTGGAATCCCGGGATGGTTTGGGTTGGAAGGACCAGTGCCACCCTCTGCCTTGGGCAGGGACACCTTCCCCTAGCCCAGGTTGCTCCAAGCCCCATCCAGCCTGGCCTTGGGCACTGCCAGGGATGGGGTAGCCACAGCTTCTTTGGTCAGCTGGTCTTCCAGGTTTCTGTGGGGACAGCTGGCAAAGCTGAGAAGGGTTTGGGGATCCAGAAGGGCTGATGGATTCTCCCAAAGCCATGCCTGTTTCCTGTAAGGTGAAATTTCTATCACTTCCCTTCTCCTTAGCAGGATCTGGCTGCTGGTTCTAGAGTTTGTTTGAGAAGGGAATTTTGAGGCTGAACTTTGTAGATTAAAAGTCTCCCGCACTTTTACAGTTGGTGGCAGAGGCAGATTTAGGGAAGGACAGTTTGATCTTAACTGCCTGAATTATTAAACAAACAAGCTGGAGAGGGACTCCATCAGGGACTGGAGTGACAGGGCAAAGGGAAATGGGTTCACACTGAAAAAGGGGAAATTTAGATGGGACATGTGGCAGGAATTCTTGTGTTTGGGGGAGGCAAGGTCCTGGCATGGGTTGATAGAGCTGTGGGTGCCCCAGCCCTGGAAGTGTCCAAGGCCAGCTTGGACAGGGCTTGGAGTGACCTGGGCTAGTGCAAGGTGTCCCTGTTAGGGCAGGGGTGGGACTGGATGGTGTCTAAGGTCCCTTCCCACCCCCAGCAGTCTGTGATTGTTGGGTGTTACGGTTATTCATGGCAGCAGCCTCCGAGCTCAGCGCAGCAGAGCCAGCTGGAATGCTGGCTAGGGAAGCAGCACTCCCACTGTAAATAAGGCTGGCTCTACCTGCTCTGGATGTCCAGTCAGGGCCCTGCAGATAAGCCCAAGGCCAAGCCCTGCCCCATTTAGTGGCAGCTCGTGGGATATTGCCCTGAACTCATCCAAAATTGAAATGTGCTTTCCTGAGCTGGAGCTGCCAGCCACGTTCCTGCAGTGCCACCTGGGTGTGCTCCCCCGGGCAGTGTCCCTGTCCCACCACATCTGTGGCACCTATGTACCCCAGCCTCACAGCTCAGGTGTGTTCTTTCCTCTCCCACAGTCTCCAGCTCTGTAAGTGTGCCAGAGGATGAGGAAACCATTGTCAAAACTGGGTGAGAATGCTTTCAGTTATTTATTTATCCTCACTACCCTACTTGCAGGACCTTTTCACTGCCATTCTTGGTGTAAAATCCAAGTGTCTTCCCAGTTTCCTCAGTGTTGTTGAGCACAGCCCCTTTTGTCTTTTTTCTAGGCCTCCTCCTGGATCCTCCACCCCCTCCAAGCTGGTAAGACTTGGGCAGGGATTAAAAGAATTTGTGTCTGTGTGGATCTGGGAGGAAAAATGTGTGGAATACACCTTACTGGGAAATTTGGGAGTTCTGACTGTGGATTGGCAGACCTTGTAACCTGTCCCATAGCAGTGAGTGAGGAAGGCACAGAGCATCTGGCTCAGAGGTTCATGAGCCCATCCACAGCCTCTGTGGCTCTGGTGCTCAGAGGGAGAAGTGCTCTGGTTCTCTGGGGAAAGTCTTAGTCACAACATTCCGGATCCAGCAAATCCCAAACCAGCAGAGTTTTCTTTGGGAAATGAGCACGTGTGACCCACGGCTTTGGGTGCAGGCGGAGGTGTTCTGCCAGAAGGGTGTTATGGTCTCACATGCTTTCCAACCTTCTCTGACTAAAACATGGCCTTTCTTTTTCCTAAAGCTGTTGAAATTGTTGCACACCACCCTGAGCCTGACCTCAGGGTTGAGTCCTGCTTGGCTCTTCCTTCTTAACCTCCTGCTAGGGATCATTGTGGGAGGATTCAGTCCCCAGCCTCTACGGATAGAACAACCTTCTTGTGCTTCAGGGGAGTTTGGTTCAGCTGGTGTCACAGTTTGCACACCATGTTTTTAAAGCTTCTTTTGACCTTTTGGTCAGTCTGGCAGGTAGTTCAACACTTAGTTTGGACACAAAGAGAAATTTGTGGATGTTATTCAGGTGAACATCTTTCCCTCCACAATCCTCGCTGAGGAAGTAATCCTGGGATTATATCAGTGTTCTATCCAGAATAAACTTCAAATGAGCAGAGCCTGAATTAATGGAGCAGAGCAGTGGCCTGAAGCACTTGTGAAGACTAGGAGAGCTGTTGTGGCCATGCAGAAACTCACAAAAAGTCAGTTTTTCTAGGCCCTGCAGAAACTGGGGAGGATGAATTCACCATCCATCAATCCCTTTCCTTCCCTTCCCAACGCAGCTCTGTGAAGTGCTGACCGGGAGGTAATGCTGCTGCTGCTGCCAGCCCAGAGCAATTCCAGAACCACAGCCCATTATCCCAGCGGAGCGTGCCCCAGCCTAAGTGCAGAGGCAGGGAGCAGCGCTGGGTATCCCATAAGGAGCAGATAAATCATGGAAATGAGCCATTTGCCTGCTGTCTCCAGGCTCCCCATCCGTCACTGCCCAGGGAAATGGGCAGGCTGGCTCTGCCCAGAGCTCCGGCAGCACGGATTTACAGCTTGGAAGCCTCCTGCCCTTAATAGTTGATGAGCTGGTGGAGTTTAAGCAGCACAGATGCTCGTGTTAATGTCCCTGCCTCTCCTGATGGTGCAGCATCCAGGGCTTTGCCAAGAGGGGGTTTGGCACTCCCTGGAAATGCTGCTGGCCGTGTCAGAACCACCCCATGATCTGAACCAGGATCGGGCTGTTTCCATGTGCAATTCTCCTGAAACCCCTCTACTTTTCCCACAGGATTTCCAAAGCCCTGGGATGTCCCTTCGCTCCCACACAGTCGGCAAACACGGGCAGCCCCAGGAGCCGAACAGCAGTGGTAATTCCAGGAGGTTTTGGGGCAGCACTTTGGGAAGTTACCATTTTGGGAGGCTGGCTGGGAAGCTGGAGAGATTGACTGGTTAATTTGAGAGCTCAGTTTGAAAGATTAATTAATGTTTGATGAGCAGGGATTTGTTTCAGACAATTAGCAGTGAGAAAACTCTGTGCTGGAGTTATTTCCATCCTGGCAAGCACGTGGAGATGGATATAATGAGGCTGGAGGGTTGTGGGAGGCCCATTTGAGCCCTGTTACTAATGCTGTGCAGAACCCAGACAGCTTTGGGCAGCTCTGCTTTGTCTGGAGTTTGCAGGTGGGAACGGTGCCACGAGAGCCAGGTCCTGCTGTGCCTGCTCAGGCAGGTGGTTTGCTGTTCAGTGAGCTGCTTTGTCCCTTCTCTGCTGTCAAACCTGTGTTGGAGGGGATTTTTGCTGCTAGAACTCACTGTGTAACTGTTCTCTTTCAGAAAATAACTTAAATAAGAATGTGGGGACCCTGGATCCACCCCAGAGTGCCAGGTATGTCCGGGTTGGAAGTGTCTCAAGTGGGCTGTGGTCCTGTTCAAAGAGGTTCAGTGCTGGGATGTTGTTCACTGGCCTCAGTGTCTGTGATCGTGGAACTTCTGCAAATAAGTTTTCCTTGCCTCCATGGTTCTATGATTTAGTTTGTACCTTCTACTGCATTAGGAATTTATTCATTAGCTAACTGTGCATGCACAATCTTAGAATCACAGACTGGTTAGGGTTGGAAGGGACATGAAAGCCCATCCAGCTCCACTCCCTGCCCTATGCAGGGACACCTTCCACTGTCCCAGGTTGCTCCAGCCTGGCCTTGGGCACTGCCAGGGATCCAGGGACAGCCATGGCTGCTCTGGGCACCTTGTGCCAGGGGTGCCTGCCCACACTGGAGTCTCTCTCAAGCCCAGGATAGTTTATGGCCCTTTCCAGCCCTGGTTTGGAGGCATGAGGAGTGTGTCCAGTGTGATGAGCTGTGCTGTCTCACAGGAGGAAGCCGAGCTACAAGAGAGCCGTGGACGAGCGCTACGACCACCAGCAGGCAGAGGAGGGAGGGCTGTCTCCTCTCAGGAGGAAGACTCCATCCCCAGTCCTCCCAGCCAGCAAGGTGAGATCCTTGTAACCCTGGAGTGCCTCCCCAAGACCCTTTTTCGCTCACCCCCACTCACCCTTTGCTGTTCCCCCCGCAGGTGGTGCGCCCGTTCAAAACGTTCCTGCACACCGTGCAGAAGAACCAGCTCCTCATGACACCGAGCTCCGTGGGGAGGACCGGAGTGATAAAATCCTTCATCAGGTACAACACCCCTCTCCAGGCTGATCCCAAGGTAAGAGGAGACTCTGCTCTAAGCCACTGCACCGTGGTTTGATTAAGTGCCAAACTTAAAGTACAGACATGAAAGGAGCTTTGCAACCCATTTGAAACTAAGTGATTTGAAGCAGTCTGTTTACACTTAAATAAATAAAATTTGGGTTAGCCAGCTTCCTGAAGAATTCCAGTTTTAACTCCAAGCTTTATTCCTGCATCATTCCCCTGTGCTATTGGCAAGTAACAGTCAGAGATGAAAACTGGGAAACAGAAATCAAGGGGGTTGTGAATGTTGAGTTGTATTAATAACTGAAGCCTGTAGATCCCAGGTCTCCTTTCTATGAGGGAGCTTGAGCAAATGCCTCTTAAATCCAAACTTTGGAGATTTTCCAAACCCTTGAGGCAGGAGGAAACATGAGGCTGTCCTGGATGTGGGGCCAGTCATTCAGCTGCTGGTGTCCAAATCGAGCAGGCATCAGCATCACTGATGGATCCTGTTGGGACCAGCTGCACACCTTGGCTGGCTGCAGGCAGGTGCTTCTGCACTACCCCAGGGAGCTTTCCAAGCCAGGAGCAGTTTGGGAGGGAGGGATTTGAGTGCTGGTTCTAGACAAGGATGTAGCTTCCTGGATTTGCTGGGAGCCGTGCTGGAAGCCAAGCTGGAATTGCTCATACTCCTGACACCCAACAACTTGCCTGCAAAGTAGGCAGCTCTGGGGCTGGTTTTTCCTTGCAGGAGAGCTGAAAGGGAGAAAGAGGAGGGCAGGATGCTGGAATTGCTATTCCTGCATCTAGCAGCCTAATGGCAGAGCTTTCTAGAGCTGTGCTCAGAGCCTGGCTGTGCTCCAGCAGGTCAGGGAAGGCCATTGGGAAGCAGTGAAGGATTCCAGCTTCAATCTCGCTGGGCCCCTGCTGATGTTAGTGTCAGTACTACAAAGGAGTTAATAGGATGAGAAAAGAGTCTTGTGGCCAGGGAGATCTTCCTCTGCTGCTGTCAGTTCGTGGAATGTTTTAGGTTTCATTCCAGTGCAGGCAGCTCCCCCTCGGGAGTTTTTCCATGTGGGAGCTAAACATAACTAAATAGCAGCAGAGCAATAAGATGTAATTGTTAGTTTTATATTAACCAGTTTGGGTGCTGACAGCACCAAGCGTTTGCAGCACAGAGCCCAGTGTAAGGGATTCCCTTGGAAAATGCCCTTGCTGCTCTGTGGGTTTGGCTGAGACCAGGCCTGCTTTGGCATGGAGCAGGTTGATGTAAATCCATTTGCTGTGGTTGTAGTGGTGGCTGGATCTCGCTGCCCTGGCTGACAGCATGCCTAGGCTGGGTCAGGAAAAGGAGGAGAAAGAGGAGAAAGCCCCCATTTCTGGCTGGCACGGGGAGCTGGCTGCGTGCCGGAGCAGGCTGGGAGCTCTGGGAGTGCTCGTGGTTCACCAGCAGATCGAGCCTGGTGGGAGGCACAGGCGCCAGCGGGAGCTCAAGGTGTTTCCTGGAGCTCCATCTGCCCCCGCGCTCGCCGCAGGCAGCGGGAGCCGTGCCAGGCGTTAGCTCTGCACCAGGAGAGAGCACGGGGCTGCCTGCCTGCAATCCCTGAGCTCTGCTCCTGCTGCTGCTCCCCAGCTTCTCCCTGACATTCACACCGGTGTTTGCCTTTCATATATCCCTTCATGAGCAGGTCACAGGCTGCCTGAGCTCTGCTCCAGGGCTGTCACCGTCCCATATTCCTGCCTGCAGCTCCTTGCTGTCACCTCTGGCCCCTTGCCCAGACCAGGTGAGATGGGAAGGAGCCCTGGCCAGTGGGTGCAATCACATTTCACTTCCCCTCAGGAGAAGGAGAGGCAGAAGCTGGAAACTCTGCGGAAGAAGCAAGAAGCTGAGCAGCTGAGAAGGCAAAAGCTGGAGGAGGAGAAGAAACGGCGACTCGGAGAGGCAAAGCTGTGAGTAGAAGTGGTCATGCTGCTCTTGGCACCTGTAGGTTCCCACGTCCAGGTGTTTTATCTATCAGGGAGTGTGCAAGCAGCAGAAATTCCTGTGGGCACAGTGTTTTTCCTTGGGGTATCTCTGGAATGCTGATACAAAGCTTTGACTGTCCTCCCTGCCCACAGCTTTTTGTCTTGAGTCCTCCCTTTCTGACAGAACTTAAAACATGGCTGGTGCCTAAATGAATGGGGGATTTGGGCCATTGGATTTCCTGCTGTGTCCTCCTGGCCGTGTGCTGAGCTGAGCAGGGCGGTGAGCTGGGCTGTGTCCTCAGGAAGCGCGAGGAGCGCCTGCGCAAGGTGCTGCAGGCCCGGGAGCGGGCGGAGGAGATGGAGAAGGAGAGGAAGAGGAGGATCGAGCAGAAGATTGCGCTGTTCGATGAGAAGACAGAGAAGGTACAGCCCCTGCAGAGCTTACCTGGGACCAGCAGGAGGCACTGGGTGCTCTCTGGGAAGGGGGGCAGGGAGGCTGCTTGGATTCCAGAGGCTGAACCAAAGAGTGGTTGGATAAAGAACTTTCCAGAGCCTTGGTGATCCTGAGGGCACAGCCTTTCTCTGGATACAGCAAACGGCAGCTGAAGCCCTGTTTTTCCATAATCACGGATCTAAATGGGCTTTATTAATGCTCTGGGAGATGGGAGAAGGATTTGCAGTGGATAAAGGCAGCCTAATGGCCCCAAGGCTTTATCTGCTGCTTCTCCCATCTGAGTAATAGCTGGACAGGGGAAAGCAAACATCCTTCCTCCAGAGCCTTCCTCAGATCCCAGACTTCCAGGTAATTTGTGCAGTGGCCTAGTGGTCATTTGTCTGCTTTAATTATCCCTAGCTGCCTGTCTGATTGCGTGGCTCTGAGGTTATATTCCAATGGCTTTGTGGGACTGGATGTGCAAATCCCAGGATGGGGTCAGCTCTTCCTGGGAGGATATAAAACAAGGACCTTTTTAAAAGGGAGCACAGGCCCCCTTGGTTGTGGGGGGAAAAGGAGGGAGATGTCCTTCTGTGCTGTCCTGCCTGAGACTGGGTCTGCCTGTGCTCCAGGTGCGGGAAGAAAGGCTGGCAGAGGAGAAGATCAAGAAGAGAGTGGCTGCCAGGAAGATGGAGGAAGCTGAGGCCCGGCGCAGGCAGGAGGAGGAGGCCAGGAGACAAAGAGCTCTGCAGCAGGTGTGTGCGTGGGCCTGTTCTGTCCCACAGGCACAACGGGGCACGGAATGCACTGGGACACTGGGAATTTACCCCCCGAGGTGTTTCCTGCCAGGTAGCCATGGGGATTTGGGTCAAGTGGGGGCTCCTGGGGCTGTCCCCTGGAGCCTGCTCCTGTCAGGTGAGTAACTCCTGCCTGGGCTTACAGGAGGAGGAGGAGGAGCGGCGGCACAGGGAGCTGATGCAGAAGAAGAGGGAAGAGGAGCAGGAGCGCGCTCGGAAGATCGCTGAGCAGAGGCAGGCGGAACAGGAGCGGGAGAGGCAGCTGGCTGCAGAGAGAGAGCTGGAGAGGAAGAGGGAGCAGGAGCGGATCCAGGCGGAAAAGTACAGCAAAATCTCTGTTTGTGTACCAAATTCTGTGCTGGGATTGAAACGCAGCCGGAGCAGAGGGCAGGGGTGGAAGGCTGGGGCGGCAGGGAGCTGCTGTGACCCGGCAGCACAGCTCTGCACTGTCACTGGTGCTGAGCTGCCAGGGAGGAGGAACTCTGGGCTCAGGGGTGTCAGGAGCGTGGTGGGGCGTGCCTGAAGAGCTGGGATTGAGGGAGGGCCCTGGCGTGGTGCTGGCAGTGAGGGCCTGTGCTGTGGTTCCCAGGCACCGGGAGCAGCAGGAGAAGGCTGCCCGCCTGCAGAAGGAAGCAGCGGCTGCTAAGGAGCGGCTCCGCAGGGAGATGGAGAAGAAGGAGGTAAATGGTTGATTTTGGGAAGGGGTAGAGCCACACAGTGTGGCCACAGCAGCTCTTGCTGTTGGAGCAGCTCAGTGGGGACACTGCGGGGAGCCCTGAGGAGCTACTGGGGCACTTCTGAGCAGGAAGCTGGGCCTGGTTGGGATGGTTATGGTACCATGCTGAGGGGAGACTTGGCCTCTAAAAATACTGTTTACTAGTCTAGAAAGAGGCCAAAATCAGTAGCACAGACTTTTGCAGACTGTCAGCTGGTTTCTGTTTTTATAGCCCCAAGATAAAGTCAGCAGCAAGGTTCCCAAGGTGGGAGGCCCTGGCTCTGTCAGGGAAAGGCGGGTGGTGCTCTGGCATGGGGGTCTGTGGGTTTGTGCCCCTCTGAGGAAGCCACACTGTGTCCCAAGTGCTTCTCAGCAGCCTGAGGAGCAGCTGGAATGGGTGCTTGGATATTTTGCCTGTCACAAGGATGGGTTGGCAGTGCAGTCCCTAAGGGTAATCCTGTGGGTGTTGCTCAGCAGCAGGAACAGCAGATGCTGGCGGAGAAGAAGAGGCAGGAGGAAGAGCAGAAGAAACTGTCAGAGGAGCAAAAGGCCAAAGACAGTGCCCGGGCACCGCTCCTGGAGAACAAGGAGGTAACTGGGGGTGGCTCCTTAGGAGTGACAGCAGAGCTCAGTCCCAGCACTGACCCGCTCCCACCTCGGGCAGTCCCATCCTCTGCTTGTACCTGCCTTTCCAGTAACACAGGAATTGTGTAAATCCTGGTTGTCTGGGGTTGACTCCAGGAATATTTCAGTGGCAGAGGGAAGGGAAGTGGAGGGATTGGACAGGGTTTCTGGCTATGGGTAAGACAGCAGCTGTTGGAGCTGACTTAAGTGCCTCTTAAATACTGGAAAGACCTCAAGGTGTGACCCTGAGGTCGGGTGAAAGACCTCAGAAAGTGCTGCAAGTTTTATTTCGGGTCAAATTAGGGAGCAGCCACGAGGTGGCAGCAGAGCCTTGGGAATGGGGGTGGTTTGGCACGGGGGAATCCTGCGGGTGTGTTCATGTCCTGAGCATAAACAGCAAACACGTGGCTCTTGTCTCCTTGCAAAGCTCGGAATCTTAATCTTTAGATGCACAACCAGTGGCTGGGAGTTAATGTCACTGGACACAAAACAACAAAGGGGGTCTCTGCTGGGGAAGGACAGCTGTGTCCAGCTCTCCAGAGACTCATTTCCTGATTGAAAATCGAATTTCTACTGAAAATTTCCAGTTGAAAAAACTGAAATTCATAGTTGTAGGTTTTCTCCTGCCCTTACACTTCCCACCCATGCTGCTCCCATTAGCCTGAGCTCCATTTGGCTGAGCTGGTGGGCAGGTTCTCTGTACAGCAATTAGCAGTTTTATATCATTAACTGAGCCTGGAAGTTGGGTTGCAAAGTGTTCAGAGCACATGGCTCTGCTGCAGTGACATAAAACCTCCAGTTAACCTTGGCTCTGTGGAGCTCTGTTCTGTTAGACCCATTGGATTCATCTATTGCTGTGTGCTCATGCCACAGATGGCAAATCCCTCAGATTAAACAGGAGAAGACCATGCACAGCCAGCATCAGGTCAGAACTTTGGAACTCTGAACAAGCTCTCGGGTCCAAGCTTGGCAAGTGCCAGGCTCAGGGTTTGCTATGAGGTGACAGAGCAGGAGCTGGGGACGAGCTGGTGCTGCTGTAGCTCGCAGTGTGACGGTGCTGCCGCATCCAATGCCTGTGGAATGCGTTTCCCTTCCAGAATTCCCCAGCCTGCAACTCGTACGAGATGACTCCGCAGGGCAGGAAGGAGTTCAAGGTGCCCGTGACGAGCTCCAACGACTACGGGATGGACCTGAACAGCGACGACTCGACGGATGACGAGAGCCAGCCACGCAAGCCCGTCCCTGCCTGGGCCACTGGTACGTGTGTGAGGGGCCACACGGGTGTCCAGCACCCCCTGCACGCTCTGGGACCTGCTGGGGGGTTTTCCCCAGTTCTTCCTGCCTGGGGGAGTCAGAAGTTCTCCAGCATGGAATGAATACTTCTGTGTCCAAGACTGGACAGGGGCTTGGAGCAGGTTGGTCTAGTGGAAGGTGTCCCTGCCTGTGGCAGGGGGCTGGAGCTGGATGAGTTTTAAAATCCTTTCCAACCCAAACTATTCCATGATTGTATGTGGAATGTGGAATCGGGGGCTCCTCCACCACTTGGGGATCTTGTCACAACGTGATGGGGGACAAATACACCGCTAAGCTGCCTCGGAGCGATGAGAGATGAGCAGAGCGGGGACACACAACAGCCTAGACAGCAATCCCAATTAACAAAATTAACACAACCCCCGTCTGTTCCCGCAGGGAACCAGCTCAGCCAGGCCGTGATCCGGCAGTACTACAACCCCCCTGACGTGGACGCGCTGTTCGGGGCCATCCCCAGCCCCAAGCTGGAGCACATCTTCTACAAGAGCAAGCCCCGCTACTTCAAGCGCACCAGCTCGGCCGTGTGGCACTCCCCGCCCACCGTGAGGGCCAAGCCGGCCCTGGGGCTGCCCTGCGGCCTCAAGAAGTGAGGTGAGCGCGAGTGTGCAGCCGGTGTGCCTTCCTGTCTCCAGGTGAGGAAGGAGTCACTCTTCACTTTAAGTATTTAGGTTCTAGTATTGAATAAATGGCAGCTTTTCTTGGGTTCCTGCGCCTCGGTTCGCGCGGCTGGTTTCTGTCAGGCCAAGCCACGAGGTGCTGCCCTGGGAAGTGCCTCTCTTACCCTTAGCTTGGAGCTGGCATGGACTCAGACCTCCAGTGGGTGAGGGGTGTCACCGAGGCCGTGGGACCCCCCTCTCCGCCACGCAGGCCTGGCAGTACTTGCCATCAAGGCCAGTGACAGTCGGGGACCACTGCGCCAGGGCACGGTCCGGCCTGCTCCACTGCTCTTCTCAGGAAGGCCTTCCCAGGTGTGCTCTTCATCTCCTGCAATCCCAGAGGGATTCATCGCTCTGTTTCCCACCTGTGTGGTGGCGTCCATCAGCCGAGCACGGCTGGAACAAGGCGGGAACACACCGAGGGTCTCGGTGACCTTCTGTCAGCTGTGGAGAGATGTGACCACAGGTGTGACCACGTCCCTGAGGACCCACGAGTGTGTGAGCCAGCTCTAGGCCTCCACAGGAGAAACTCTGCAAGGGTTCTGGCAGACTTTTGTTTCTCAGTGAAATTCCATCTGTGGGGCCAGATGGGGTTGAGAGGATGTTTTTAACCTTGATCCCTCTCGTTCACCCTTGGCTGTGGCTCAGCATCAGCTCATTGTCTCAGCCTGTTTAGCACTTCCTGCTCAGTGAGCTGCTGTTAACCGGACTCTGCCCAACCCAGTTTCATCGAACCAAAAATTCCAGCTCAGCCTTCCCATTCCAGGAACCCGTGGTGGTTTAGTCATTCCTTCTGCACCCAGCCCAATCCTGTCAAACTCCTGTAGAGACTGTGTTTTGTGTGAGGGGACATGATCATGTGTGTTTGTAGCCATCGTGCTGTTTGCCAGCAAATGTCCTTCAAAAGATGTGTGTTTTGTATTTAAATGCACTGGTGTCTGTATCCTGGGGCTGCTCTCAATGTGGAGTGTCTGTGCTTCTGGGGCTGCTCTGTAGATCCAAGGTCTGGCTCTTGCTGTCTGTACCCATGGAGTGCTCGTGCTTCCATGGCTGTCCCGTGCATCCAGGTCTGTATCTGCGCGACCGCTATTCCTTGTACAAAAGCTTCTGACCTGGCCAAACTGTTGGATAAAGTGAGTTTAATCTTCTCTGGGCTCCTCAGCTTTGTGTTAGAGAAATTGAGGGTTTGGAGTCTGCCCCTTTTGTGCTGATTCCTCGAGGCAGGAATGTCCTGTCTGGGGAGAACTTCTGATCTCCAATGGAAAATCTGTGTCCTGGGGCTTGCCCAGCACTTTGTAGTACCCACAGAAGCTTTTGGTGCCCGATTTTTAAGGTTTGGGGCCCTCATGTCTGTGAGTCTGCTAGGGACATGGCTCATGCCCAGCTCTGTCCCTGTGCTGTCACCCTGGCTGCAGGTGGGACCCCCCTGCGTGCAGGGCCAGCTCCCGTACCCCAGGCACGGACAGGGACACAACACTCAATTCACACATAATTTATTAGTGACAAGGGGGCTGGCTCCAGGCACGAGGGGATGTCACCAAGGTGGGGGGATGACACTGTGTCACAGGTGTGGGGAGGCAAGGGGGGTTTGAACAACGTGGTGTTGAGCCAGTGTGGGGACTCACAGGGTCCGGCTCTGTCCCCTGAGGCGTGCCAGGCCCCAGGTGCGGCACGTCCCTGTCCCTCCGCTACCCGCGCTCGCAGATGAGCTCGACGACGCTGTGCTCCATGGGGACGGGGTCCAGGCAGCGGTGGGCGGCGCTGGCGGCCACCTCGTCCAGCAGCCCCTGCACCACGCGCTCGTCGGAGGCGAAGCGCCACAGGTAGAGCTGCAGGTAGTGCCCGTCCACCTGCACCTGCTGCAGCCCGAAGCGCCCCAGCGTGCGCAGCCGCACGCACTCCAGCAGCGTCTTGAGGCTGATCTTGATGATCCCCGTCAGCACCGACACCTGCGAGGGGACAGCGGGGACACGGGGATGGTCATCGCACGGGATGTGGGGCCCTCGTCCTGGCTGCCCCTCCCCAGGAACTCCTGAGCACGGGGACACCCCTGGCCTGGTCCCTACACAGATCCCCATCTCCCACCAGAGTCCTGATACCTAGGACAGGGGACACCACTATCCTGGTCACCAGCTGGCAGGGACCCCCTGAGCCATGACACCGGGAAGGTGGGCAGTTTGGGGCCTCTAGGGATGTTTAGGGACATGGTGATGTCCCCATGACCTTACCTTGTTGAACTCAACAGGACTGAAGATGTCGATGCGCTCAGAGAAAAGCTTCTGGATGTTGCTGAGCAGGTGGGTGTCCATGGGGGCACTGAGGACACAGACACAGGGACAGTCAGGGACCTGATAGAGCTGGGGAGGTGGGGACAGGCACACGGGGACCATGAGGGGCCATGGAGAGGGTCAGAGGATGCAGGGATGGTTTGGGGATAGAAAGGCAGGGGAATGTGAGGATGGTCCCAGGACATGGAGGGACGAGACAACTGAGGGACACAAGGGCCATGGGGATCAGCAGAGGATTCTGGGACAGTTGTAAGGAACACAGGGATGGTTGAGACAAACGGGGATATGACAGCTAAGGGCTGTCAGGATACTGCAGGAGTGACAGGGAGCCTGGGGCTGCCAGGGCGGCCCAGGCAGTGAATAGGGAGCCCAGGGGTGCCGGGGCTGACCTGGGGGTGTAGCTGGGTGCGTAGCGGCCGGGCGCCCGCGAGCTGCTGTAGACGGAGAAGGCGCGCCGGCTGGAATCGCTGCTCTGCGCCCGCCTCACCCCCTCCTCGAAGAGCTGCCCCACCTGCGTGCGGCACCACACCCTCAGCACCCAAAACCCCCTCCAAGGACCCCCCAACATCCCTCAAATTCTCTGCGACCCTCCCAAACCCTTCTGCCATCCCCAAAAGGCCACGCTGGGATTTTGAGCACACCCCCCGGAGCCCTCCGGGGGTGTCCGAGCCCCCGAGCCCCGGCGGCAGCCCCACCTGGACGTCGATGGCGGTGATGTCCTCCACCACGCGCTTCATGACGGCGCGCACGTTGCGGGGCTCCACGGTGCCCAGCCAGTCGCGCGTCTCCACGCTCTTGCGCAGCATCTGCGCCACGGCCGCGCCCTGCACC
>VZTN01027206.1:19669-35282 GCA_013400515.1 Erpornis zantholeuca | reverse complement strand
TCCAGAGGGAACCCCCCCAATCCCCATTTCCCAGTGGCAGGCTGCAGAGGGAACCTCCCCAATCCCCATTTCCCAGTGGCAGGCTGCAGAGGGAACATCCCCAATCCCCATTTCCCCTCGGCAGGCTCCAGAGGGAACATCCCCAATCCCCATTTCCCCTCGGCAGGCTGCAGAGGGAACCTCCCCAATCCCCATTTCCCCTCGGCAGGCTCCAGAGGGAGCAGCTCACCCGTGGCGGAGATGAACTTGTTGTAGTTCTCGTAGAGCAGGGTCTGCATGTCGCTGTCCAGGGCGCGGATCTCCCGCCCCAGCGCGGCCTCGCGGGCCAGCAGCTGCCCCAGGGGACACTCGCTGCGCACCTGGGGGGACAAGGCACGCACATCAGCTGTCCTCCAGGATCCCCAGATTCCTCCTGGCATGTGGAATTGCTCCCCAGGAGCCTCCCCCTGCCCTCCAGGGATCCCCCCCCGCAGTGCTAACCGCGATCCAGCAGCTCCGGAGCGCCTCAGGACCATTCCCACAGGGAATCTGTCCCTACAGAAGCGCATCCGCAGGGATGCCCCAAGAGGCCCTTTCTGGGGGTCCCTTCTGGGGACCTCCCCCGCCGGGATCCCTCGTGACGCGGCCCCGCGGGGACCTCCCTGCGCCCATCGGGGTCCCGGGAGCCCCCGCCAAGGTCTCCTGGGGGGGATCAAAGGTCACCTTGGTCATGAACACCTCCGGGTCGAAGTGGGGCCCGTTGATGTCGGTGGGATCCGGGGGCGCCTCGGCCGCCTCGGCAGTGGACGGGCCATAGTAACGCTGGAGCGGCCCGTGGGGACGCCGCCACCCGCCTCCCCCGGTGCTCCCGCCGNCGGTTGCCATGGCGACGGGGAGGCGGTGCCGGACATGGCGGGGCCCGGTTACCGGGGCCTGGGTCGGCCGCGACGGGGACGGAGCCGCTGCGGCCCGTGTGCTGCTGCGCCCCGGGGACGAGGACTTCCGTGAGAACGGAGACACGGGTGGAAACGGCCGGTGTCACCCCCAACCCTGGCCCCGTGCCTCCCACTGTCCCCTCTCACCACTGTCCACCTGTCCCTGTGAGTCCCCAGTGCGCCGGTGCATCCCGTGCTCATCTCCCCATGACACCAGCTGGGGACCCGGGCTGGCTCTGGGTGACGCTGGAACTGGGCTGTGAGGCCGCAGGTACAACCATCTGATCGACCTCGCACGAGGAACAAACATTTGGGCTAAAACGTCTAAAATCGGCTTTATTTACAGCAGGAAAGGCAAAACAAACCCCGCCAGGGTGAGGGCCAGGCTGCTCCAGTGGCCTCTCCTCAGGAGTCACCGGCTCCAGGAATCACAGGGCATGGATTCTTTCCAAGGGAAAGAGCCCAGAGCTGCCACGTTGCACCAGGAAGAGCCAGAGGAAGTTCCTGCTGCCTCCTTTCTCCCTCCCAAATGTGGAAAAGAACACACCTAATCCAGCCAGGGTGTGTTCTGTGAGCAGTTTGAGCATGGGACAACATTCCCTTCACAGCTGTGGAGCCGAGTTAGCCCAGAGGCAAAGGAATTCCCAGGGGGAGCAGGGAGAAGGCAAAGGGAACGCCAGCCATCCATGAAGAGGGTTTGCTGCAGAGTCTCAGTCGGAGGAACGGCTGAGCCCTGGTTGTGACAGGGAGAGAGAAGCAATGGGAAGGTTCTGGAGGGTTCCACACACGTGCAAATCCATGTGGTGATGGAATGTGGCCCTCCCTGCCCGCAGGGTCCAGCCCAGTTCGTCCACAAGGATGGTAAAGACAACCAAGCCGGGATTCAATGCAAGTCCTGCTCCTCTGCACAACCTGCCAGGACCCAGGCCCAGATCCATCGCTAATCCCACCTGGAAGCAGCTTGCTCTGCAAGCCCCGGAGGAACAGAGAGCAGCCACACGGAATGTAGGTCACACACCAGTGCTCCCAAACGCCCTCAGTCAGCTCCCCAAATCCCACAGCTCGCAAAGCTCGGCTGTGGGGCAGTCCCTGGACTCCTCAGTCCCTGGTCTCAGCCAGGGAGGTGACGTGGAAGTGTCCCGTAGGAACAGCCCACGGGATGGGGACGAGGCAGGAGGTCACGGTTTCCAAAACCACGGTGGAAATGAAAAATCCCTTTGGAGCCAAACTTGTTTCGGAAGAGCTGCCCGGGCCCGGCGACAACGCGGGGCCGGAGGGAGGAAAAGCCCCTTGGAAGGTGGAGGTGCGGCTGGAAAACCTCTGGAGAACGCCTGGCCCGTGGCACCCCAGGGCCGGGCTCAGCTCCCCGCCCGGGACACCAGGTAGTAGAGGATGAAGAAGATGAGGATGAGGGCCGCGGAGACGGCCAGGAGCAGGCGGCGGTTGTCCCGGCCGGAGCGCGCCATGCCCGAGAAGCGCTTGGCGCTGCCCGTCAGCAGCCCCGTCACGCTCAGGAAATCCGAGTCCTGCCGGGAGAATGTGCCACGGAATCACGGGACATCCCCAGCTGGAGGGGCCCACAGGCATCCAGCCCAACCCCAGGCCCTGCACAGGACACCCCCGTGCTGATTTGGGGTTTCTCCCATCCCACCTCCCACCCCAATCCCCTGGTTTGTGCCTTCCCGTCTCCCAGGGCCTTACCATGCCGTCCAGGTAGCGGTTCTGTTCCTCAGCATCCTTGTCAATATCCAGAGCCAGCTGCAGGGCAAGGCAGGAAATGGGCATTAGTGAGCTTTTAGTGGCCAGAGAACCTCGAAAATGCGAAATGCAAATTATTAAAACAAGGTGCTGCTTTGCCAGCTCCAGCAGATGCACAGGTGTTTGTCTGGTGCAGGAACAAGGAAAATGATTGGCATTTCCCTGTGGGGCAGGTGAACTTTTCCAGCTCTGAAAACAAAGCCTGACTGTCTACATCTGTCAGGTGTAGGGCAGGGGAGTTTAAACCCTGGGACACAATGCAGGAATTCAGTCTGCCCTTTTACACACTGAGTCATCGACTTCTTTCACGGTTTACACTAAATCTTTAATAATAATTTAAAGCTTAAAGCCCTAAATCAAAGTGTTTGATGTTAGTAGGAGCAACCCAGCTTTAAGAACACTTGCAGAGACACACTGGTATTTTCCAAAATTAATCTGCCTGACCTTTTTTTGGTGAATTTTTCCCCAAGGAGGTGAGCTTAGGAGGTGATCAAGGCCAGGTCAGCCAGGGCTTGGAGAAAGCTGGTTTGGTGGAAAGTGTCCCTGCCCATGGCAGAGGGGTGGGACTGGATGAGCCTTGAGGCCCTTTCCAACACAAACCCTTCCAGGGCTCAGGGATCCCCTGCAGGACCCCCAGGTAAGCAGAGCCTGTCCTCCACCTCGGCACTCACCGACTTCAGCCTGGTGACCTTGCTGGCCAGGCTGTCAGCCATCCGCTTGTTCTCCACATCCAGCAGGTCCTCCATGGTGCTCGGACTCTGTCCTGGGGACGAGAACGAGGAGCACACACCGTCCCTGCCCTGCCACGGCACCGCCGTGTTCCCATCGCAGCCCCTCCTTGTGTGGTTTGTGCCGTGGAGCCCTCGGGAAACGCGACCGAAACGCCCCAGACTTTCCCCAAACAGGCCAGGGCAAGACTCCAGCCCTGCCCCTGCACTGCCACCACGGCCCAGCGACACCCAGGGGTGAGATTTGGGTGAAACCCGGGGCAATTAGGGGCTATGGGGGCAGCTGGGGCTCCAAGGGGTGCCTAGGGTTTATGGGAGGCACTTAGGGGTTCAAGGGGACAATTAAGGGTTTAGGGGGAGCAATTAGGGGCTGGGAGGGGGCAGATGAGGATCCCAAAAGGGACCCAGGGCGGCAATTAGGGATTACGGGGCGGGGGCGATTCCGGGCCTATAGGGGGGAAACCGTGAGGCCCCGTGGGGTTCAGAGGGATCGGGGCTTCTCCTCCCTCTGAGCCCCTCTAGCCCCTCCAGCCGCCCAGACCCGACCCTGTCCCTGTCCCTGTCGCCGTCGCCTCACCTCGGCCCCGCTCCGCCATGGCCGCCCCGNCGAGGGATCCCGGAGGTACGGCCGGTGCCCTGCTGCGGGGGGAAACAGGGGCTCGGGGACAAAAAAAAGGGGGATTGGGGACGAATATGCGGCTTCGGGGACAAGAATTGGGGTCTGGGGACAAAAGGAAGTTTTGGGGGAAAAGTAGGGGTTTGGGGGGAAGAATTAGAGGTTTAGGGAGGAAAAATAGGGGCTTGGGATAAAAATAGAGGTTGGGGGGGGAAGTAGGGGTTTAGGGACATATATAGGGTTCGGGGGGTAAAAAAGCGGGTTTGTAATGGACCCAGATGGCGGAGGAAGGAGGTGGCAGCGTGAGGGGCTAGCAGGAGTATTGAAAAGGGGGATATGCCCAGTGATCCTTTGGCTCACGCCATCCCCCCGAAAGCAGAGGTAGATCCTCTCCATCCCAGCCCCTGGGCACGGGGATGCTGTGTCCCTGCCCGGCCTCCCGTCTCGGCAGCTTTCCGCCTTCCAAAAGGCAGGATCTGCCTCTCTTGGTGTCCCCGAGAAGCCCGTCTGGGGCTGCGTGGGCAGGAGGGAACAGCCCGTGCGATTCCCACACGCCGCTCTGCTGAGGTCGGTGTGACCCGCTCAGCCTCGTCCTGCTGGGAGCACGGAGGACGAGGACCGGACCCGCCGGGTTTCCCTATCCCGGGAGTCCCGTCCCAGCACCGGGCGCTCCGTGAGCCGCGGCCAGAAGGATCCCGCGGCACCGACATCCTCCCCTCGGGGCTGCGCCTGCAGCCATCGGCCGCGCTCCGAGCCCTGCTCGGCTGCTCCCCAGCACCTGCGGAGGCAGCTCCGCCTGCTCTCCCGCCCGGCCGCCTCGCCGCTCCATCGCTTGTCACTCCGCGGGGATGTTTCTGGCTTTATTTGTTATTTCCCCCTCTGTGCGGCAGCAGAAATCAGGGCAGGCGGGGAGGAGGAGGAGGAGGCAGGGAGCTATTTCAGGGAGCTGCTGTTATCTGCTCCGCGTTAATCCCCGGCTGATGGGGGGAAGGTTTTCCGAGTGCTTTCCTGGGAGGGCGTATATTAAACATTGAAAAGCAAAGCGAGGAAGAAGAGGATTAGCAGGAGAGAGAGAGGAAGCTGGCTGCTGGCTGTGCTCGGGTTATCCATCTGCTCCACTTTTATGGACGCAGCAGTGCGAGCAGTATCGCTCGGGATTTTTTTGTGTTGCGTTTTTTCCCTCCTTGCTCTCCCCACCCCTTCCTCTCTTCCCTCTCAGAGAGAGCTCGGTGGGCCGAGGTGCTTTTCCATCGCCCTGGAAGTCCCCTCGCTCCCCTTCCTCCGGGCTGTGCCGTAGCTGAGCTGTTGGGATAATGGAGCTCCAGGCTGTGGTATCCACGCTGGAAAGTGGGGAGCAGGACACGGTTCTCAAGGTTCTCCAGGTCTACAACCAAGAGGTGAGTGAGCATCAACCCCTCCCTCAAATCAAGGACTCCCAAAAAAATTATTGTCCAGATCCCAAGTAAAAGCTGGCCAGGAAATAAGAGTCGGTGTGGAGTAGGAGGAGCTTTTACGTTAAGGCAGTTTTGGGGGTGCTGAGGGAGCCCAGGGAGGAGCTGCAGGTGAAACGATGTTGGGATTTGCAAGTCAAAGATGATTAGAATTGGCTGCTGGGATCTCGTACGGGCACGGCTCTGAAAGCAGGAAATAATTAATGTAGAATATCAAACCCCAGTGATCTGGAAGGAGAGATGGGAGCGTTTCTAGCCTTGAAGTAGGAAAAGATTATCCGTGGTGGTAAATCTCTGCTTGGAGAAAGGAGACTGAGGGGAGACCTCAGCCCTTTATGGCTTCCTCCGGAGGGGCAGCTCCAATCTCTGCTCTCTGTGACCAGTGTCAGGACCCAAAGGAACAGCTGGAGAGGTTTAGCTTGGATGTTAGGAGAAGGCTCTTCCCCCAGAGGGTGGTGGGGCACTGGAACAGGCTCCCCATGGAATCATGGCTCTGTGAAATCCCGTTTGAAACAGACTCTGGTTGTCAGGGAAATTTCCTCTGGAGGTTTCCCCTGGGAGGAGCTGGCCCTGTGGATCACTCTGACTCACTCTGCACCAGGCTGGAGTAGGTGGAAGCCGGCAGGGAAAACCTGAGGAATGTTTTGCAAGAGTGTGTGAGAGAGAGAGAGAGTGCGTGGAACTATTCCTAACAGTTGGATTTGGAATGGGGAGATGTTGGCCAAGGAGGAGCAGGTGCCTGTTAAGGACAGCACTGAGGATTAACAGCACCAGCAGCGCTGGAGTCCTTGGGGTGCAAACAGTGTCTGTGTGCCCCCAAACCACGGCAGCTCCTGTTGGATTCCCCCAGCTGGGTCCTTCCCAGGGTATCAGGCCTAGGGAACTGGAACCACAGGGTTTGCTGGCCCATCTGGAGGAAATGGAGCAGTCAAAGAGGATTATGAAACTGCAGATAAACCTGGCACGGCCTGGCACCGCTTCTGCTGCAAGACTGATGGTTCTGTATCCTTTTCCTGCGGATCTGTTTGAATTCACTGTCGTGCACACAGGCTGTGGTTGCTGGGAACAAACTACAGCTAAAGCAAAACCCCAGGTGCGGCCAAAATACCCCAAATGGGATTACAGCCTGCAGAGAGGGCGTGCTGAGGGAAGAACAAGCAGCCTGCCTGTGGAACACAGAGGTGCCAGCACGGAGCCTCCAGCTCCTGGCAGTGTGGTCCAACAGCCTGTGGATGGATCAGCTCACGGAGCTCACACACAGCCTGGCTGCAGTACTCCTGGTGCTGCTCCGGGCACTGCTCCAGGTTGGACAGACCAGCTCCATCCCTGGGCTCTTGGTGACTGCACTCACACCATCAGTGTTGTATGGATTTCAGACATTTTTGTTCTCCAAGCTGGGATCAAACGCTCTCTTGGCATGAGCAAGGATTGCCTCAGTCACTGGGCATTGCTGCTTCTCCTCAGGCAGCTGTGATCTCCTGTGCTCTCCAGTTCCATGGGAGCAGGTTTGGCTACGAAAGGAGACTCTCAGTGAAAAACAACCAAAACAGCGAGAGAAACACAGTGGGTGGAGATCAGGAGTGTGCGTTAGAAGGGGACACGATGGAGCGTGGAGATCAAGTCCCTTCTGCTTAAAGAACAACCTGCATAACCACGAGGATCCATTCCCATGTACCAAGGAGACAGGACTTTGTTTGGTCAGGAGAAGGAATGATAAATACCAAGGGGAGACGTGTGGGCACGGCTCAGTGGTGTCGCTGAGCAGGGGAATTACCGGCTCTGATGGGATATTGGGATTGGGATGAATACCCTGTGTGCTGCTGCAGTATTTAAACTAAATCCATCCGTCAGCTGGCCCCTGGCGTTCCACTGGTGCTGTGGATCCAGGGGTGGTGCCCATAATCGGGGGGGGACTCTCAGGAGATGGCGTGCCTGCTGTTGCAGCATGGTTTGGACCCGCTGCTCTCCAGCTGAGTGGCTCTGCCCTGGTGCCATGGAGTTTTAACCCATTCCTTAATTCTGATTGGTTTTGTTTTTCCCACAGAAATCTCAGTGCTTCACCTTCGAGGATGAGGAGCGGGAGGAGAGGAAGGTAAGCACACGCTGCTCGCTTTCCTCCTCTGGTCAGTGTGTAAATCTGCTCTGCACTCATGTCCAGCTGGGCTCGGCAAGCAGCTCCCACAGGAGAAGAAGTGAGGGTTTTCCATTGGCTTGGTTAGGGAATGGCGTGCTTGGAGTGTCTGTGATGGATTGGTGGTGTCGGTGGTGTGGATAAAGGTCAGCATCCATCCGGCATTAGCAGTGCTTCCATGGCCCATGTAGTGCCAGCCACGGGGGTGATCCCTGGTGCCTCTGGGCAGGGATCACAGCAGTGTCGGCTCCAGGGAGGGTGAGGGGATTTGCCCGGAGCTGTGTGTCAGCAGGTCCTTTAAGCTGCTGTAATCTGGCACTCGGAGGGAAGGAGCACTCTGCCTGCCCATTCCTGCTCCTGCAGCTCTTCGTGCCAGGGCAGGCCTGGGCCTGGCTGTTGTGCTGTAAGGATGGCTTTTCTCCCTGCACTGTCTTCCAGCTGGCTCAGTCCTGTGGTCAGTTCACTGGCAGATGGTGCCAATGCCTGTGTTAGCACAGCGAGTGCAGGCCAGGCGACCCGGGTGGAGAGCGGGACCTCCTTTGGCTGTGCCAGGGCCAGCTGCTGCCGCATGGAGCATTCCAGCTCCAGAGATCCGAGCTCTTTGCCTTGCACTGACCTGCTTCTTGAGCTGGGACAGTCACACAGGGTGTGCCTCCAGGCACAGCATCCCTCTTTTGGGGTGTGTGCCAAAATCCAAGTTGAGCATCGCCACTGGTTCCTGGTGCTTGGGTGTTCAGATGGTTCAGCTTCAGACACACACCCTGAGATGTCTTTCCCCTGAGCCAGCCTGAGGCTTTGGTTGCTGTGGCTGGGTCTGAAACTGTCTCCCTGTGAGGAAGGAGAAGAGGAACAGCTGTACTTCCTCGTTTCCCCAGGATGTGAGTGTGGGGCACACCAAGAGCCTCACGTTAAGGACTGAAGTTCAGTTTTTCTTCATTCCTTCCCTCAGTAGTTTCATTGCACCAGGGGAGAGTCAGGTTGCACATCAGGAGGAATTTCTTTGTGGAAAGGGTGGTCAGGCATTGGAAGGGGCTGCCCAGGGAGGTGGAGTGGTCACCATCCATCTCTGGAGGTATCCAAGGAATGACTGGATGTGGCATTCCATGCTCCGGTGTGGTTGTGAAGATGCTGATTGGTCACAGGTTGGACTTGATGGTCTTGGAGGTCTTTTCCAACCTGGATGATTCTGAGTAATGACTAATGATTGCGATTAATGACTCCAACCTTAATGATTCTCTGATTATTTCGAAGTGTAACCAGCGGGGCTGTGTTAAGCTAGTTACAAGCCTCATTTCTGGGCTCTTTCACTCTTGTAACATCACAGGAAGACCTGTGCCGTGTGTGAGGTCTGGTGGGCTCCCCCAGTGCTCTGTGTGGGTTCCTGGTGTGAGGTGAAGTGTTGCCACACATGGCTCAGCCTGAGCTGTCTGTGAGGCCTTACCTGTGCTCTCGTGCTGCTCCGGGAGTCACCGTGAGCTTTGCAGCTCCCGTGAATTGTGTTAGTGGGGCTCTGCCAGTCTGTGCCCACGCAGGATCTGGGCCAGTAGGTCTCCAGACAGCACTGAAATTAAGGAGATGCTGCTTATTTGAGTCTCCTGAGGTCTCTTCGCCTCTTTTCCCAAGGCGTCACGTGCTCTCCTCACCTCCCTTGGGTCCTGTGGCCCTCCCTTGTGCAGGGGCCGGGTCGGCCCTGTCAGCCTGAACCATGCTCACCAGGGCAGAGCCACAACAGTGACCTGTTTGTGCTCTCCCTGCGCACCCAATACCTTCTGCAAGACAGTTTTTCCTGGTTGTTCTTGCCCAGACTGGTCAGGATCAATGCCAGAGCCAGGTGCTTCCCGAGCCCACACCTGAGCAGGCCCAGCTGTCACTGCTGTTGTCCAGGGCAGAGCATGCCAGGGCCGGGGGGAGCACTGGGAAGCTCCAAGGCAGTGCTTGTTTCTGACCACACAGAAAATGGCCCAGCTGCTGATCAAGTTCCTGGAGAGGGAGCTGCAGCCGTCCTGCCAGGTCACCTGCCTGGAGAGCATCCGCATCCTGTCCCGGGACAAGCACTGCCTCGACCCTTTCACCACCAAGGAAGGCCTGAAGACCCTCTCCAGGCACGCCGGCATCGATTACTCGGAGGAGCTCATCCGGGAGGTGCCGGACTTGGATGTGATCCTGGAATCCCTGAAATGCCTGTGCAACATCGTGTTCAGCAGCGCCATGGCGCAGGAGCTGACGGCCGAGGGGCGCCTGGTGGTGGGGCTGGCCCGGCGCATCAAGCTCTACAACGAGCGGAGTCTTCCTCACGACATCAAGTTCTTCGACCTGCGCCTGCTGTTCCTGCTGACCGCCCTCAGGGTGGACGTCCGGCAGCAGCTGGCCCAGGAGCTCCGGGGCATCAGCCTCATGACGGACACCCTGGAGCTGACCCTCGGGGTCAAGTGGCTGGACCCCTACGAAGTTGCCACCGAGGAGGGACTTCTCCCGCCCTTGCCTCGGCAGGAGACGGAGCGAGCCATGGAGATCCTCAAAGTGCTCTTCAACATCACCTTTGATTCCAGCAAGAGGGAGGTGGACGAGGTGAGCTCCTTGGGCCCAGGGCATTCAGGTGTCTCCAGGCTCTGGCTTTGCAGGTTTTCTCCTCCCTGGCATTTCCTTGTATCCCAGAGGGGTCCTTGTGCACTCTCGGGGTGGGGAGGGCCTCAGGTGTCCTTAGGGCACTGCCTCTGTCCAGTGCAGCATCACCCCTTACTTTGCCTGTGCTTTTAGAGCATTCCCAAACAGAGAATTGAGAGTCTGCTTCCCTTGGAACGCCCTGCAGTCCGTGGTCAGGAGGGGGGGGGACAGGCTGCAGGCCCTGGGCTGTGTGGGATCCCCTCTGCTGACCGAGGTGTTCCTTTCTCCGTGTTGGGGCCAGGAAGATGCTGCTTTGTACCGGCACTTGGGTGCCCTCCTGCGCCACTGCCTCATGATCTCTGCCGACGGCGAGGACCGCACCGAGGAGTTCCACAGGTCTGTCTTGGGAAGAGCTTCACCTGGAGCTCCACCAGCTCCCCCGGGCACATCCTGCCTGACCTTGGCCTGTTGGGAGGCACTCTGCTGACCAGCAGCTCTTGGGTCTGGCCTGGGGATCCCTCACAGCTTTTCCTGCCCTAGGAGTGCTGTGTGGGAATGCCATGGCCTCCTGGCCCCTGAGATCTTGTTCCATGTGTCAGGCTGTCCCAATGGTGACATCCACCTCAGTGGGCAGCTAGCCAGAGAAGATGTGTGCTGCTTTAATTAAAAAGTCCGTGAGGTGGCCTTAATTAGCCTTAAGCCATGCTGAGAAATTGGCTGTGTCATGTTGCCAGGCGTTATTGGTGCAGGGGTTTCGGCTTGGAGCAGGTGACACTGCCCTGTCCCCAAGAGCACATAGTCAGGGGATCCCAAGCAGTGCTGGTGTGGAACATCAGGATGAGGAGTGAAACAGGAGACTCTGGAGACATAGCTCAGATCACCCAGATTGGTCCTGCTTGGCTCTGTGTCAACATCCATGGGTTCTCAGTTGTCACTAAAGTCTCTTGGACTCTCAGCATGTAGTTCAGCTGCCCAAAAAGCATTTTAAGTTATTCCCTTTCAGTGGTGTGAGGAGCTTGAGACGCTCCAGGAAAACTTGGATGGCGAGGTCCTCACACTCCCTCAAGTTGATGGCAGGCCTTCGTTTCTGCAGAGCTGGGGAACTTCTGTGAGCAAAGCTCCTTCACTCTGCGTTCACTTCTCTTCTCTTCCACACGTGCAGCCACACGGTCAACCTGCTGGGCAACCTGCCCCTCAAGTGTCTGGACGTGCTGCTGACCCCCAAAGTGCGGCCGGGCTCGCTGGAGTACATGGGCGTCAACATGGATGCGGTCAGCATCCTCCTGGACTTCCTGGAGCGGCGCCTGGACAGGGTGAGTGCTGGGGCTGCTGCTGCCCACGGCTCTGGGGCTCCTTTCCCTCAGCCCCAGAGGGAAGAAGAGCCTGGCAGGAGCACCACGCTGGGCTTGCAGTCAGCCCTTTGTAGGAGGGACAGCTTTTGGCAGGGCTGTGGTGGGTGGGACCAAACCAACATCTCTCTGGGCTGGGAAGGTGACTGCCATTGCTGTGAGGGCTGCAGGCAGTGAGAGCGGTGGAACAGTGGGTGATTAGCTGATAATTTACAATTTGTGATTGACGAATCAGCCCTGTCTCACCCAGCAGTGATCCAGCAGGCAGCTCTGGAAGCCTGAGTTGGTGTTACTTTCAAGCTGGCTATGGTTTTCAGCTGCTGGAGTTGTTCCAGAGGGGCTCCAAATTCTACCACTGCACTTCTCTGCCCTGGATGCCCTGCCCAAATGTTTCTGCCACTGCCTGTGCCACAGCAAGCGGTGTGGGGAGGGAGGAGGCACCGAATACCTGCGGCAGATGTTGTGGAGCTCCGTGTCCATCCATCTCCCTGCTGGTCTGTGCCGCTGTTCTCCAGCACGAGCCAGACAAGCCGAGCTCAGCATGACTGCCCTGCTGCTCCTTCTGGGGGTGTTTCTGCAGGGTCACAAGCTGAAGGAGAACTTGACCCCCGTGCTGAACCTGCTGACGGAGAGCGCCCGAGTGCACCGGCAGACCAGGAAGTTCCTGAAGGCCAGGGTACGCTGTGCTCAGCCCCGCCTTCAGGGGCGCTGCCCTGACGGGAGGGGACACGAGCAAAGCCCTGCTTACGGCCACCCCGGGCCATCTCCGGCTCCTGCCGTGGGTGGCCGAGGCCTTTGGTGCCCGCAGTGACCCCGGCCGTGGCCCCGCAGGTGCTGCCGCCGCTGCGGGACGTGCGGAACCGGCCGGAGGTGGGGAATTCCCTGCGGAACAAGCTGGTGAGGCTCATGACCCACATCGACACCGACGTCAAGCACTGCGCCGCCGAGTTCCTCTTTGTGCTCTGCAAGGAGAGCGGTGAGTCCTGCGGGGCTCCCACGGGGACAGCCTGGCACGGGGACAGCCTGGCACAGGGACAGCCCCGCTGAGTGGGGAAAAGGGGAGCGCTCCGCTGTTGCCTTTCCCTGGTCTTGAAATTCAAACCAAAATACAGTTTATGGGGAAAAGGGGTTTTTACCTCGGGATTTATTTCAGGATCCTGGGGTGCAGCACTTGGGCCAGGTGGAATGCCTGAAAACGCATGCACACCTCACACTGAAATGCACACAATTATAGGCCTTGCTAATTAGCACATCTATCAAAGATTCCCCAATGAGAGGCTGGATGGGCTTCACTTCCCCCTGGCTGGGCCTGGCTGAGGTTCCAAAATGTGTTCTGGAGAGGCCCTTGGTGTCTGGGGCTCCCAGGATGTTTGCTCTCCTGGTTTAACAGTGCCATGGGGCTGAGCTGAGTTCTCAGCCTTGGGGAGTTACAAGTGTGGGGCTAAAAGCACTGAGAATACATCAAACTATATAAAAGGGTATGTAAGAGGGGTATAAAAGAAAAAGCAAAAAATGATTCTGGCATCACCAGGAGCTCTGTGGGAAGGAGCTGGTGCCTGCCAGGCCAGCGGTGAGGGACAAGCTGTGCCGGAGGACACCCCAGCACCCCGCACACAGCGTTCAGCCCCCACCCACGGGCCTCGCTCCCTGTCAGCATCTCCATGTCTCCGTGGCCTGGAGGTGTGGCACAGCCGTGCTGCTGGGCCAGGGGAGCACGGGCTGGAGGCAGGAGGGGAGCACAGTGTCTGTCCCCTGTCCCGCAGTGTCCCGCTTTGTGAAGTACACGGGCTACGGGAACGCCGCGGGGCTGCTGGCGGCGCGGGGCCTCATGGCCGGCGGCCGGGAGGAGGGGGAGTACTCGGAGGATGAAGACACGGACACGGAGGAGTACAAAGAGGCAAAGCCCAAGTAAAGGCATCTCCTCCCCCTCTAGAGCTCCCCTCCTCCCCCCACACCTTCCTCTCGCTCCTCATTTATCCCTCTTCATCCCTCTTCATGCCCCTGCTGCCATCTCCCTGTTCTGCTCTTCCATGTGCACCAGGGGTGGAAGTGCCCGTCACTCCTACCCCTCTCCAGAGCTCAGTGTTGCTACACTCAACTGGTTTTTGGTTCCTCTTTTCCCCTTCCCTCTCTTTCTTTTCCCCTTCCCTCTCTTTTTTTCCCCCTTCCCTTTCCTCTGCAATGGGGGCTATCTCCAGGGTGGGGGGTCCAGGCCCGTGCCCACCCATGTGTCCCACACTCACCAGCTTCCTGCTCAGTGTCCCTGCAGGTTGGGTTTGTTGGGGATTTTCTCCATTAGCTTTTGTTTCCTGCCCTGAGGAAAGGGAGGAAATGCCACCTGCCCTTGTGTAGCTCATTTCCAGTGGCACCGTGGCACTGGCAGGAGAGGGTGTTGGAGAAAAGGGAGGTGTTTATGAGGGTGTGGGTCAGAAGCCCTCGTAGCTCTGTGAAGGCACTTGGGGCTCAGGACACGAGCAGCAATGACAGCCAGCCCTGCTGTACCATTCCTCTGCTCCCTGAGGCTCAGAAGGATTCCAAACTGCCCTTTGTCACCTGCTGTCCCCCTCCTGAGCCCTGGCCTCACTGCTCTCTGTGCAGCATCAACCCTGTGACGGGGCGTGTGGAGGAGAAGCTGCCCAACCCCATGGAAGGGATGACGGAGGAGCAGAAGGAGCACGAAGCCATGAAATTGGTCAACATGTTTGACAAGTTGTCCAGGTACTGGGACATGGTGTGTGTTGGGGGGTACATCTGTCACAAACCTTCCTTTGGCTGCGTTCCCAAGGCCTGAAGGGATCTAGGAGAGAGAGTGGTGAGGGATATGTGGGGAAACTCTCCCCTCAGCACGGCCCCACGATGTGCAAGGGAAGCACTGCCAGCCCCTCCAGCTTTGGCATGATGGGACACTGTGGAATTCCTCACTGTGCCTGTCCTGTTCCCTGTGTCCAGCTGCTTGGGAAGGACAGCAGCCTCTGTCCTGGCAATGCTGCTCAGGGGGAAGCAGCATTCTGGGGACAGACCAGGGTGGGGGACAGATGGCAGCCAGTGCCACCAGCCACTTTTCCCTGTGGAGTGTCACTGTTGGGGCGGACACGACACACACAGACTGTGTCTCAGTGTGCAAAAAAGCTTTTGTTAAACAAAGCAGATTCTCTTTATGGACTTTTAGATGTTATCATTCGTGTTACATAGTTAGTGGCTACTAAATTGCTACACTAGACTCACTGGCTATTGTTAACCTACAATATATTGCCATTGGCTATGTGCAGATACCTTGCTGGTTTTTTTTTCTCCTATCCTTTAACCATTTTGTTTCTGTTGATACTACATTTACATGGGTAAAAACTAATTGTTTCTCTTCTCCCGGGCTTTTTTCATGTTTCTCCAGCCAGAGTAACAGGCCTAAGCCATGATTTTATAAAGGCAACAAGGCTTTCATTTTATAAGGTTTCACCTGTATGCAATAGTGGAGTGCTTTCTCCAGCCATCTCTGACCCAGAGGAGCCCAGCTGAGTTCAGGCTTTCAAGAGAGGAGGGAAGTAACTCCAGCACATGTTGGAGGGAGAGGAGCACGGAGCCCAGTGCTAGTTTTCCTCTGGGAATCCTCAGCTACACAGAACAGGACTCTAGAAACGAGTCTTTTCCAGGGAATAGGACTGTGCTTCCAGGCCATGCTGGAAGTTTTAGGGCTGGGACAGTCCTCACTTCTCAGAAGGGATCTTTAGAAGAGTTTGTGCACGTTTCAGGCCATTTCCCCAAGCCTCACATTCCTGCTGTATTCCTGATCCGTTCCCGTGCTCCGCCTCAGCTCTGCCTGACCTTGCCCCTCTCCCCTGGCTGCAGGGAGAAGGTGATCCAGCCCATGGGCATCACCCCGAGCGGCAACCTGGCGCCCATGGAGAACGCCATCCGCAACATCGCCGACGAGCGCTCGTCCTCCGACTCGGACCTGGGGCTGGACTGAGCGGCGCCCGCCCGGCCACCGAGAGCCAGCCTCGGGCCGCTCTCCCGGAGCTGGTGCTGCACCCAGCGGCTGCCCCCGCGCCAGGGCTGTCCCTGCGG
>VZTN01027206.1:0-10610 GCA_013400515.1 Erpornis zantholeuca | reverse complement strand
GAACCCCCTGTCCCTGGTGGAGATCATCCTGCACGTGGTCCGGCAGATGACAGGTGCGTGCCCCCCGCTCCACCTCTGGAACGTGGCCAGGGGCAGGGCA
The DNA here is from genome assembly GCA_013400515.1 of Erpornis zantholeuca. Taxonomy (NCBI): domain Eukaryota; kingdom Metazoa; phylum Chordata; class Aves; order Passeriformes; family Timaliidae; genus Erpornis; species Erpornis zantholeuca. The sequence continues at coordinate 10,510 of VZTN01027206.1, read as the reverse complement.
GTGGGAAGGTGCTGTCCTTGTGCTGGGTCTGGGATGGGAAGGTGCTGTCCTTGTGGGGAAGGGAAAGGGCTGCCTTGAGGAGCTGAAGGTGTTGCTGATCCCTGGAGTGGGAAGTGCTTGGTTGCCCTGCAGGGGTACTGGGGGAGGAGGAGCCTGAGCTCCCTGGCAGCTCCTGCTGCAGCTCGAGGGTGCACTGTGGCAAACCCTCAGGAATCCTGGGGGAGGTGTGCTGGGGGGCCAGGTTTAGCTCCACCACATGCACACATTTAAATCTGTTTTCCCTCTCCTGCAGATCCCAACGTGGCCCTGACCTTCCTGGAGAAGACCCGGGAAAAGGTACGTGGGGAGCTGCCCTTAGTGCAGGGCGAGAGGCAGCAGCCTGTGTGCCACCAGTGACGTCTACCCAGCCCCTGGAGCTCCCCGGGCTGCAGGTGACACTGAGCAGGTCCCCGTGTCCCTGCAGGTGAAGAGCAGCGACGAGGCCGTGATCCTGTGCAAAACAGCCATCGGGGCCCTCAAGCTCAACATCGGGGACCTGCAGGTCACCAAGGTGAGGGGCAGCCCGGGATGGGGACTTCTGGGGTGCTCTGACACTCCTGGTGACACAGCCTCAAGGTGCACTGAGGGAGGGGCAGGTTGGGTATTAGGGGAAAGCTTTTCACAGGAAGAATAATAAAGGACTAGAACGGTCTGCCTGGAGAGGTGGTGGAGTCACCATCCCTGGATGTGTTTGAACAAAGGCTTGCACTCAGTGCCATGGTCTGGTTGAGGTGTTAGGGCATGGTTTGGACTCCATGATCTTATAAGTCTCTTCCAACCTCATCATTCTGTGATTCCCTGCTTATCCTGGCTCAGAAGGGCTCGTGAGCTCTCCAGGGTGGGTGAGCTGCTTGTGGTGACCCTTTGGTGTGGTTGCCTGAGCAAAGCACGTGGGGTTTGTCATCCTGGGCTGGTTTTAAAACCAGCTGGGTTTAAACCTGGGCTGGTCTTTCAAACCCAAAGCAATGTTTTTCAGGCAGGGCAGCTTTGGTTCTCCTTGAGCAAGTGCAGAGGGACAGGTTTGGGTGTTGGAATGCTGGAATGGCTTGGGTTGGAAGGCATCCTGAAGATCACCCACCCATGGGCAGGGATCCTTCCACTATCCACTATCCCAGGTTGCTCTGTCCTGGCCTTGGACACTTCCAGGGATAGGGTAGCCTCAGTTCCTCTGGGCAACCTGTGCCAGGGCCTCAGCACTCTCCCAGGGAAGGGTTTGGGAGCGATTTTGTCTGGTGTCACACCTGCCCGGGATGTCACCGGGCATCCCCCGGGAGGGCTGCGACCCTCGGAGCCGGGAGCCCAGGCGCGCTCCAGCTGCTCCTTCACCTGTCAGAGCCAGGTCTTGCCCTTCCCAGGAGACCATCGAGGAGGTGGAGGAGATGCTGAACACCCTCCCCGGGGTGACATCCGTGCACAGCCGCTTCTACGACCTCTCCAGCAAGTACTACCAGACCGTGGGCAACCACGCCGCCTACTACAAGGATGCGCTGCGCTTCCTGGGCTGCATCGAGGTCAAGGACCTGCCAGGTAGCTCCTCTCCAAGGGAAATCCCACTTGCCACGCTCTGCTTCACCTCCCCAGCCCAAAGAAGTGCCCTGCCTGAGGTTTTCTCCGTGTTGTTTTGGCTGTGCCGTGGTGGATCTGAGGTACAGCTGCACTGAGGAGTGACCCCCAAGGAGCTGCTTCTGGGCTGCACCAGGGGGAGCAGGAGCAATGCCCCTGCCAGAAGGACAAGTCTGTTCCAGTTTCCCAAAATCTTTGCTCTAGATTGAAAAAGCAGCCTTTTTCTGCTGTGGTTGCTGCAGGCTCCTGGGTTTCAGGCAGCATGGGGGAAGGTGAGGGCTGGGAATAGTTTGATGTAGGTGAGGGAGGGCTCAATGGGGCTTAAAGTGGTGATTTATCCAAAAAGTCATTGGCTTGGGGTCTTTTTTCACCCAAATTATTTCTGGGTAGGGTTTTTTGTTCTTTATTCATAGTGGTTTTTGTTTGGGGTTTTTTTCATCCCTGTTAATTTTGGTTTGGGGTTTTTTTTCATCCAAATTATTTTTGTTTTGGTTTTTTCCCAGTATCGGAGCAGCAGGAGAGAGCCTTCACCCTGGGCTTGGCTGGGCTGCTGGGAGAGGGCGTCTACAACTTCGGGGAGCTGGTGAGTGCTGCCCCATCCCTGGAGCCCCAGTGATGCCTTAAGTGGCTCCCTAGAAACAGAGAGCAGGGAGGAATAAAGGAATAAAGGAGGGATTGATTGGAAAGGCCTTCAGAGGTACACTCTGGGCTCCAGAGGCTCCTGCCTCAGTGCATCCCAACATGGACAAGGACAGCTCCCGAGTTCTTCCCACTTGGATCTCAGCACCAATGCCCCAAGCAGAAGCCAGGCAAGGATGGAATTTGCCCAAGCTTGCCCCCCTGTCCCCAAGATTGTGATTTGCAGTTGTTGGGCCTAGGAGGGTCTGGGTGTCCTTGGAGAGCTGGAGAGGCTTTGTTGTGTGTGTGTGAGCATGAGAGAGCAGCACTGAACGAGCTCCAGGGAACTGCAGAGTGACACTGGGCAGGGCAGGGCTGGAAACAGAGAAAAGTTAAACCCTAGGGCATCAGAGGGAGCTGGTGTTGCCCTGCTCACCCCTGCCTGCCCCTGCCCCTGCAGCTGATGCACCCTGTGCTGGAGTCTCTGCGCAGCACGGACCGGCAGTGGCTCATTGACACTCTCTTCGCCTTCAACAGCGGCAACGTGGAGACCTTCCAGGCCCTCAAGTCGGCCTGGGGGCAGCAGGTGAGGGCTCTGGCACTGCTGAACGCCCAGGCTTGGGATTTGCAGCTGGCACTTGGAGTGTCTGGAGCTGTTCTTGATCCCCTTTGCCTGGTTGGTGGCTCTGGAGCACTGGTGTAATTCTGATGGGAGCATAGGAGGGCTTGTTCCATCTTGCTGCACATCATTAGTTTTCCTTTGGCTTCCCTCTGGAGTGCTTCCAGTGGGAAGCTGTGTTTTTCCCTCCTGTTCTGGGAAGTGTGAGGGAAAGCAGTGATGTTGGATGGTGCCTGCACTGGTTACACCAGGAATCAGTGGCACAGCAGTGGATTTGGGAGTCCACTGGCACCTGGATTGTTTCTGGTACCATTCCTAGCTGGTGGGTGGGCTGTGGTGGCTTCCTTGTTCCTAAACGAACCCTCCCAGGGATTTATTCCTGTATGTTTTCCCCCAGGATGGGGGGAAATGCAGTAATGAGCTGATTTTTGGTGCCCTCTCTCCCCTCCCAGCCCGACCTGGCTGCGAACGAGGCGCTCCTGCTGCAGAAGATCCAGCTGCTGTGTCTCATGGAGGTGAGCTGGGATGTGTGTCTGCTCCCTCAGCTGCAGGAACTCCTGCATGCAGGGAGTTCAGGGTGGGTTTTGCCTGTAGATGGAGCCACAGGCAGGTGCAGGAGGGAAAACACCTTGTGCTGGGCTGCTTGTGCCTGGTTCCAGGGTGGCTCTTGCAAGGAGTGCCAGGACAGGGGGGAATGGGTTACTGGGAAGGGTTAGATGGGATATTGGGAATAGTTTTTTCCCCTGTGAGGGTGCTGAGGCCCTGGCACAGGGTGCCCAGAGCAGCTGTGGCTGCCCCTGGATCCCTGGCAGTGTCCAAGGCCAGGCTGGATGGGGCTTGGAGCAGCCTGGGACAGAGGAAGGTGTCCCTTCTGTGATGTGGAGAGCAATCCCTCAGGGATGGTGTCTGGAGTATGTTCCAGGGTAAAAAGAGGCTTTCAGAACACAGCTATTCTGTTTCCCAGGGACTGAGGGTCCTTTCCCTGCTGGATAACCTGGAACAGTCCCTCCCTGTCACTGGAAGGCCCCAGCTCTGTTGTCACCACCCCACACTGGTGTAAAACCTCCGTGTGTGACTTATTTTGGTTAAACGTGAGAAATGCAGCTGGCAGTGCAGAGTGAGACTGGGCAGGGCAGCTTGAGGGAGGCTCTGTGAGCTGTGGGAATCCCTGAGAGCCCGTGGGGGCTGTTCCTTTGTTCCCTGGATGCAGATGACGTTCACCCGCCCGGCCAACCACCGCCAGCTCACCTTCGAGGAGATCGCCAAGAGTGCCAAAGTCACCGTCAACGAGGTCAGTTTGGGGCTGGCCACCCTCGGTAATGCCCAGGTTCTGGAGCTCTGAGAGTGCCTGCCTGGAGAGACCTGAACCACACAGAATCCCAGAATCATTTAGGCTGGAAAAAAGCCCTGGGATCATTGAGTCCAACCTGTGCCCAGAGCACTGAGTGCCACATCCAGGCCTTCCTTGGACACCTCCAGGGAATGGGGACTCCAAGCCTCCCTGGGCAGCCCCTGCCATTGCCTGAGAGCTCTTTCCATGAGGAGATTCTTCCTGATGTCCAAGCTGAAGCTGCCCTTGAGGCTGATTCCCCTTGTCCTGTCACCTGGTCCATGGGAGAAGAGCCCAACTCCCACCTGCTGCTCAGGGACTCTTGGGCTCTGTTGGCTTTTTCCAAATGCCTTGTTCTTCCTGGGGTTTCAGAGAAAAGAGACCAAATCTAGTTGTCGGGAAAAAGAAGTAAAAAACCTAAAAAACCCTAAAATCCAGTTTTAGGGGTAAGTTTTAGGGAGAAGAACTCCTCTATGTTGAGGTGCTGAGTCTCAAGGCAGTGCTGTCACCTGAAAGGGGACAGGTGGGAGAGCTGCTGCCCTGGATTCTGAGGGGATCTCGTGTGAAGATGCCAAGTTTTATTCACCTTGGGGGAAAATGGGTCAGTTCCTGGGATTATCTGTGTTCCCAGGTGGAGCTGCTGGTGATGAAGGCGCTCTCAGTGGGGCTGGTGAAGGGCAGCATTGACGAGGTGGACAAGAGGGTGCACATGACCTGGGTGCAGCCACGTGTGCTGGACCTGCAGCAGGTAAGGGCCACAGCTCCAGGGGGGCTGGGTGAGGTGACCTGGGAGTGACAGCAGAGCTGGGAAGGGTCAGGGCTTGGGAATGAGGGTCACAGCTTGGGAATGAGCCTCCTCGGGGGCATTTCACAGGGACAGGGGGTGGCACACGGGACACAGAAGCCATGGCTGTGATTTCCAGGAGCATCCATTCTCATTCCTAAAGGCATGGAACAACCTCTGGGAGTTTCAGGGGTGTAGGAGGCGCATTCCTCTTGGGAAGAGGGAAGTCCAGGGTGACCATGGAGCTGTTGAGCTTCTCAAGTTCATCCTTGTAATGTTTAAGGAGACTGTGCAGGGTGTCTTTACCTTTAAACCCCAAACTGAGTGCCCGGAATTCCAGCTGCAAACACTTCCTTTGGTGCATTTCAGTTTAACCCTTGCTGGTAATCCCAGAATCCCAGGATGGTTGGGGTTGGGAGGGACCTTAAAGCCCACCCAGTGCCACCCCCTGCCATGGGCAGGGACATCTCCCACTATCCCAGGTTGCTCCAAGCCCCATCCAGCCTGGCCTGCAACACTTCCAGGGCTGGGGCTTCCCCCTTTGTGGGTGTGAGGGGCTTTGAGGAGCAGTGTGGGCTCTGGGGTGTGGGGAGGAGCCTGTGGGCATTCCCAGGAGCTGAAGCTCCCCGTGGCCATGGCCTTGCCTTGCAGATCAAGGGGATGAAGGATCGCCTGGAGTTCTGGTGCACGGACGTGCGCAGCATGGAGATGCTGGTGGAGCACCAAGCCCACGACATCCTGACCTAGAGGGGAGAGCCATTCCTGCTGCTCCCGGGGCCGGCAGCGCTCAGACCCTGCCTGCACTGCATCCACGGAGGGGTGGGTGGGCAGGGCAGGGCGGGAGCAGCCTGGGACGTGGCCTTTTGCTGTGTGACCCCTTGGTGCTCGAGCCCAGCCTTCCCTCTGCTGGCACCAGTGGCTCTGTTCCCTGATCCCAGAGCTCCGTCCTGGGGGCATGGATGGCTCCCGATCCCTCCTGCCTCCAGCTGCTGTGGGAAGATGGGATCCTGCTGCAGGATCCGAGGGGTCTTGGCCTTAGGGGGCACAGCCTGTCCCACTGCCCTCTCCCCCTGCCCCTGCAGCAGCCTGAGGCAAATCCCCAAATCCCTTTCCTCCCCTTCCCTCTGCCCCTCCTCGTCTGCAGCAGAGGGAGCATGTGCTCCCTCCAAGGGTTTTCCCGGGGTTCCTGGTTAGTGGGTGTGTCCGTGCACTCGAGGGGGTGGTTGTGTTTCCCTCTGTGCTCAGGTGAGGTGCAGCGGAATAAACGTCTCTGCCTTCCCTTTTTGGGAGCTCTGTGTCGTCTCCATGCCTGGCAGCTGAGCTGCTGATCCCTTTGGAAACATGCTTCCAGGAGCTTTCCTCACCACTTTGTTTCTCCAAAAGTTAACAAACACTGGAATTTTGATACTTGTCCTGCTTTTCCTGCCTTGGCTGAGGGTGTAAATCCAGCAAGAGCGAGAAGGGAGCTGATGCCAGCCTGGTGCAGGCACAGAGATGCCTCACACAAGGGAGACAAACCTTGGAAAACAGGACAAAATGGAACTGCTGGAGGCTGTACCCGCTCACCCTCCTCCTGCTGCTCTCCAGGCTGAAATTCCCCCCTGGATGGGGGTAGTCCAGTGCCCAGTGCCTGCCTCTTCCCTGCCCAGCCGCTGGGTTTGACTTTCCCACTTCCTGCTGCGTCCTCTCTGCCAAGCTTTATTCCTGGTGCCACTTTAACCGACTCTGGGAGAGCGTGTGGAAGAGGTAAGTGTTCTGGTCAGGAAAATACTCCCTTTATTTCATAGCTGGGGACAGGAGAAGGCTTTCAGGAGCACAGTTTCCTTCCCAGTGCCACGTCAGATCTGGCCCTCGCTCCCAGGGCTGTCACTCCTCAGGGAATGAAGGAATCACTGAGTTGTGGGGCTGCTGCTGCTTGAGGTCAGCATCAAAGACCTGGGATGTCACTGTGGGAAGCAGGAACAGCTTCTCCCGGGAGCATTCTGACGGCTCCTGTTCCATGTGAGCACTCTCCTGGCAGTGCACCTCTGAGCAGCTCCTGGCAATGAGGGTCAGCTCTGTGGAACTGTGACGGCTCCAGAGGTTTTTCCAGGATACCTGGAAGTACCTCCCTCGCTACCCAAACCCTCTGTGTGCTGGCTGCTTCCCTGGCACAGGTAATTTGGGATGTAGTGGGTGGAGAGGCCCTTCCCTGCAGGTGTGCAGCCCCCAGCCCCTGGCACCCTTTTCATGCCACTTCCAGCCTCTGGGTGTTTTCCTGCCGGGAATTTACCTGGGATTGGCCTCCTGGAGATGGGGTGCACACAGCGCTGTGGCTGGGAGAGGCTCCAGAGGGAATGGCTGCAGGCAGGGATCAGGGTCATTCCCTACAGACACCCCCGGGGACAGAGCAATCCCAAGGAGCCGTGGTTGAACACAAACATGGGTTTTAATGAGCAGCTTCCATCCCAGGCAGGGTCTGTCCCGAGGCTGCTGCTTCCCTGGGGATTCTCTGGGCAGGGAGCCGCTCCTGCCGCTCCTCACTCGGGCCTGCTCCTGTAGTTACGGATGTTGGCCAGCACCCAGGCCGTGGGCAGCAGGAAGGAGGTGAACATGGCCCCGAGGGCGATGGCTTGTTCCTGAGGGGGACAAGGAGCGGGGATCAGTGGGATGGCTGTGCCCGGGGTGGCTGTGCTGGTGCCATCCATCACCACGCACCCAGCTCGCTTCCCTGTGCGCTTCCCAGCGCTGTGGACCCGCCCTGGAGGGAGGATTGGGGAGCAGAGCTGCTCCCACTGGCAGAGGGTCGAGCTGCTGCTCTCCAGGTTTGTTGTTTCTCTGGGAAATTGGAGCAGTGCACGACCTTGAGGCTGTGGCTGGGGCCTGTGGTGTTCCCGACCTTCAGGTGACTTTGGGATGGGAATTGCAGCCAGCAGCAGCCCCTCGTTTCCCTGGTGCAACCAGGACAGCATTAACCCCCCACGCTGGCACCTCCCTTTGATTTATTTGCCTGGAATAAGCCTCTCCAGGCTCTGGCAGCTCCCTTGTTGCAGACCTTGGAAAGGCAGCAGAGGGAAACCCCCCCAAAAAAAGGGATGGAGGGGAAACCAGGCAGGGACACCATGGGCGTGAGGGCCGGAGCCTGAGGGCACATTCCTCCTTTTCCTCCCCCTTCCCCTTTTGCTTCTACCCCCTTCCAAAATAGTTTGGCCCTGGCACAGAGGGTCTGGGCCCCTCCAACAGGGCTGTTCCCACTTTTTCAGCCCCCCCAGGATACTCACGCCGGGAGAGAGCAGGTGCTCGGGGGGCCCGGAGCGGACCTGTGCCCGGGGCACCCGGCTGGTCCGGAGGGCAGCCGCCAGGAGCTGGGAGCCCCTCTGGAAACCCCTCATGGCGCTGGCAGGGCGCTGATCCCGCTGCTCCTCGCTCTGCAGCTGCCCAGCTTGTCACTGTCACCGCTGCCACCACCCCCTGGCCACCCCTGGGCACGGCTCCAGGGGCGTGGGGAGGAACAGCTCGGCACGGCAAGGTTGTCCCAAACTGCTCTCCTCTGCTTAGTTTTTCTTCCCTTAGTTGTTCTGGGATTTTTTTCCCCCCTCAGCCCTGCCCAGGACTGTGAGACCAAAAACTGTCCCCAGCCAGCACAGGGGGACACTGGGATGCTCTGCTGGAGAGCAGAGACTTCCTCTTGGAAGGGCCTTTCCCCGTGGAGCAAAAGACCTCCTCTCTCCTTGGACTTCCTCTTCTGTGGGCTTTTATAAACTTTCTAACACTCAAAACTCAGTGAGAAAGGACTTTCTGGAAAAGGCTAACTCAAATTTCCTCTGATAAAGGGAAGGGGGTGGGGTGGAGGCCGCTGGGATCAGCAGGGGAAGGAAACACTTGTCCCTGTGTGCCGGTGGCTGCTGGAGGGGGACCCGGTGCCCCAGGATCCCTATGGATGCCCAGGGATACTCGTGCCCCTGCCACGGACTCAGCCCGTGCTGGAATCAGCTTCTGGTTGTGAGGAGCGAATCCTGCGGGAGCACAGTTGGGATGGGAGCCTGGAACACCGCAGGAGCGGAGCTGGCAGCCCCGGGGCACCGGCAGCGGCGGGACTGACCCAGCCGGGCTCCGTGGGGGCTTTTCCATGGATTTACAGCGGAGGGCGGACGCGTTATGCCAATCCTGTGAGTGCTGGCTCGGGCAGTAAAACAATCCCCTCGGAGAGGCCGGTGGTGCCCGGCTGCAGCTCCATCCCTGATCCCTGACCCAGCAGGATGGGACCAGCCGGAAGGGGCTTGGAAAAGCAAGCCAAAGTCCAGACGGGATATTTTTCCTCCCTGGGAACAGGCGAGGGGAAGGGTCAGAGCGTGGCTGGGGGCAGGGGAGGCCGGCGGGGTGTGCTGCTAACCCGGCTCTCTGCCCGCGGCTTCGGGACCACAAATCATCCCTGTTGGTTTTCCTCTTTCAGTTCCTCCTCCCGGGGCAGCCCCAGGGCTCCGCGCTCCCTCCGCGGGCACTGAGCTCAGCCGGACAAACACCTGAGTGTCCGGCAGCGTTTTTCCAACTACTTCTTTTTAAGGAGAGGGGGAAAAAAAAGCGATTTCCTTCCTTCTTTCTCGGCTGGGCAACTTCCGTCCTTCCCTGGAGCAGCCTCTCTCCGCCAGCACCGGCTCAGCCCGGCCTCAGGCCCGCAGGCAAGACCCAAATCCTCCCTCCCGCACCCTGGGGCTTGGGCTGGCTCGGGAATTTTCACTTTCCCCAAGGCAGGGTTTTCCTCGCAGCTCAGCCTCAGTGAGGAAACCGAGCTGAGCCCGAGGAAACCGAAAGCGAGCGTGCCTGCATCCGGCTGCTGTCAGGGAGGGATTTGGGGGCTGGGCACCCTCTCCTTGCCCCTGTGTCACCCCGGCTGGATTCCCAGCTCCGCTCGGAGCCGCTCAGAGCCTCCTTTCATCATTCCCGTGCTTTTCCGGCATTGCCGGGAGCCGGCTGCAGCTCCCTTTCGTCGGGGGCTGCTTCCCCGCGTCTGTCGCTGTACATATCTTTAGTCTGTAATTACGAATGTGTTTGTCCGCGGCATGTAAACACAGCTCCGTGTACAAAGCAGGGGAATGGGAAGGCTCTGCCCCGCGGAGCCGAGCTGGAGATGCGGGAGCGAGGGGGAACAGAGGGGCGCCGGGAGCTGGGAGAGGGGGAAGCACCGGGAGCTTTTGGAAGGGTCACGGAACAGCACCGCGAGGAAGAGGAGGCCGGAGGGGGAAGGTGGCTCTGCGTGCCGGGAGAAACCCGTGCGGTAATGCCATGGCGGCAGCAGAAGAGTAAGAGCGGGGAGGCTGAGGAGCGATGAAGCCCGTGAGCTGTCGGGGCTGGGGTGAAGGAGCGGAGGGGATCCACCCCGGGGCTGGGAGGAACCTGGGGCGGGGGGAAACCGCTGGAGGTGACCAGAGGGGACACTAAAAGGGGCAGAGACCGCTGGGGGCAGGCGGAGCGGGGCAGCACTTGGTCCCCTCAGCCCCCGTGCCGTCCCTGCAGGCGGGGCCGGCGGCGATGGCCCATGGCAAGGGTGACCCAGGCGTGTTCACGGCCACGGCCCTGC
>VZTN01027200.1:0-14391 GCA_013400515.1 Erpornis zantholeuca | reverse complement strand
ATGAGAGCAAAAATAAAGATCAATTTATGCATACTGTTTCCAGACTGTTTCCCTCTGAGTTCACCCTGCAGATGGAGGAGTTCCAGATAGCACTGGTTTGAAAACCTTAAAAGGCTCTCACAAAATTATCAATTGAGGTTCAAACTGGGTTTTTTGCTTCCTGCAGGTTGAAGCAAATCACAAAAAGACCCTTTTCTCAAGCAGAATATGGCTTCTTAGCATCTTTAATGCTAAAGAATAAAACCCAATGGGATGGGTGGGACATTCATGTCCTTGCTGCCACATATATACAGATAGACAAAGGACTGCAAATCCCCATTCAAATTGGAATGGGTCTGTGGGATGTGTTGGCCCCAAAGTTTGATGTACACTGACTTCAAACTGGTAGTTTTAGAGCTTCCTCATGCCTGGCAGTCTGGTTCCAAGCTGCTCTTTTCCATGTTAGATCATACAGGGGGTAGGCAATAATGGAGAGTTCTGGAGCAGGTTTTCTCCAAAAAGCAAATAAAACCAAAACATGCTGGAGGTCTTTTTTATTTGCAGACACCTTTATTTGCTCTAGGGGGTCAAGGTTTCAGAGGGAATAGACACTGCTCCTCCTTTCTATCACATAACTAGGAATTTAGGAATTTCCCAGAGGAATGAAGCTGTACCATTTCTCTGCAAATTTGAAGTCCCAGACCTTCTATGTGGGTCATAATACTTGTCTGAGTCTGGCCCACTGTGGTGACATCATAGCCAACCATCAGTATATCACCAAGGTATCAATATCCTTCACTTCCTTCTTCATGGGTACTCTGTGACAACTCCTATGGTACTGTGTGATGGACCAAAGCAGGGGAATGCTGGTATCCTTGGGGCAGCCGAGTGAAGGGATACCGATTCCCTTCCCAGGTAAAAGCGAAACAATCCCTGTTTGCCTCTTTCAAAGGAACCATAAAAAACATGGCTTTGACATCATCTGTCTCAAGGATTGAACAGGCTCATTCCTGAATTGTGGCAATCAATTCAGCTGCGTTAGGTACAGCAGCTGTTAAAGGGCCACTGAGGCATGGATAATGCACCTTCAGCCACCACTTCACGTTAGGTTTATGGACAGGCCATACAGGAGAATTATATGCTGAGCATAAAGTGAAAACTACCCCTTCCTCCTGCAATTCTGCAATTCCTGGAGCAATTTCTTTACATGCTCCTAAAGGGAGTGGGGTAGGACTTCACCTTTGTTATTATGGAAGGAGACAGACTTGCAGCAGCCTACAATAGAGGAGCAGAGGGAGATGGGAGGCCAAACACCCATTCTCTCCCTCTGACGTCTGACCAGACATGTCTCTTTAATAGACCCAACTCCATAATATTAGCCAGTAGTGGCTCCACAATCATGACAGCTTCTGTGGCTGTCTCATCCACTGATAACCAGAATTTCACCTGAACTGTGCACGGGATTTACCAGAAGCGTAAGTTACCCATATCTTTTTCTTATCTGTCTGAACACCACAATGAATGGCATCCTGAATTTGAAGTGCTGACATTTGTGCTCCAGTACCTACAACCAAAGTAGCCAAAGATTTAAAAGCACCTAGGGGAAAGGTGATTACTGTATCTCCCTGGCTGTTTTCTGAGAGCCTTCTCATATAAATGCACCAAGCGCCCCTCAGCTCATGTACTGAGACCAACGAGTCCAGTTTCTTGGCTCAGAACTGGTTAAATTGGTTAGTTCAGTTTCTGGAGGAGTTGAGTGGACCACAGTGTTGGACTCCTGAGCGAGGTCACCCTTAGGAGGGTTCTTTGATCTTATCCCCGTTCTTTATCTAGCCTTACAGAACAGGGGCAGGAACTTTGTCCATTACTTCTTGAGGAATTCCTTTTGCTACACCCTCTGCCCACAAACTGTATCTCTGCCCACTGGTTGATACACTTTGTCAGTGATTACCTGTCAAGAGAGGTTTTTGGACCTGCTCTAGCCTCCTCATATTTATCTTTAGCTTAGGACCATCTGTACCAGAGGCCTGCAGTTGCTGACCAGCAGTTACTAATTCTTGGGCTACCTTTAACCAGATTATCCCTAGTTGTGCACCCCTTCTTCCAGGCCTAGGGCCTGCCAGAATGCACTCTTGTAACTGTTTAGCATGGACTTTTAGTGCATCAGGCAGGCTTCAGATCAAGACAGGAAACCTCAGTGGATCCACCTCAAATTCCATAGAAGAGTGTCATTGCAGGTCCAATAATTGTGTGTGCATTAATTGGAGACATGCAGTCTTTAGTACATATTCTGCAATGTGTCAGTCGTGAGGGTTTTAATCATGTAAGGATTAAAGCTAAGCATGGACCCCCTTTCTTTGGGGTCCATGCTTAGCTTGTAGTCAGGAAGACCTTGGTCCCCTATAACCTTTTGCTTGGTCCCCTATAACCTTTTGCTTCAGCCTCACTCAAGAGAACCTGATCTCCTCCAGTTAGGGACACCCTCCACAAATATTAAGTATGATTCATCACCCCTTCAGCTGTATTTTTCCTTAAATTTAGCCAGAACTTCTCCCTTTTAGAGGACTGTACATGTGGTAGTTTGCTGAGCTTCTTGCCAGCATAACTTGTAGTTTCCATCTTGATGAAGGGACACATATGTATTACTTTGTCCTTCTGATATCTTTGCCTAAGCTCTTCCAATTTGCCAGTGGGGTACAGGGATTTGTTAGCCCACACTGGTCCTGGGCATCTTAAATTGATGTTCTGGAGTTCACAATTTTTTGTTTCTAGCTTCTCTGCCTCCAGGAGAGCCAGATGAAGGAATAGATCAATTTTCTTTTCCACACAAACTACTTCATGCTCCACAACTAACTGTAAACACTCCTTCTCTAGTTGCCCCTGCAATGTTTTCTCCGACTTTCAAAAAGTTCTTATCAAATCATATGTGATGTGATAAGATTTCTGAAGAGCCAATCTCTCTTTTCACGCTGCTTTAAAGGCAACAGCCAAAACAGCGTGTACATGTAATTCTGAACCATGGACAGATATTTGGAGGGGACAATCTCCATTTGACTCACTCTGAGCAATAATTCTTTTAAATTGGTCATTAACCCACCTAGGGCTAATGTCTTATCACTATTAACCTTTTGAGGGTCTGCTTGACTCTCTCCTGGGAAGAACCTTTCAACGGGACCAGGTTATACCAGAAAACTTTCAGTAGGCCTGATAGGCCCAGGAAACAACAAGAGGAGAAAAATTATTGCTATAATTTCAAAATGAGGGGACAACCACCACCTGACTCACCCTTGGCAATAATACCTTTCAACAACCCACAGAGGATCAATGTCCTTTTCTCCACCATCCTCTGGGGGCTGGTTAGAATTATTACCAGCAGAAAATCCTAAAATACCTTTGGACCACATCGATCACTACAGCACATCCAGGGGGATCTTGTACCACAACACCAATAAAATGTTAAAAGCCACTGAAGGCAAGGGTAAATCAGGTCCTTGTTAATAGATTGCTTGCGGTGGATTAGACTGAACAACCCTAAGTGACTGCTGTTTGTAAATATACACATGGAAGTTTATTGTGGAACTATTTGGTTGCAAAGGAAAGCAGGTATGTAGCTGCTTTGGTTATTATTATCTATGGTAACACAACCACATGAAAGCATTGCAATATGAAAATACAACAACATCACCCAAGAATATGGAGAAAAGAAAGAGAGAGAAAGGACAAGAGTGTGAAGATCTCACCACCTGTAGGCCCCACAATAAGACCTGATTGCTTCACAGTCTTGCTCAAAGTAGTGGTCACAAACTGGATCTGCCAGGTTGTGGGGGAAGTCCCAAAGAAGTGGTGGGGAGAAATCCCCAGGAAAATCCACCAAACATAAAATCTACTGGGTTTATATCCACTCAGGTTTGGGTGGGAATGCCCAGGTACCTTCTCTGGGGTAGGGCATTTTGGGTGTCCTCGACACCTTTCTGAGACAACACAGCTGCCCGTCACACCAGCACGGGTGAGTGGATTCTGGCCCATCATGGCCATTAACAGAGATCAACACTCTCAGGCCACAGTCAGGGTGCCTGTGCTTTCCCCACAACTCAGTGTTCTGTGCAAGGCAGTACAACCTAGCAGGGCAGGAGGCACCTGCCCAACTTCACAGAACCCTCTCCTATGTCACTCTTAGCCCTTCTTTCACCCTCTTGTCTTTTCAGATCAGAGGTTTAACCACTGCACACCCAAAAGCTGACCTCCTCCAGCACAGCAAAGCACCCTGGCATCTCCACAAATTGGGGAAATATTTTGAATCATTATCTCTTAACAGTTCCGTTTCTCATAGTCACTTTTCAAACACAATTTTGAAATGAGTCACAAAATCGTGCAAACTTACCAGACTTCTGCAGTTACTTAGGAAAAATGTAGGCAGGTTCCCCCACTGGAGCCAACACAACAGTGGTATTAGAGTAAGCCATGAGCATCTAGGTCCTTAGCATATCTGTGAGCAGATGTGGAAAAAGGAAGTCAGAAACCTGGGAAATTTGCAGATCAGTTAGGGGATATATTAATGCCTTTCAATAAGGATGGAAAAACACAATGATTGTTGCTATCTGCAACATAGTCAGATTTTGTATGTATGTTCCAGTATTAATAAGATTTTGGGTACTACCTGCTTTGAGAGTTTTTTTCTATATGAAGCAAACTCATTTGGTTCATTTACATATTGCTACTAATTAATCGCATTTCCAACAACATCAGAGATGAAGACATTGTCTTGGTAAAAAGTGAACAAATGGCAGTTCCTGTTTTGGATAAAAGTTTTGTTTAATTTTTATAGTGAATTATTCTTAAAGTCTTTTCAAATTTTGAACATTTTGTGATCTATCTACAGATCATCTATTCAGCATAAGCTGCTTTGTGGGGGCACACCCCACCCCGGGGTGATGGGCCCTGAGTTACACGGGGTTCCCCGACCCCTGCTCCCTGGTCACATGTACCCAAGCTCTGTACCCCATTGGCTGCTCACGGCCCCTGCCCGGGGAGCTCTGGGAGTTGCCCAGGGGTGTTCAGTCTGGCCAGACACCCGGCCGTGAGGGAGCTGGGAAGAATAAAGCACATCCATGAAAATCTATAAAAATATCGTCTCCTGATTCTTCCCACGAGCAAAGCTATCCTCCAGAGAAGGTTGCAGACACCCCATTGCAACACTGCTTAACTGGGATACATTGGACGGTTATACAATTACCTACTTGCTTTCTCTTGAATAAAACGTTATCTAACATTGTGTTCATATATCTCTAGCATTCTATTAACTAGGTTGGTATTGTATTACTGTTTTCAATACCAACGGCTGATTCTTTTGCCATTTCTCATGAAAATCACCTTACTCTGTGACCAATAGAGATGTTTAGGAATGGTGCACAACTAAATAGGAGAAATATAAAAATTCTACTCTAAAATTTTTAGATTAAAATTTTAAAAATCACACATTTGCCATGGAATTGCCTGAGGGCCATACAAAAATACTAATCAATAATAGATCAGGCCATTAATATTGAAAGACTTTGACATCTCTTCACGTAACTTATATTGAAACAATGTTTAAAATTATCCCATCAAAACAAGGGGTGTAGTTGTAATTTCCTGGTAAAAACCTGCAAAATCTGTAAAATGTTCACAAAAACTGCAGGCTAAAAGGATATGCTTTTCTACACTACATGCACAGAATTCTGAGAACCTCTAACACAAAAATCCTAAAGTCTTTTGTATCTGTTCACCTGATAATTGTTCTTCATTTTTACCTAGACTCTGTCTTTAAATGAATTGATCATGAGGATTAAGAAATAGTAGTGAAATTCAACTAAAATTTATTTCTAGGATTTATTTATTTCTAGGATTCTTCTTTAACTTAAAACTTATATAATAAAAGTGAAAATATTTAGCTCCATACACCATGAAACTGAAAAAAGAGCAGAGTTATCATTGCTCTAACCACAAGTCTTGACGATGGAAGATGTAGTAGCTTATTTATGTCTCATCACTGAAGTGACTCTAAATTGTCTGCCATCATTTGGTTGTGTTTGTCTTACACACTGTGAAGACTGAACCGTACTTGATCTGGAGGGGTGTACTAAGTGGGCCATCAAAGTGGTACCACTGGTGCCCAGTGACATTAGAATTTCTGTACATTTACTTGGTCTCTTGAATTTAGATAAAACACTCTATTAGTGTTCAGAACGTGAAAGGAGAGTTGGGGAAAACAGATTCAGGAAGCAGCCTGGCAGCAACAAAAGGGACAGCAAAACTGAACTGCTCTCCCACACCTAACATTGTGCTACGCTCTGTAGAAGTTTGGAGTTCACTAAGGTAACTGTCTTGGTNACAGTGGCAGTCCGATAAGATGGTGGCTGCAGTTCTCCTGAAAGTGATGAATGTAGTTCTGTTGAAGAGGCGATCCTGGAGAAAAGGTCTGGTCTTCCTCAGAAGGACCAGTGGTGGGTATGGAGCTCTTGTCCTCTGGGAAATCCAGTGGGAAAGGCCTGCCTATGATTTTCAAAATTCCAGTTTATATCCAGGATTGAGTGCCTGGGTCCTCCTTCTGGGTGGAGCTTCTGACAAAGGCACTGATGGGCCATTAACAGGAGATAGTCCAGGGGTGAGTTATCTGTGAGTCATGGGCAAGGCCCTGATGGGCCATTAACAGAAAGTAGCCTTGAGCGGGGTGGGGAGGAGGCAGGAGCACTGCCCCACCTGGTTCATGAAGATGGTGATAGAATACATTCCTTTGGTCACATCCTTCTTTTCAAACCAAGACAGTAACAAAAAAATATTTTCCATGTTTTTGTTTCAAGACTTTTTTTTAGAAAGAATAAATAGGGTAAAATCTGGAGAAAGGATGAACAAATAAATGACAATTTTTTTTAAATTAAATGCTACCTAAAGCACTTTGTTTATTTTCGTTTTCTTTGTATAGAAAGGCTGGCTAGGTATTTTCAAAAGCAGTGTTAATTCCTTTAAATCCCTGAGATCTTTTGGAACTTTTTGTGTTTTGAGACACTAAGATCCTCTTCTTCTGTATGGGAGGATTTAGAGTGAAGTTATAATAACAAACACATTTTTGAAAAGCCTTTTCTGTGCTATTACAAGTCCATCAGAAAATGAAACAAAAAAAGACTGAATGGTGTTGATTTGCTTTTGGCCAGAATAAAAGTTCCAGAATAGTTAAGGCAAAAGTAAACATTTAAATTTTAAAAAATTACATGGTGTCCCAGCTCAAGGATAAAGACATTCTCAGAACTATTCCATCTGCAGGGAGAGTTCATTTAGGTTCCCACTGAACTTGTGCAATTGAATTCTTCATAGTGATAGCCAAGTCATATTGGGATTGGAGGTAAACATCACAAATAACTGTGTCTGTGTGTGTTTTCAGGAAGAGAAAGCTGGAAAGCAGTTTCACTAAAGCTTCAAGGATGACGCATAAAGTTTCTTTGAAAAATAATAGGAATCTTTTAATACACTAACACTTAATAACATAACTTTTTTAAAATAATCAATAAAAATATAATCTTATTGGGAAGGACTACTGATAGGACTATCACATGACTATTGATAAATAAATAGCATTTTTATTATAGGATTTATTTTAACTTCGGTATATATGTTAAATTTAGTCTATTCTGTGTCATATCTAACCTTTTGGCATGTAACATTCTGAAATAGTTTTTCCTGATTATAACTACAAGGTATGTTAGAAGAGGATAAAGATGTCTATGGATCTCTATTTCCACAGTCTGATAGCAGTTAGATTCTGTGTCCTGGCCAGGACTCTCCTACAGAAATTATTTGTCTTCACATACATTTCTGTACCCACTGTTTCTCACTTGTTTGTTCACTCCTCCTCTGCTCATACATTGGTTCGGTGTTTCCCAGAGGTGCCACCAGCTTGACTGGTGGGCTCAGCCCTGTCCTCACCTGGGTCCATTGGAACCAGCTGGGCACAGGGCAGCCCCTGGTTTCCTGCTACAGAGGACTCCCTGAAGTTAATCTCTCTCAAGACTTTGCCAATTACAGCCAACACAATACCTTACTGACACAGGATGTGATGAAAACACAGTGTAAGCTGCGTTTATTCAAAATCTCATGTTTTGTTGACTGATCAAGGAATTGGCTGAACAGGGATCAGTTGTGTCCATTAACCCATGCCTTGCAGAACAAGTAAAAGGTGAACTTTAACCCACTAGATGCCACAGAATTTCTTTCCTGCTGTTAAGAAAACTGCTAGAATGAAAATGCTATGAAAAGGCATAAACTAAATTGTGTTGCAGTTCTATGGCAGACTATACAGCTGTGATCTGTTGCAGCCCTCCTTAGACATAAACTTATTATTATGATGAAGGCTGAGTGAGATGACATTGGTGATGCTTCCCTCATATATGGGAAGCAGAAGAAGCCATTGTAGTCCTTCTTAGTGTAATGCATATAAAACAGCTGAAACTTGTGAGTCACTACTCAAACCTGTAGCCATATGCATGTTGAAATAGAGACTGAGTTAGATAGTGAAAAGCTTTTGCTGGAAAATGTCTATAAATCCGATTAATTACATACTGTTTACTAAAAGTTTTCATGTTTATGGACAGGAACAGCCAGATGCAAGCAAAGAAGCCAAAGAGACATCAAGACAAGTACTTGAGGGTTTGAAAGAAAGCCGACTCATGGAACCTGGGAGACAGAGCACTGGCTGAAAAAAACCACTTCTATCTGCGATCATCGAAAATACTTTCTCTTGCATGACCTTTCCTGGAATCCAAAAGGTTTTTTTTGTATACCTCGTAAATAAAGAACATCACATCAAAAAGTACATGACTAAGTTACACATCTGCTCTTAAAACAGAGTCAGTCTGAACTATCAGTGTTGGCTACCTACTCTATAAAACCAGTAACAATGGTGTTAGTAGTGAAATCCTTTTTGAAGAGGAAATCAAGGATTTCCTCAGGGGAAGAAATCATGAACTGAGATTCCTGTTGAGCATACTAAAGTCTGAGATAGCCAAGGATGTTTCAAGTCAGAGGGCGAAACTTCACAGAAGGAATTATAACAGCATCTGGAAATTTCCCAGGAAGGGCTTGGTGAAAAACTTAAAAGGAGGAAAAATACCTCAGTTCATCAGTGACAAATTGTCTGGATTCATTAGGAAAATCAATAACAAATGGTCCCATCATTCAGTAGTAAAGAGAAATCAAGAGGTAATCAGCAATCTGCGTTTTGTGTATTAGAGGGCTTCCTGGAAAATAAGGGAGGCTGAGAAAGATGTAGCCAACTTTGAACTTGCTGAAAAAGCTGAGTTGTAGCTAGGACTCAAAGAGCAGATGGTTCACACTGAGAAGAAAATCAAAAGATCACAGACCTCAATGGCAGACAGCCACCTCAAGTGGCGCTGATCCAGGCAGAGGACTGCAGGAAGAAAGACCAATCGCAGTATCTTTCTAGTACATCTGTAACCCTCCGAGGGGAGAATTTGGATTGTCAGATGCTTCTATTTGCCTTAACTTTCCACACCTCATCAAGAACACTAGGGCTGGCCTTTGAGGACATTGTGATGGTCCTCCTCCTGGACTGTTTTGAAAGGTGCCTGATGAGAAATCAGTAAGGTATAATAGCACCAGAATTCCTAACAAGTGACTAGATCTAAGTTTTTTGAAGCATTACCCAGAAATCCAGACAGGATTCTTTTTTCTTGATTCCAACTAATCAGGATTTTCAAGAGCCAAGGGATCAATAAAATGGTTTCAAGACCAACACTAGTCTGATGGGATGGTGAATAGCCTCAACAGCTGGGTAGCATTAAAAACATCAGGAGTGGGGCAAGTACCAGCCCATCCCATTCCTTGATGGTTTATTAGCACCACATTCCATCAGGGCACAAAATATACCCTAACCATTTCAAACCTTGGTTACAAGCTAGGGAACAGCTGCAGTGGGAACTGTTGGAATGGAAAAAAAGGCATTAGGACCATTTGTATTATTCAGAAGTGTACAATCTCCAATTTTAAAGAAGTTTACAGCATTTACTTATTACAAGGTAGGGACAGATTAAGAAAATGACTGAGAAGAGAGATACAAGGTCATGTAAAGGAACTATAAAACCTGGCCACCTGGCCTGCTCCCCTGAGGCAGTGGAGGCGGTGTAAAAACCCGAGGCATTAGGTTTGTGTAACACTG
Organism: Erpornis zantholeuca; assembly: GCA_013400515.1. Taxonomy (NCBI): domain Eukaryota; kingdom Metazoa; phylum Chordata; class Aves; order Passeriformes; family Timaliidae; genus Erpornis; species Erpornis zantholeuca. The sequence continues at coordinate 4,205 of VZTN01027200.1, read as the reverse complement.
CTCAGAAGAGCAGTAGCAAGGTTATGGCCAGATCCCATCAGCCCTTCAAGTATTGCTTATCCAGGCACTACAATTGCTCAGAAGTCCATAGGCCAAGAGGACATCAGGATCATGAGGAGATGGGGGAGTACAGGCAGACAACCACAAGCAGGCACCATTCTAGACCTCAAACTACATTTTAACCATTCAGTCCAAGGATAGACTTTAAAATCATCCATAGAAAGGTCTGAGAAAGGTGCGAGGAAAAAAGAACTCACCGGGACCATAGTCAAACACCAGAGATGACTACAAGAGGCAAAATTCAATGTTCTATGTTTATAAAGTTACTAAAAACAAACAGTCCAATTCTCTTCATACTTACTTGGGTAAAAGTCCCAACAGTAGCTACACAGAAGTAAAATACTCAAGACTGCGAGAAGAACTTTAAGTCTAGAAGGAGCAACATTGACATAACTTCCATTACAGAACTTCCTTGTCTTTTAACATTGAGTGGTTGAATAAAACACATATAGTAAATCAAAAATAAACTGTCAATTCCTTACTGCCGGCACTCACAGAAAAGAAGGATTTTGTTTCTTGGGATATTTGTTTGTGGTTTTTTAGAGCAAAGCTCTTTCTACATAACAAAACTTCTTATAAAATAGAGTCCAATTTCATGGAATGGTACAACATTGCTGATTTTACATTCCTGTTTCCAATCTACTTATAGAAGTATGGTTTGAGGGACAATTTACTGATATGGTCATTGTTTAGAAATAGTTTTGGTAGCAGACTCATGTTTCATGAAAATGGTATAGCAACATGGAACTACAATTGCTTTCCTAAGGTATAGTAGCACAATAATTAGAAAATTGCTTCATTTTCAAAGTATTAATAGCATTTTACATCTAATAAGCTAAATTGTTCAACTTAGAAGATAAAATATGAAAAATTAACTTATGGATCACTTAAATCTTCATAAATATTTACCTGCTTCATTCAATAAATTTAGATGCTGCAGCAGAACTTTAGCAGGAAAGGACACATGAAGCAAGAATGTCAGAACAATCTTGAATACTGTCAGATATGTTTACTCCAGTTTACCTTTGCCTGCGTAAAGACCAAGAAAGAGAAAAAGAAAGAAAAGTCTGAGAAAGAAAACATAGTAATATGTAAGAAAATGCTATTAACATCAATTAAGTTGTGACTTTTTTTTCTGAATTTTTAAGCCTTTAAAAGTGCAGACAAAGGGTTTTCCAAAGCATCAAAGCACACAGGCTCAACTGAAAACTTGGTATGAGTGCCACATAAGTCCTAGATATTACTAAAAGAATAAAATAGAACACTGAAGTAAATATCAGCTTCACATGTACTTGCACCCAGTACTCACAACCCTATTCATCTGGTCAACATGATGCCAAAAAATTATGTTGCTGTGGTTCTGTAGAAGATGTAGTCAGAGAGAAAAAGTGACTTACCGGTATTATGAGCACAGATAAAATACGGACCTAAAGACTTTAGAAACAAGAAATTATAGAACACTGATTTTGTAAGCAAAAATAGTACACGCTAAAATATGAATGTAGTTCTGGATCACCATGAGCTCCCACTGACTATTGATCAGTACCATGGTCTCTATTAGCAAGAGGAACTTTTTCTTATCTCATTTTTATTTCTTAAATGTATTGCTTAATTCCTCACCTCTGACTCATAACAGAAGTTGCAGGGCAGCTCAAAATGAAAACAATGGCTAGGTTTCTAGATGGGGTCTGTTCAGTCCTTTCAAGTTAGACAGTCTGCAATGTGTACACTTCCGCACCTTTGAAATCCAAGACCAAAGGCCAAAGTAAACATAGAAGTTTTTGTCCTGTTCAATCTTAAATTAAGTGGATACAGTCTTTCAAATGTAGCAAACCAGTCATGCCACCCCCTTGTAGTCTTCCCTTACTGCCCCACATTCTTTGACCACAGAACCTGAATATGTGTTAGCAAAAGGCATCAGATATTTCCCAGATAGTTTGCAAACTAAGTTCTCCCACACTTATTAAATAATTTATTAAAATTCCCAACCACTTGTCTGCAGAAATAAGAAGTGGAACAACCATGGTAAATGGATTCAAGTATCCAAAGATGTAAACACCAAATATGCAGTAATTAGGTTGGATTATGTACTGACATCTTGACATATTAGATTTTGGAACTGTGCCCCTGGAGAAGTAGTTAGGTTCCTCAAAGATTTTCAAAACGAGTGAGATAACCCTACTAAACCCTACTTACCTTAAAGTAGAAAACAACCTGAGAAAGGCAAGAAGTTGAGAAGTTTGGAGTAAGAAGTCTTTCTCAAACCTAAATTGTACCATTTTGTGAAAATATATTTTTAGGCCATTTCTATGGTGACGTAGTATAGAGAATTGGGTGGAAAAAAAACTGTAGACCATGTGACAACAGCGTTTTAACCAGCAAACAAGTTGGTCACTAAAAATTTCAGTTACGGAGTCTGTGGATTTTGAAGAGAAAACCTGCCTGCCTTTCAAAAAAAGTCTCCATTCTACACAGTGACTTTTAAAATATGGTCTACATCTGTATTAATGAGTGACAAGCAATTTGAGAAATCTGGTGCACATGTGGCTTGGCAGGTGCTTTATATTGAAAGGCACATAAGGTTTTGTCAAATTGTGTAGAGCTGCTCTAATCATAACGTCTGAGCATCAGTCATTGTTTACCTTAATTCTATCATAAGCACATCTGGGTAACTCCTTAAAATAATGGTAAGGTAATTAGTCATGAATTGAGTTGGAAATCTGATAAAGTACTTATGACATCCATATTGGTACCAAATTAATTCATCATGGTTTACATTGTTAGAAAAACACGAAAGGAATCAATAATAATTTGTGCCAGCATTTGAATGTGTTGCTAACATGAGCTCGAGTACAACGAATGCTTTTTAAAAAAATTAAAAAAGTTATTATGGAGGTGTCTCAATAGCCCTACAAAATTTTATGTCTGCATTTTTTCTTTATTGATAAAGCACATAATTCTTTTTCATATAATTCAATATTTCACATATTTCCATCCTTGGGGGAAAGGACAGGCAAGTTACTTTTGTGCATCTTTTCCAGTAAGTTTTCAGGATAATCCTTCAAGGCTGTGTTACAAGAGCTGAACAGTGCCCGTACAGAGCCCACAGCAAGAGCTCCTCATTGAAGGCAGCACACACAGTGTCCCACCAGAGAAATCCATAAATGGATAGTTAGGGCAGATCTGATTTTTTCCTGTTTTGACTTAGCACAGCTGCAGCCAAAGTTGAATCAATAGCTTGTAGCAGCAAGAAGCTGTCCCTATATGTCCATGGCAATGCCACTGCCATGTGAATCTAGGGAAAGGCTGACATAAAAAGTGGGCTGTATGCTTTGAACCAAGTCAGAGGTTTTAATCAGGAATAGCCTGTTTTATTCATGCTAAATGGCTACACATTTCTGGATTGTCTGCCTAAAAAGTATTAGCTAATACTTTCATTATTCTGCACTAATGAAAGTTGCCTGGCACCAAGGTGGAAAATGTCTGCCACAGAGAAAATCTAGTTATAACCTACTTATGAAAAGAAGGGAAGAAATAACCCATTCCCTGGCACGTGTGCATGTGTGCAGTGTATATGTACAGTACTGTCCTGACACTTCCTATATCAGTCCTTTGCAAATTTTTAACTCATTAATTCAGGACTCTGTGCCCCAAGGGAATTGCAGGACTCACTAGGATAGCAAAAGCACAGGGCAGAAAACAGCACAGACATCAGGCTCTACCCATGGGAGGGTGGCTGGATGCTCAGGTCCTCTTCCTGATGTTCAGGTATCTCCTTTCCTAGTTTTCCAGCATTTCCATTTTTCTCCATTCCCCACTGATACCTCCCTGATTATTTCCTGGTAACCACCTAAATGCAGCCTGTCTTTGTTTTCCACCCACTGTTTTCACACTTCTCCGTATTCTTCCTCTCTCTTGCATTCCCAGACAGGATTCCAAGCCTTCTGCAAGCTTATAGATTTGTAGCTTTGTATCTGAATGAGAGGTTCCATGTTCTCTGTGGCTTTACCTGAAACCCCTTAATAATCAAACTCCCGGAAAATCCTGTAGTTTTTCTTTTGTGTTCTTCCAGCACTTATCCTTTGTTTCTCATTTCTGCCACAAAAAGCCTTACTTGTGCCTCAGTCACTCATTATACCTACTTC
>VZTN01027193.1:42560-58685 GCA_013400515.1 Erpornis zantholeuca | reverse complement strand
TTAAGGCCAACAGCAACATCTCTCAGTGTATATGCAAACATACAAAGAACAAGTAGTTACTTAATTAGTGAAGCATTCAATTATTATTAAAACTTGACAAAATGAATCCCAGTACTTTAAGATTCCTCCCTTCTTCCCCCTCCTCAATTTTTTAATTTTAGTGTTCTCTAACTGCAATTCCACCCATGATGTGTAGGTGGGATAAGATTACAGTAGTTATGCAACACTGACAGAACTTCATTTATAACTTATTGACTACTACTTATTTTAAAGCAAAGTTCTTTGCAGCAGTTTACAGTTCAGCTAAAACACTATTTTAAACTGTAAAGCTAGCTAGTGAGAAGTAAGTTCTATGCAATAAGATCATATTTATTGTTTTATTTTATACAATGCATTTTTTAATCATACAGGTATATCAAGTCATTCCAATTTTGTGACACTTTTGTACCCAAAGGAGCCATAACCTGAAGTTTCCAGAATACTTAAATGAACACAAAGTATCAGTTATCAGTTTTACTGCATAATTTTTGAAATGTAAGGGTTTAATCCTTGTTATATAAAATATTTAAATATGTTTTGCATCCTGACAAAAGCTTTAACACAAAATTGAAACAGGCATTAATGCCTTATAGCATAGCAAGCAGTGGAAAATAGCAGCAGAATTTAACTTTTTAGAAGACTATAAAACAAAACACTGTTTTTATTTACACACTAGTATCAGAAAATTAAGTTTTACAGTAGGTGGTAGGTGTTTGCTGAAGTGTCAATGTAATGCATCTGTTAACATTAACATGCAATTTGTCAACTCAGTACACTTTCATTATCAAAACTAAGCTGTACTGTCTATTTTGAAAAATACTGATTTTCTGGCATATTTCATAAGTCTACTCCTCTGGCCAGGTTCAATAATAAGCTCCCACAACAGTTCTGGGAAGTGACTGTTTTTACAGCTCCAGAGCTCCACCTGAATGGATTAGGGCTTTAGTTCCCTTAGGCACTGCACAACTCTGAAGAACCAGGAATGTTTCAACATGGACTTTTTCAATACAGATCATCTAGGGAATAACAATAGTTGCAGATAACATAGTTGCCAATAATCTTTTTTTTCCACAACAAAACTAAGTTCCACATGCTATGAAGCACTAAAAATATCCTTTGCCAGTAAGAAAATTTTATCAGTTTCACCCATCATTAAAATATAAAATTTTAACAGTATAACAACATGAACTGCCAAGACATATCCCTGAAAGAGAGTCCTGTGAATTAAAAGCAAAGGTTACACAGAAAGCATAGCAGTTTTTGCTTTAGGTGATGAAACCAATTCATAAGAGTATTTACTTTCCCTGTAAGATTACATATTTCTTTTTTAAAAGTTCCTTGTAGATCTCAAAAGAGATTTATTTGCAGAGAAACTGATGACAGGATTAGAAAGTGCTGTGGTAGACAATTACTGGGTTAATAGCTGTGTAAAATCACCATATTATTTGGCAGCATTTTATATAATGGATATGGTTTAACACAGTTGTACTGTTCACGGAAGAAATTACTTCAGTGTGTTTAATAACCCTAGATCTAGGCACATTCTACTTTTATATATATACAGATGTATATATATTTAATATGTACATATAAATAGCAGTGAATAGAAGACTGGCAAACTTAATAGAAAATAATTAATTTAAACACATGCATGCAACTCTGCCTCAAAATTTAGGCTGTCCTAAAGGAGATGCTTTGCAATTACTATAGTTCCATGTGTATGCCCAGCAGTTTATTTAGATTAAAACAAAAAAATAAGCTGAACCCCTGATTCAGCAGAAATACAGTTAGCATACAAAAAATGTTAACCCCATAGTTTATAAACCTGCCAGTACCTTTTCTCTCCTGCCTTTGATCTTCAATACTTGTATCATTTATATCAGCAACACTCCCTGATTACTTCTGCTTCTAATTTATCAAGAATGTGTAAAGCTATGCACAGATAAAACAGAAGAGTTTTTTAAAAGCAGTTTTTATGAAATCAGACTTATTAAAACAAGAAAAAAAAATTTCTTTCATAAATGAAGCCCAGTTGCTTAGCCAAGCATTTTTTTCCCTGAACAGAATTCAAATAACAAATAAGAAGACAGCACAGACTAGCATTTTTTCCTTGCTGTTGACTTGGATAGTGAAAATCATCTTCACAGCAATCAGCAATTGAAAAATTTAAAACACAACAAAGTCAGAAAGGTTTTCCTGTAAGACATAGCCAAGACTTGGCCTCAAACTTTCTCAGCAAATGGGAATCTAAATAAATTCTTCACCTCTTTAGAACACAATTATTTACTGTTTTAAAAAAACAGTCAGCATAAAGTTTCAACAGTTTACTTTAAAATGTTGGTCTGCCAATAGCACATTTCAAACTGGTATCCTTCTTCCTCACCAGCCCCCCAAGAAAGGAGAGGGGAACACAGAACACTGCCTCCATGTTGAACTTCTCTCCCAAAACAGAAACAGATATGGCTGAAAGACTTGAAAGGGAAGTTTGTGTGGCTTTCTAGTTTCAGAGATCTTATACATTCATTTCTCCTGTTACTATCCATAGAAGTTTCAAAACAAAAGAAGTCTAAGTCTTAAATTCCTTTTGAGACACCATATCCATACCAAAACCATCACGTTTGTGAATAATTTTGGTGCCATACTTCAAGACTCTTTTCTTAAGAAAAGTACATTAAGTGCTTACTCAATCAAGTATACCAAATCATCTGGGCTTAAGCACTATGATTGCNTAGAGGGGTTTTGTTATGTCTATCTTAGCATAGAGAACAGCACTTAACAAGCTACAGGAAACTTCAGAGTTACACTAGCAGTATAAGATTTGAAAAATATAGAAGTTAAAACCTGAGGCATCAAGGGTCTCAGAAGCGTTGCAGTATGGCAACAGCAACCATCCCATGATAATCTGCAGTGTCTTTTACTTCCAATGACCAAACAACTCTGGCTGCTGGTCACAGGGCACCCTTTAGGCAAGGGTGTGCAGCCAGTAGTTGCCCAACAGTCTGTAGTCCAATCTGTACTTCCCATCCCTGAAACATTCATCCCAGGCTGCTTACACATTGCCTGGTGCCACATGAGAATTACCATACTTTTGCTGCTGCAGGGCAGATTAGTCACAGGTCATGAACTTGTGAACACACTAGCTCAGGCCCCAGAACTCCTCTTGGGGACACGTGTGAAGGACAGACACGAGAAGATGAGGAACAGAAATGGTCACTCTGTAATTCTTGCCTGGGGAAGCTGAGCAGCAGTCACTGTAGCTAGGCCTACAGTCCCCAGCAGATTCACTCCTCTGAGGCATGTAAATACACATGCAGAGGTAGGCTTCAGCCCTGGGACTCAGTCTTACAAGCCTACTTACCCACCGTAGATTGTATTGTTATAAACATAAGTAGGGAGCTGGCTCTTATACGCTGATGAATCTAATTAGTTGAACAAGGAGATTAGTGAGTTTGCCATAATGTACATGATGTTATATGTTAAGCAGCTAATTGTACAGGTTGACTAAGGTTATAGTGTAAAATTTCCATTTACGACTTGAGGCTGATCACAGAAGTTTCTGGATATGCTGTACAGAAGGGGTGTGGGTCGTAACCATATTAGCATGAGGGGAGAAGACAGAGGACCTCAGCGGACAACTGCAAACCACTAAGAAGTTCCCTGGACATGAACTAGCCAATCTGAACACCATAAGTGGGTGGGGTCAAAGGAGGAGCTCTGCCAGTTCTGGAGTATAAAAAGTACCTCCCTACCTTAGCAGGTGTGCCTCTGGCCATACGCATATCATGGGCAAGCAACCAGTGCTGCTTCCTTTGTTTTGTAGTCCAGCAGTTCACTATCTATGGTCTCCTATTGTCTATAACTAATTCTTGTTAATGAAAATCTTGTGAAAGATGATTGCGAAGTTGTTTATATTAGTATCTAAATTGGGACAGAGTGTGGCACATAGTTTAACTACAAGAAGAGCAAAGCTTACATTAGCAGTACCCCAGGGGTAGTGCCAATCAGCCAGACTGGAGTCTATTTATATATAAATTTCTATTCTGGCAGTATTCCAAGCTTTAGCTGTTTGATTCCAGGTATTACTTTCAAGTGGTTGCACTATCAGCTTACCCTTCTCTCTTATGCATTAGGAGTTTAACCTATTTGGAATTAGCCTCTGGCACCCAGCAGCAACAAACTGCACTTCCTCCCAGTGGAGACTTCTCTGTCCCAGTCCTGGCCCGCTGTACCCTGCACCCAGCAGCGCAAGTACCTTCACTCTTTTCAAAAAATAGAGAAGGTACATTAAAATGACACTACAGTTTGCTAAATCAACCCTGCAAATACCAGGGTTAACAGTTCAGCTCCAATTGAGCTCCTTATTTATTTTTGCCATCAAAACATCCAGTCTTCTTCATCATGCTACAAGCCACTTCTGACAATTAGATTCCTTCATTCAATGAGCAAGATGATGGGTCTCACAACAAAAATAAAGGCTGCAAACACATTCTTGTTTAATAATGAACCATTAAAAAAAAACCCTGAGATATTTATTAGTTGCATACATATTTTCTGGGTGAAACTCTTGGAACCTAGGTTGAATATTGAAGGCATACAGTAATACATGAGACTATTACGGTACCAAACTGAACACAGTCTCAATCTGAATCTGGAAAAGACAGAACTGATCTCTCTAGTTCCCATGGGCACAGTGAAGTTAGAATAGTAGGCTTATTACTGGTTCTTCTCTGGAGTAAATGCTTCACAGAGCAAGCATTCTCCAGTTTTTAATAACTCGAATATAAGGCTGCAAACAGCAGAATTAAGGTGAAAAAAAATAGATTCCTACTGAGTAAGAATCATTGGTCATGTCTGAATGGGGCAGTGGCATTGCAAAAGGCTGATAATGTATTTATATGGTGTCTAGTGTTATCAAATGGCAAAGCCAATGTTTTCCCAGTATGAGCACAGGCATTCAAAAAAACAAATAGCAGAGTTTAACTTTTTATCTTTATAAATATAGTTTTAAACTAAGAAACATTGTAAATTTTCCTTAGAAGCACTTCTTTTTTTTCGAGACATTTGCAGCAACTCTACAAGCCCCTCAGTTTGCAGAACCTCCTCTTAAGAACACATGGAATTCAGCATGCTCCTGTAAGCAGAAGATAGCATGAATCAACTTAACTAAGGGTTTCATTTGTGCCCCTAGACATAATGTCATTTTCCATAAAGGGCACCTCTTAACAGTAGCCAAAGCAATCACATCTGTTCTCCCATTTTTCTCTTCTGTCAGTAACAGGCCTAATATTTTATATTATAAAGATTTTAAATGTGTAATATTTAGTGAATGGTTTCCTCACTATTTGCCAACATGTTATATTAATTAGCATTTTGGAATTAAAACATCTGTTTCATTTCTTGCAGTTGACAGATTTTCTATATATGCTGCAAATCACTTCTTCACAGGTATTTGGAGAAGGCTAAGTCTGCAGCTGTACCCATGTTCAGTGAGTCTGGCTAGGATGGAGCTGGGGTTTAGCCACAGCAGCCGTGGTTTAGATGTGTGACCAAAACTGTGTTGATAACACAGCCATGTTTTACCTACTGCCTAGCAATGCTCTCACAGTACCAAGGCTTTCTGTTTCCTGCTCTACCCCCACTCCTCTTTCTGTTTCCTGCTCTGCCCTCGTGCCTCTTTGCACTAAGACTTACTTTAAACAGTGTGATTTCAGGCCCCATGTTTTCTTCCTTGAGTACCTGTTTTTTCAGACCAGCATACACACATCATAGCTGAAAACTCGTGAGACACACAGAGGATTTTGCTACTATTGTCTTGAAAATGTTAAGGTTATGCAAAATGATGAACACAGTCTTCAGTCACCTGCCTCACCTCCTAAGCCAGAATGAGGGCATGTTATTTTCTTTCATTCTTCAGAGGGAAACAAACTCAGAACAAAGAATATCCTTGAAGGTTAGCACTAACCACCTACCTAGTGAGCACTTAACAACCACTTTTCAAACTGGCCAATTTTATTTCAATTTGAAACCACAAAAATATAGGAACATTGTTTTTAAACAAAGCTTACCTTCAATTTCTTATTTAGTTTACAGCAGTATCTGTATAACATTGCCAAATTTAAAGGTCCAAAATCTCCATAGAAACTGGGGAAAAAACAAAAACCAGTGTTATTAATACAAAAGAGCTAAGCAAATTTCAACATGCATGTTGTTGATAATATACCTCCTATACAGGCTCCTTTAAAAGTAACAGCAGCCTTTACTCAAGCAACTTACAGCAAGCTCTTCTAGAGCTCCCCCTCCACCAATTGTGCAAAGTTGGTCAAAATTTAAGCTGCAAACATCCTCCAGTAATTCCCCTTTTGTGTATAAATATCTTTATCTTGATGGTCTATGCAAATTTGTTGAAGCACATGTTCTGACTTAGTGAGAATGGACTACTACTTAAACTGCTTTAATCGGATGTGCCTTAAGTCTTTTTGATAAAAGAGACAGGAAGCTTCTTGCCTACTGACAAACAAAACAAGCCATTGGCACCTGAATGCATTCTATTCGGGGAATCACAAAGGAAAAAGCTGATCCAGACTTACAGTCTTTGAAGGAGTAAAAAGAAATTACTGAAATTACATGATAGAATAGATGGCAGTATCTATCAACCTTTCTTCCCCATGGCAAAGGGTTTATTTTTCAGGAAAACTAATTAGATTCCAATTGAACATAAAAAGAAAACTTCCACTTTGAGGGCAGTCAAACACTGGGAAGCAATTGCACAGAGAGGTTGTAAAGTCACAACCAAATTGTACAAGGATCTGAACAACCTGCTCTTGTCAGCCTTGCTTTGAGCCCATGGGTTGCATTACATATCTGCAGAGGGGCCTTCTGGCTTCACTCCTTCTCTGGAGACACAAAAATAAATCAGGAGTGCTTTATCTTTTTAGTGCTTATGACATCATTAATATCACCCTCCCCACATTCTCTCAAACAGGAAAGCCAAGACCAGTGCAAAAAGAGACAATTATATTAATTTGTTCTTTAAGACAAGTAGCCTTCCTGCCACACCAGTGCTGTTTTAGTATCATCTACTTTACAACATCGAGTACCAACACAAATGTTGGTTAAGATTCAGTTCAGCACAAAACATTATTGATATAATAGTAAATTATGATATAATTACAGAAGCTAATTAGCTGGGAAAAAGACCAAGGTGTCCAACTACTAGAACTTAATTTGCAAGCTGGACAGAAGTTAACTAAACCAAGAGAAAACTGAGGCACCCTGAGTAAAGCAGGGTTTAACTTCAGAATTCCTCATCTTCTCTTAGGTAAGTCTGCCAGATCTAGTCAACAGTTACTTTTAAAAGAAAACCCTCCATGCAGTTTTTCATAGAGATGAAATGAAGTGTTCTAAGGACAAGTATGACTTAAGACAAACAAGAAGTTAAAACTGGAGCTCTAACAACACTGGGGTGAATGTAGCTACTAGGAAAGTCATACAGAGAGCTTCCTAACATCCCCTCCCATACAACCGCACTAACAAATGAATCAAACACCTCCACCCTACCTTACTCCATCAGCTTTAGAGCATTCTTTCACTTAAATATTATGAAGAGTAAAACTTATATTAAAATTATTTTGGAAAAATACTTTTTAAAGTATTGTGGAAAAATATGGAATGGGATAGTTACTGTAATATAGAATATTTTTTAAAAAAACATTGTGAGCAAAGTATCCAAAAGATATAACTGAATACACAGTTCATCTAAAGAACTGAAGTACAGCCATGCTTTATGATAAGATTTATTACAATTCATTTGCTAGAAGTACATCAATGTGAAGTTCATATATCCACTTGTACTTTTCCATGTGATTAAATTCAAGTATCAGTGTAGGAAAAGTACATGAAAATCAATTTACAAATTTATCCACAAGACAAATTATTATTTTGGTGGGTATAAGGATAAAACACTTTTGAGTCTATCCAGGAAGTAATTGTATCTCTACAAAATGAAGCTATTCAGCTTCTCTCAGCCACCAAGTTAAAGATGTCACAATCTTTGACTATTTCTCCATCACTGATTACCATTAAGAATCCTGTATTTCTCTTAACATGGTGGAGTGGAGGGTAGAAGTATCTGTGTTTAAGACTCTGAAACTACCACTGTTTGTCTATGCGGCAGAAACAAGGTATTTCTCAGAATCCAAACACAATCAAAGGAAAGGCACTTTTGGTCACTGTTGCATTACCACCCATATACAAAACCACTGGCAATTCCCAAGTTATTTCCCTACGACCATAGAGGCAGTATAAACCAGCCATTGACCTTGCTGATAAACATTGTGGTTGATATGTGAGTCTGAAAGTTAAAATAATAAAATACCCATTCTATAACTCTAAATTGGAATAAGTTAATTATCCTTTCTTTAACTGGGCTAAGTGAAACAAGTGCTTTACAAACCTTCAAATCAAAAGAGTTCTTTGAAAGATAATACAAGGCTCTGTACTGAAGTCAATGAACTCTGATCTACAAAATCTTTCTTCAATTTACATGCCTAGACCTAAATACAGTTTCTGACATGTTTAAGCAGAAGGATTTAATCCTATGCACCCTTATTACTTTTTCTATAAAAGGCCATTTTTATACTTGAATTAGTGACACTTGATCCTGATTCGCCCAAAGGATTTTCATCTTAAGACCACAATTTTAAGTAAATGTAAGTGGAACACAGGAAATAGGCAGGGTATAGGGAATGGGGATGAAGCCACCATCCACCAAGTCACCATCTGAATAACGAATTTGACTTGGCAGAAGTTGAAGATCAACATAAGAAAAGTCAAACAGTCACTGATAAAAATTCATCCAATATCATTTTACTTCCATCTCTTTTACATCTAGATGTTTTAACAAAGCACTTAAATACAGTATGAAATTGGAATGCCTCTGAAGTGTAAGCCAGTTAAGAGAGACAGTCATTTACAACAGAGGTGGAAACCAAAGGAACAGAAGCAAGTATGGTATTAACACTTAATTATATTTTGTTTTAATGAAGTACCTGGATGATACCTTAAATTATTCTTCCCCCTCCTCCCATGGAGACTTGATATCCTTACTCTTCTCAAGCCAAGTAACAAAATCCCAGAATACAGTATATGAACATTTAAATACTCTACTTCAAAAGTACCATCATGATGCCACCTGGAAGCAGTAGCATAAGTTTCTGGTACTCTGTTTTCTCTTTAGATTAGGCTCCTAGAACCATTTCTTCCTACCTGTAATTTGTTGCAGTATAATATCTGAGGCACTTGCTGTACTGTATCATAGGAATGGTCTTCCCCCTAGAAAGGCCAGCCCATTGGTCTGCTCTGTCATGCAAACAGTTACTGTAAATTCTTCCAAGAAATTTAATGGTGAAAGAAATACAGGCCACACTCCTTAGTAACAAGTCGTTTCCAACTGCAGTTCCATGGGATGCCACATGAAGGTGCCATGAGTCAGTTCAAGTCTGAACCAGCACTTCTGAACGCGAACACCACTTCTTACAAAGCATTTCAGCATCTCTGGACTCTTGTGCCGGAGAAAAATGATAAATGGATTTCCCATCCGGAATGATTAGATGGTGCCATTCAATGAAGGAATACTATAGGCTAGCAGACTTTAAACTGAATTGACAACCTCCACAGACTCATAAAGTACTTTGAAGTGCCTTTCTGCAGCGCTGCTCTCCAGCCTCTCGTTCCCCACTCTGCCTATACATCCAGGGTTGTCCCATTCCAGGTGCAGAATTGGGTACTTGCCCTTTTTAAACTTCATACAGTTGGTGACTGTTCATTTCCCTAATTTGTTAAGGTCCATATTAACATCAGTCAATCTATCAGGCCAAGATATTATCTTTCAAAGATAAAATGGATTACTTCTACTTTACTCCACATGCCTGGTGCTTTTCCCCTACAGAGCAGTAGTTTTATACTGCCATTCACTTCCCATCAGGGCCCGATGTTTCTTGCTTGCAACCTTATTCAGTCATTGGCTTGGTAACTTGAAAACAGGCACCATTTAATAACTGCAATCGCTTTCTGGAGTACATATCCCAGAACTGGAGCACATGTACTCCTTGAAGTATGAAGCTTACCTTCTTGAAGATTTATGGCATCATATAAAGCCATTTTCCTGACAAACTAGGCACCCCCCAAGCTTGCAATTACTTAAGTCAAAAGATAAAACCTAAGAACCTGGTGAAATAACTGCAAAACTTCACTAATTTTTCAACATTTTACAAACATCCAGCTTCCTATTAAAATTAAGCAATGAGATTGTTTATCTTACTGTGATTCATTCTTCTCTTGCTCCTCCCTCCCTCTTTCCTATGCAGGTACATGCAGGTTACTACGCTCTAAGGGCTTGCTGCAGCTGTTCTGAGCCTGACCATTCAACAGTGTAAGAGCCAGGTGCTGCAGAAGTGGCCAATTGACTCCTACAGCTAATTGCTTCAAATCATAAGCTGAGCACATCTCACATGCAACAAAGTCTCTGGGTGAGAGAGGATCAATCTGCACATCCATTACAACGTAGCTGCTGGCTGGGAGATTTTACCAATTCCAGATTTTTTTCTCCAACTGCAGTTTCTAGAGTGTGTTTCTCCTCCCCACTTCTCAAGCACATGAAAAAAGGTGGGCACTGTTTTCCTCCTCCAGTCCACTGATTCCAGTAACATGTGAAACATTAGGAGCTTTCTTAATTGGGCCGAGACAAAATCCCTAATGCTTAATGCTACTTAGGGATTGCATGCTTCTGAACAGACAAAGGATGATACAGCAAATATAACCCTGGAAATATCTGAAGGTAGGAATAATGCAGAGCCCTGGATTATGCAAAAACTCCCAGGTATTAAGTTCATTTTCTCTTGGAAGTTCCAAATCCTCCTCAAGATCCTGATTCTTCAAAACCCAACAAACTCACAGATCTAAATTATAGATAATTAAATATTCCAGATACATGATTTTTTTTAATCCAATGCTCCCTGACATCAAACCCAAAATATCAATTAAGAGGTTCTCCCATAAAAAGTTTCCCTATAGAAGAACCTTCAGGCCATGTCAGAAGCCCAGTTTCTTTGGAAAAAAAGTCATTTTAACAGAGGGCAAGATGCACCTAAGGGGTTTCCAAGACAAGCTACATTCATATCCAATATAAAACTGGAGCTTAGAAAGCTGCTGTTTTATCCTGGTACCCTTTTACTGCAAATAAAAGAAAAAACTCTTAAGTACTACAGGCAAATGCTTTTTATCTTTTAGTTATGAAAAAGCAAAGACAGATATGGTAAAGTAATGTATAGGTACAAAATTGAGAAATTTCCTTTTTTAATTTTGGACTTCATCTTACTAAGTTATCTTGGTCATCCAATAGTCAAGGTCGAATCTTCAAAATTACTGATGGGAACAAGGAAGTCCCTGTTTTCTGTGTGAAGCAACAGCTCCAGTTGTTGTAACAAAGCTAAGTTTAAGTTTTCTTTTTCCTTTCAAATAATTTAAGCCACAGAAAGATGGAGAAGTTCAGGTTTCTTATGCAAGTACTGTTCCTGGAGAGCCACAGAAAAGCAGCATTTAACAAAAAAAAAATCAGATAGACTAACCCTTACTCTTCTCACAGGAAAGATAAACTGCTTCTTTGCAGATACAGAGGCAGTAGAAGAAACAGTACTCATTTAATATTCTTGTAGCTAAGCTCTTGAGAGTCTTGCTCTACTGCTACATAACTGAAATAGCTATCATGAAGACTGCTGTGAAATGGGCAAGTAGAATACCACATCTTGAAAGAAAGTTGTAGTGTAAAGCATGATATAGAGAGACTATAATATTTACTACTTCTACAGCTGCTTAAATGATATCAGAGATTAGATCTGCAAAAGCTGTTTATACAAGAGATCCAAAGTCAGAACAAATGACTGAATAAAACCACTATGATTTACAAAGGCTGCCAGTATAATTCATCAGTAAGAGATTCTTGTTTCACATTATTTAAATTCTGATTTTGCTTGAGAAAACTACCCAGAAATAAAAAGGACATTAAAAGTTGCTTTGATAAAACTATGTGAAAGCCAAGTTAACCAGTCAAGTGTAGTATTCTCAACCCAGATCTGCTTACTGGAGGCTGAAACGTGAAAGACACTATTCTTAGAGAATAAAAAGCTTCTTACTAGTGCCTAACTCATTAACTGAACTCTTGCCAAGGCAAGGTTTGTCTATTTGCCAAATGACAATCTTCATCAAGATGGATTGTTTCTCATCAACTCAATTTTTCTGAAGCAACAGTTACCTGTACTGCACTATCCTGAAAGACTGTGTTCCCTTATAAGAAGTAGTGCACTTTCTCAGGAAGAACCTCACAGAGTTTCAGAAAGACTCTGAGAAAAATCTTACAGAAACAGAACCATCAAAGAAGATATTGCAGAATTGTACCATTCCATTCAGGTTTCTTGTTCTCTTAACTGAAGCATTTGCATACCATTTCCCTGGAATAATAGGTTCAAGGTTAAATTGCAGCACATTTAACTAAAATACTGACAGTTCTAGTAGCAAGTTAGTAGTCAGCTAGTATTTGAGATAGGCTTAAATGGTTTTAAGAATGTCTTTATTATCTTTTTAAAGGGTGAATATTTAAGTTAGACAGTGTTATGAAGTCATTAGAACAGTTGAAAACTTCAAGTGAGAACTGAAGGCTAAAGTGCTCGAAATTACATAACCACACTTTGTGTATAATTTAGTGATAAATCACGTGATGAGCTACAAGAGCAAGTCAAACCCAAACTTCCCAAACCATCAGATCTAGCATTACAGCTGTTTTGTTTAATAAATGGGGTATAGTACTAATGTAGAAAATTGCTTCCTTATGTCTCTTCAAGAGTGGGGGGAAAAAAAAGGGGAACAAGGCAGTGAGTTTTTAAGTACTATGTGATCCAGTAACGGGCTCTCTGTAATCAGGCAACTCCAAACCTACATATTAATGAGGTTTTTAGATCAGATACTGCTTCGTGAAGCAAACTGACACCTCTGTAAAGCCAGCTAAATAAAATTCTGTAACGAACTAATGGAACAGGAGCCCAAAGAAAAGCAATTTAAACAGAATAAGAGCCAAAAGAAAAGCAGTTTACTTCCAAGCACAATGGAATATCTTTGTCTTATCACTACAATGATAGTAGTAAGCCAAGCTAAGTCAATAAACAATTGTATGAATGTAATTACTTACAAACCTCTCAGGTGCTGAGGATTTCATGCCTGAGTAGACACCTACTATCCTCCTCCTTGGAACTCTCTGAACAACTCATTTGATTAAAAAGCAAAAGTGGCTGTGGAATTCTGACTACAAGAACCACCTAGGCAGGCCATTTCCATGAAGACTCTGCAAACCACTGTTCTGAGCTACAGCACTTCAAAGCTCACTTGCAAATATTTATTTTGCTATCATGTAACAAATACTTTTAATCACTTTCTCAGAGAAGGCTGCATTTTTGAGGAAGCGAGGAGACCCATCTGATCTGTTGTCCTGAAGTTGTACTCTTAATACTACTTACAGACAACCCTAATGTTAGGCCCCCCCACTTCGTGTGCAGCCTGGGAAACACAACAGGCTGATGTCAAGCTTGTTGATGACCATAAGGGAAGCTATAGAAAAATTAGCACTTCCCCAAGGACTGAGTCTTGCATTCTATTCCCCACTTTACCTCTAGCTTTCCAAATTCAAAAAGATATTAAAAATATACAAAAAATGGTAACCCTACTGACACCTGCTTTTACTTCCCTGAGACCATATTAAACTTCCTTGGATATGAGAGGGGGAAAAAAAAATCAGGCATGGGTTTATTACCAAATATTGCATACACTGCAATATTTGGGTGCTGCAATACAAATACTAGGGGAAAGTTTAGCAATGATATGTAAAAGGTTATTACACAATTCCTTGGTACCACCTGGTAACTGTAACTTATTTTCTACTTCATATCACATTTTACAAGCACAAAAGGAAGAGTTTTTTTATGGTATCAGATACAGGGCAACAACTTTAAAATGGGTCAAATAGATGAGGAACCATCAGTTCAGAACATACACCAGGAGTTACGTGTTCAAAGTCTTTAGATTTGCCCTAGAAGATAAAGGAAACTTTGCTTCCTTCCATTACCTGGTAATTATATCTGGTATCAGGTTACACCCTCATACGTAGTTAACACTGGGTTAAGGAGCATACCTACACAATTTCCTTTACATGTTAAAGAAAATTGCTTTCCCCCTCACCCCCCTCAAATTTCTCAGTACTTTTTTTTTTTTAACATTACACTGTCCTCACAAAAAATACCTCAGTAACAGGCCTTGGTTAGTACAGTGATCTATAACTACCAATACAGAACTGCTCCCCCTTCCTACCCACAAGATCAAATGCCACGTAGGACTCCTTCACACTTCCTAAAAGTACATTAAGAATTAAAACATAATACAGAAGTCTGGAAGAGATACAAGTTTCCTTTCTTGAAGAAAATGGAACACTTTCATACAACACAAATTTCTCAGAACCTTCCCCAACTGAATTCTGCTTTCAATATGAGGTCAACCCTCCCTTAGGATACTCCCAAGGTCCCTTCCAATCAAAATTCCTTAATGATCATTAAGGAACTTACTCCCAACCCAAGCAGCCCATTACAAAAGTCAACTTTCGGAATGAACCATTGGGAACTCCAGGAGAAGACACACAGCTTAAGATAAAAAAGACTCAAAAATGTGTAGAAAAGATACTCTGAAACTACAAGCTGTGCATAGAAAGTAAGCTAAAAACCATGGAATACTGGATTACATCTTCACAGAAGCAGTACTGGTCAAAGAAGTCCTGGAGAAAGAAGGAAAGAATGGCTGATGCTCACAATTGCTTCAAATCATACAGAAAGCAATTTATACTTAAAATAGGAACACACTTTTTGTTTCACTTCTGCTGCAGTAAACCCCGTGTCAAGCAGATATATATCATCACACGGGAAACAGTTGATCTGGGAACACAGTGCAGAGCACCAACTTTTTAGCCACAGCATAGAGTGATTATTTAATTTTTTAATGTCCTTTAATAGTATTCACAATTCACCATGTTCAGTTTTACTTTTTACCTCCTCTATGTGTAGTCAGTGTCTTACAACTACATGAACCTTTTACTTCACAGAAAATACTTTTTCTGCTGTTCTAAAGATACAAAAGCCATCAGGAAGTGCTATCTCAAAATCCTCTAATAGAGTTGCAGATGCTCTTCAAAAGCACATTTAAACATTGCATTCTTAGGATTCTGTAAACTTCACACTCTCTATACAGGAAAATAGAGGAAATATAAAACAAATTACTGTTTATCTATTCATACCAAATGAGTCTTCTATTTAAGACAACATTCAATAAAGTCTAATTAGTTCTAATAGACCTCCATGTTTAAAACAAATCTTACAAGGCTGAGATATCCTTCTTCTATCTCAACCACAATTTAAGCCATTTAACTGACCTTGCAGGTGTTTTTATGGATTTTTTTTAAAGGGTCACCTTGTTAACTAGCTTCAGCTAGTAAATAAATACATTCGGACTAACTTCGTGCTCATATTCATAAGCAATTAACTTAATGCGGCAAAAATATTCTATGGAATATACATCAAAGTGTGTTGGGGAGACTCTCAGGTGATCACTCTGAATATGCAAACCACAACACTTACTTTTCATAGACCAGCTCCTCATCGGTACAGAAGTAATGGGTATTTACGGTACTTTTCGGCTTATTTCGTAAAGTAGCGAAGTACAACCGATCTGAAAGACAGATTAAAGGAACAGCGTCGGACAGCGAAGGCAGCCGGCCACCGCCCCGGGGCACGCCTGTCACGGCGGAGCGGAAGAGGCTCCGCCGCTCTTTTTTCTGCTGCGTGAGCGGCGGCAGGAGCGCCCGGACCGCTCCGCCCGCGGGCCCTGCTCCGGTGGAGCACCCCTCGGCAGCGGCTCCGACTCAGCGAACAGAGCGCAGCAACAGGTGCCGGCCCCGCGCCTCGCCCGAGCGAGCGGGGAAAGCAGCGCCGGGGGGTAACC
>VZTN01027193.1:30804-41768 GCA_013400515.1 Erpornis zantholeuca | reverse complement strand
CAGCCCTCGGGCGCGGAGCAGGGTGCGCCGGGGAGCCGCCGGCTCGGGGGAGCGCGGGGAGCCGCTTGCGAACAGCGAGAGAGGCCGCGCTCGCCTGAGGCACGGAGCTCTCCTAACGCGCTGGCTCGAGCTGTGGGCGCGTTCTTCCGCCTCTCCCCTTAGAAAGATTTGGTAAGTGCGAAACAGGGCAGACGGTCCGTCTCAGTTTTACAACTAAAGCAAAAGGTTGCAAAGGAGAGGTCCCTTGAGGAGAGAAAAAAGGGGGAAAAAAGTTACTCTTCCCCCAAACAAACAAAAAAATCCCTCTTGAAACACCTTTAAAAGATGTTTAAAGCTATGTGCAACCCTGAGGTTCACACTAGTATCACCATCTTTCCCTAATGCTATAAATAACTTACTGTAACCACAGTTCATATAATTAATCCTGGTGTGTCTGCTAATGGGGCTAAACATGAGTGTGAAACATTTCTGACTCTTAAGTTTTTAATCTGGTGTCATAAGCACTGGGTAATCTTTAAAGCTTTATAAGTAAGGTGAAGGACTACAGAAAACAGCGCAAATGTTGTTGCTTATTTAATTTTTGCGTTGATTCTAATGCTTTTTACCTATGTTCTTACACAGATTTTTTTCAACTTTTTTTTTTAAAGCTCCAAAACTAATACGCTAAATATGCCCCTGTTTGTGCCTGATCCTGAAACCCGAGAAAACTTGATTCTCAGTAGTATAGTACTATTCTATACAAGATACGAGACTGCAGTCTTATGTAGCAGCAAATTAAATAAAGGTTGTTGGAGAGTATTTGCTTACCATGGAAATCAATGTTTGTTTTTCTATATATTGTTTTTTACGATTTTCACTTGTGTGTAACCCTTAACAAAATTAAGTGTTTCATTGTTTTTTTTATTTACAAGCAATTCTCTAATGGGTACTAGATCCCATGTAAGAGAAGGGGTATTAAGGTATATTATCCAGAACCGCAGGGTTTTTTTCGTGCCCTTTTTTCTCAGACTTTCACTGCAGTAACACATTTCTAAGTCAGTGCT
This sequence comes from Erpornis zantholeuca, assembly GCA_013400515.1. NCBI lineage: Eukaryota > Metazoa > Chordata > Aves > Passeriformes > Timaliidae > Erpornis > Erpornis zantholeuca. Next base: position 40,725 of record VZTN01027193.1, on the reverse strand, counting down.
GCACTCTGCTTAAGGGGAATTTGAATGAGCATACTTGAAGCAGCTTTAACAACACTCTCTTTGGCAACAGATGCAAAGATGGAACAGTCTGCAGCCTACTATCCAGAATCCCTAGAAACAGAGTTTGTGTTAAAGCCCAAGATATGTATACCCATCTAGCTAGACTGGTGAATCTAGGAGGCAAATGTGATTAGAAACTGAATGCCCAGCTGTCAAATGTTTGTATACTGCTTATATGTCTTCTGCAAAGTTACAAATGCTGTTTTCATTGCATAAAAGTTCTCATTTGTGGCAATTAGCTGCAGCCTTTGTAAGCATCAGAAATAAACTAACCTTTCTTTTCTTCCCTGTGAAAATACTTGCAAAATAACCTCTATGTTTTTTCAATTCCAGTATTGTGTCTTGTAGCTATTAGTTAATGAATTCTACTTAGTAAAATGCTAGCTTTAAGAACATTTTCAACTAGTACAACTTTGGTATTCTAATCAGTACTGTGTACTCATTTTAACATTTGAGATCAAGTATCAAGGCTGCAGTGACATCTTGTGGCATTTTTTGTAAAGAAGCAATTTTCTTGTCCTGTTGTATCATTTTAGCACTATATCCTGATTTTTTGTCAAGGGTTTTTAAAATATACATTTTAGATACCATGATTAGAACTCTGTGTTGCAATGACAGTAATTACAACAGAACATTCAGAGGTGGTGATGATTCTATTTGGACTCCAAAATATTTCTAAATGACATAGAGATAATCTCTCAGAAGAAATAATCATAAGCATATTATTTTGTTTAAAATATAATTTTTTGGTAATGTATTTTCACTAAAGAATCTTAAGGCACTTTTATAACCACCAAGGGATAAAAAAATCCACTTTTAAAAAATAAGCAAACAATCCCTTTTGGTTCCAAAGTACAATGAATTATGGCTGGAGCTTAAGTCATATCTTTGTATTTCCTTTGCTATCTAAGACTAAATGATTAAGGCTGTTGGTTTTATGTCTTTTCTTCTTTCATAAGTAGGCCTTAACTAAATTAAATGAATGTATGTGCCAACAAGTACACATTTTTTTAAAAAAAAGAAATCTTGGTGCAAATTGTGAGCTTACTTTAGATATCTTAACAGTGAAAAATTTGGTCAATAATCTGGAAATAAATACAACACAAGTCTGCTTTTGGTATTTTATTTTACAATGTTGCAAATTAAATTTAACAGTATCATTAAAAGCTTGTTGTATTAATTCTTTCACTGATACAGAAGAACAAAAAAACACCCCCAAAACCAAAACAATTCCTTTGCCTCAAGAAAGAGCCCAATACTAAGATTTGGCTGAGTTGACAGTTCATTTCACATTTCAAAAATAAGGTTAACAACCACTGTGAGTCTTCACAACTCTAGCTGATACTACAAGGAACAGAAATCATGGAAGACGAGTAAGTAAATGAAATACAGTAAACTACCACTGGTAAATTTGCATTTCTGGAAAGATCTGTTTATATACTACTTAGCACTACAGCACAATAATTAAAAATATTTATTAATAATTTCTTTATTACAACAAAATTAAGCAGACTTTACATTGCCATGTTAAGATTCTGCCCTTTAAAACTTACAAAAGTACAAGGAAGACTTCACTGAACAGAAATCAAATCCTTTAATACTGATAGAACAAGGCAAAAGAATCCTTCGTTCCCCCCAGACTCACACCCCGCTGTAAAGAACTTGTCACATTTTTCACTCTTTGTTCAGCTAACTTATTACAAAAAATGATAAAATTATACACCATTTGTGCAGATGCTATTTGTGTACTAGGTATTAGCTGTTACTGGTTGCCCACAGTTACCTTTGAACTGATTCTAAGAATCAATTAAAAGCTGATGCAGATGAAACTAAATCTGCTTTGGATGCCAAATCTGATTCTGTGATCCAGGAAAATCACTGTTTTATTCTCTCCTCCATACCACAGAAAAAGCCCAACCCTTCTGCAACTTCATTGGAAAAGGTTTGCCTTGTCTATGTCAAGATAAGGTTTCCAGAACTACAGAGTCCCAATCTTAACAAAAGCTATTAACAGCAGCCCTGTTTCTTGCTATAAATAAAATCAGGGAATTTAGAGACTGATAATTGTCCATCTCTGTCAAATATCTCTGTACCTTACAATACTTTTTTTTCATAATGCTTTACCCATTTATTGTACATTTTAACTCTGTTATCAGAGCAACCAAAAACAGAGAAAAAAAAGAACTAAAAAGTAAGTACTCATTGAAAGAGTAACTAAAAAACCAGCAGACTATAAAATTACAAAATGTACACTGTAATAAATGTTGAACACCTTGCTCTTATTAGGAACTGTAAGTAAGAAATTATTAACAAATAGAGGATTTTCCTGGGTGGATGTTTGTAACAATATATATGCAAAATATCAAAATAAGACTAAGTACTAAAGAGAATATTAATAAGTAACATTCCATCCATTTCTTCTGGCTGCTTATATAAGTTTCATATTTCACGTATTCATGTTGCTTGTATTTCCAGCTACTAGGATTTACCTTTCAGCTGCTTGCAGTGTTTCAGCAGCTCTAGGCAAGTCAATAATAGAAAAAAAAAGCCACATCAGAGATCATTTTCCATTATCTCAGCAGGAATAGATATTGTAGGCAATGGTTTAAGGACTAACTGAGATTAAGGTGAGGTACTCTTCTGGCTTTCATAGCAGCTTCAAGAACATCTCAGAACACTGAGTAGCTTATATACAAACTTCAAAGGGGTTTTGTACATGAGGCTAGAAGCCTGGGCAGCAGTTCACTGTAGCTCTTCTACAGCTTCACTGGAAACTGGCTTGGAGGAGGTGAGGAGTGGGAAGGCAAAGAAGCATCTCAACATATGACTGTCAAAAATATGCCTTGACCTCATTTGACTAGATTTGTATATTCAAGGAAAAAAATCCAAATGTTAAGATCTGAAGAGTAGGAGTGCATTTTTGTCTGCATGTTTCTGAAGAACTGGCCTAATTAATTATAGTAGCTTTTCAGATTTTAAGGAAAGAGGATGATGTTTATCACAGTTAAGCATGACTAGATATTCTTTAATTTTTCTCAGATCTTACCTTTGTGAATTAGTTAGAAAGGAAATACATAAAAAGCCTAGTGGAGAAAAATCAGAGGCTACAAAGAGGGACAGCCAAGATGCAGTAATTACACCTACTTCTCTCCTTGAACTCAGTACAGTTCACTGAGTATTGTTTAACATTTAACACCTTAAATTCATTGGCTTACATTTTATTTTTGTGATTGGCATAATTAGGAAAACCAAACTGAGAAATCATGATATTAGAATATTTTAACGGCATGCCATCATAAATATTAACCAGTTTATTTACACAGTAGGATCTTTGTAACAAATGCTCTGCTCGGTGCCACATTCCAGAATAGCCACTGTTAGTGTCTTTCTCTAAATTTCTTATATCAACAGGCTTCACAAACACTCCTGAAGGCTTTCCAGTATGCTTGGCTACCAGAAAATTCATGGCAATATCATCACAATTTTGAGTTTCATCTATTAAGGCGTAAACTGCTTCTGGCTGCCGTTGAAAGTCTTCTAAATACCCACTGTGAAAAAATGCTGCACCAATGAGCACCATAGAATACTGATCTCCATTCCCAAATCCAGGGTTCTGCAATTCAAAGCTGCCATAACTGTACACGCCTGAAGGAGTAGAAATGTGCTTTCTAGGAACAAATCCCACTATATGCTCTGGAAATTGCTGAAATAAAAAAAGAAATTTAACACATATTTCACAGTGTGGGGTTTACTTAAGTATGTTCACAAGAGAGATTTATGCTTTTCTTAAATGAAAGGAGGACACCATTATTGCCAGGAAAGAATTAAATTGTTGGCATATGGTCCTTTGATCTGCATAAATGTTGCAATTAAATAGAGTTTCACAAAATTGACAGTCTGCCTCATTCCACATCACATAGTGGCAACAAAATATCTACCCACAACTGGCAGCTGTGTATTTGGCACTGAAAATAACTTTGCAGACAATTTCTCATGTTTTGCAAAACAAAACACACAGACTACTATACATTTAAATAAATTCAGCAATTAGTAACTTCATGGTTTTGTAAAGTAAAATTTTAAAGTTATAGATTACAGATATAGCTACTGCTAAAGAATATTCTTGAAATTTCTACTATTCCATACTTCAAACTTGCTAAAATCTAACTTTTTATCTAGAAAACCAATGATAAAACAATATGATATAATATTACTCTAATTAAAACTATTAATCTCAATTGCAACTCAAAAATACTGCCTGCCAAGATGCAAAACTTTACCTGCCAAACGGAAAAGGCAAAAGCAAGGTCATGAGCACTGACTAGTGTATCATCATCCATCATTAAAACAGCTGAAGGGAGGAAAAAAAGAGAAAAACTTAACATTGATCAAAAGATTAAATACACAAGCATGGTATGCAGCACAATATTTGAAAAATTAAATATAAAATTTCTACAACTATTAAGCTGAATTGCAATTCCTTGAAAGTAGATTGATAAAACATAATTTGATTTCAAAGCTAAAGCAAGGTTACAGCTTTGTGGTCACTGGAAGCAAACCTAAGTTTTAGCTTATTTGGCAGGCTGTTTTGCCAAAACTTGCAGCTTATTTGCCAAAACTCAGCAGCCTTTGATCATCTGTAGTACAGCTGGAGAGATATGTGCTAGAAAACTGCAGAGTGTTTGGCAAAGCAACTTAAAATTCTACTAATCTTGTGTAAAGATACAACTAGAGTAGAGTTAGATACTTTACTTTAGCATATGAGACTTATAAAGGGTTCTTAGTATAAAATTTTACTCATCTCACTACTTGAAAGTTCTACACAAGCACGTTGAACAAATCGCCCAGGCAACATTCAATATTATTAACTACAGAAGGAAGACTCTTTGCCTTAAGTTGTAGACAAAAGACTACCAGAAAGTGGAAAAGGAAGGATATTCCTAGATCTGAGTTGCAGATGCATTAAAGCTTTGAAAGTTTACAGTCAGCACAGATCTTATACAGTAAGTAAAACACTTGGGAAGTTTCCAGTGTCTTCCTAGAAACCATGTGTTTGGACTAGCAGGCATGTTAGGAAGGGGGCAGTAAATAGAATTACCTTTACTAATCATGAGTAAGGTCAGGTCTGTAATGCAACATATGGGGTTTTTTTCCACTTGAAACAAACAGGATTTATTGTTGTACACCTCCTAGAAAGAGCTTAGGAAGAATATTTAGATGAATACCCAAGAGACTGGGGGAAAGTGCTCTTAAATAAAAGGATGCATAATTTGAGATAGAAAGTCAGACAGCTAGGGAGGGAAGTTTCTCAGAGGAGCACAACATGCTTGAGAACTTAGTCTTAAGGGGAATGGACTAAATCAAGTCTTTACCAGATGACTTAAGTCCAGATTAGTGCAGAGACTCAACACATGTATTATGAATTTCAGTTTATGCTATAGAAGGAAGAGAAGCTGAACTACCTATGTCTGCCTCACAAAGGAAATGGAGAACCTGCAAAAGCCCTTGAAATGCATTTGACATTCCTCTTTTTTTTTTTCTTCCCTTACTCTTCACTAACAGCCTGGTGGTGGTTTGCATCTGATATCAGATATTCCCACGTTCTATTAAGTGACCCAAAAGATCCATTGATTTATTACACAGTACAACTCAACCATCTCTCTTTTAGCATTCAGATTTCAAACATGAAAATAATATTAGTAGTAGTGATATAAACTGCTGATTACCTTTTGTTTCCAGATCAGGGAAATTCTGCAGTCTGTTTCTCATACGATTTACAGTTTGAACTTTAAAGACAACAGGGACAGGATGAGGCCCCAAGGAATTCCACATTTCCTCTGGTGTCTTCTCACCAATGTTGTTCCACACAACAATTACTTTATGTAGGTGGGGGATTGCTTGATAATGATTTAAAAGCTTTAGCAGTAAGTCAGTTCTATTGTATGTCTGCATAATAAGAGTGAATGAATCCAAGGCAGACTGACTCTGGGTTTTTGGTTCCCTTCTCAAATTGGGCAGTTTGTCATCTTTGATAGTGGGAAGCAAAGCTGTTAAAGCACCTGCCACAAGAAGCAAGACAATGATCACCACAGAGGTGAAGCGAAGTAGGCGGATTCCCATAACTCTTCCTGGAAGCTTACAGAAGTGAAAACACCTTTAAAACAAGTAACAGGAAAGGAAGTCATTAAACCCATGAACAGTTTTCTCCCTTGATCAAAACTCCCAAAACATAAAGTAGATTTTTGTTTAAGGAAGTAAATAAGGAGGACTTCAGCACTTTGGCAAATTACTTTCAACTATTGAGACAGGTGCTTCTGGTACTCAGTTTCTATGTTTACTTGCTTTTCACTTTTTTTGGTTAACTTTGGATTTCACTGTTTTGTGAAAATAAATCTGGGGTAGTTCTTCAGAGTGTTCATTGTTTTCTGTTTTCTTAGAACTACATTTTTGATTGAACATTTATGTACCTCACCAAATCTATCCAGCTGAAAGTAGAAAGCAAATTTGTACAGAGATTCAATGTTTCAGCACTGAAGGGGCTCTAACTTAACTGGGAAGCAAAAAGGAGAGAAGGTGCCTTCTCAAAAGCTGTGACAGAAAGGAGGAAACAAAATGCTCACTCTTTTTCTGTTGATCAGGCACCATAGAGAAGGAACAATCTTTGTAACTGATTTGCTGGACATTTTGTCAGTAGTTTGTATATCTGCTTGATAATGATAATGAGTACAGAAAATGTCTTGCTGATCATACTAAGGTTATAACACAGGTGGAGCAAAAGAAGCACATCAAATGGAGTAATACAGGAATGCAACAATTTCAGCAGCAGCTGAACTGATATGTCTAGAACTCATGAGAAAATGGCAATGTCAGATGCTAGCTGCTACCTATCACCTAACTGAGTGCAGATTTAGTTTGGGGCAGAGGTTCCTGGATCCTTGTGATCTTGGAACTAAACAAAAGCTCTTAAAAAGCAGCTTCTAGAAAGATAGCCTCTCAAATGTTCTTCACAGAATGATAGGATATCCTGAGTTGGAAGAGACTCATGAGGATCACTGAAGTCCAACTCCTGGCCCTGCACAGGAGAGGCCCCAGAATCCCACCATGTGCCTGAGGGCATTGTCCAAATACTTCTTGAACTCTGCCAGGCTTGGTACAGTTACACTTTCCTGGGGAGCCTGTTCTAGTGCTCAGCCACCCTCTGGCTAGGATGGTTAGATATTTCCTAGTACCCAACCTAAACCCCCTGACACAGCTTCATGCCATTCCCTCGAGTCCTGTCACTGCTCACCAAAGAGAAGAGATCAGTGCTTTGCCCCTCCACTTCCCCAAGTGAGAAAGCTGCAGACAGCCATGAGATCTCCCCTCCAGCCCTTTTCTCCAGGCTGAATGGACCAAGTGATCTCAGCCACTCCTCAGATGGCTTCCCCTCAAGGCCCTTCACCATCTTTGTAGCTCTTATTTGGACACTAACAGCTTTATATCCTTCTTATATTGTATTCTTATATTCTTACAAAACTGCACAGAACCACCTTGAGGTGAGGCTGCATCAACGCAGAGCAGGACAATCCCCTCCCTTGCCTGGCTGGTGATGCTGGGCCTGATGCCCCCCAGGACAGGGATGTCCCTCCTGCCTGCCAGGGCACCACTGGCTCATGTTCAGTTTGCCATGGACCAGGACTCCCAGGTCCATTTCCGTGGCACTGCTTTCCAGCCTCTCATTCCCCAGTCTGTCTGCACATCTAGGGTTGCCCCATCCCAGGTGCAGAATTGGGCACTTGTCTTTGTTGAACTTCATACAGGTTTCCTTTCCTCCTCCTGTACTTGCAAGATTAGTACGAACTGAATATAAGATATACATTCTAAGCTTGCTACTAGCTCATCTAAACATATTATTGTAATACTGTTACTCATCTATACATATTACTCATGTTACTCTGTGAGTAATTTCTAGGCTTTCAGCAGGGAATTCTGATCAAATTCAGTGGTCCATGACAGCCAAACAAGTATAGCTTTTGAGAGAGTATCTGTGTGGTTTTTTCACAGAATTTTGAATCGTTTTTTCTGAAGTGCAAATACCATGCCTGAAAATATGAATGTAAATTATTTTAGTCTAAAACACCTCACAACTTACCTCATTGTTGCCATGTAGGATTGTTTTCCCCACTTGTTTTTACAGGGAGGTTGTTTGTGATCTTTGAATCTGTTGGAAATTAAAGGGATTCTAAAACTGGAGATCAACAGTTATCCATGTGCTACCCACCATTCTTTTTATAAGTTTCTCTCAATTATTGACTGATACATGCATTCATGGCAATTATCCCATTCCTTTTCCTATTGCTCAGTTAAATAAGTGTCTCTGCCTTTCAGTGAAAACTCCAGAAATAAGTTATTACACCAGATGGTTAAAAAGAAAAGAACAGTCTGTGCCTCTGCTTGTAAAATTGCTGTTTTGTGCCAGTGCAAAGTCTGTGTGTTCCATCCTTAAGTTCAGCTATGAAGATACAAGTAGGTACAAAGCTGTTGCTTTGTTCACCAGGCACCACTAAAATATATATTTGGCTACCACAGTCAGGCAAATAAAATTTTGTCCCAATAAAATTATTTTATTTTCTGGGTTGTCCCCTTCATAGTCTCCTTTCACTAAGATTAGCAGTTGTATGAGAGATTTAAGACACAGCATTTTGGTCTTCCCATGAAGTTTGGCAGCTTGGAAAGTATGAGTGCAAGCACATGAAAGAAGGATACACAGGATGCAGGACAGCAATTTAACAATGCTGTGCTCCTAGATTGTTGGAGGGATTTTTGTTCCTTTTAAACTGGCTGAACAACTAAAGAGTCATGAATGGCACTATAAAAACTTAGAGAACATGAATTTGTTGAACTTGTTGAAAAATTGAACCTATGTGAAATTCCATAAGAGTAATTTTTTTTCGCTATGTAAATTTGCTTCTTAAAAATACAGATTTGTCATTTGTGTGTATACTAATCTGAATATGTCCATATATACAGGTCTTCCCAAATCTGAGATCAAATTTTACTATTACTTTGTGACAAGAGGTCACTGAAACTATTTCCAGAAGTTAATCTGACTTCTAAAAATTATCAGAAGCAGTGGCAACTCAGCATTTATGAGGTCCACTATATCCCCATCAAATGTGCTTTTTGAAAAGCACTTGAACTTTAGATCCTCTTTCCGCAGTTTGCAACGTAGTAGCAGCAATACTTACTAGTGCTATTGTAATCATTAATTAAAATCTAAAACCATACTCAAGACGAAAATATAAATAGTTTGCTGATTATGAGACTTTGCTTGCCACACGTTCTAGTGTTTACAGCAGGTGTAGTGATAGGCAATGATGATGTTATTATACATTCTCAAAATAAACGTCTATTAAGGTGTTTTAAAATTAGCATAATGGCACTTTCCAATAAGCAGATGCAGATCAGTTTTGCCAATTAAGTTACGAAATTGCAATGCCAGATTGACCTATTTTTAAAAACCATACAATACTTCCTGCAGAGAACACAAAATTGACGAAAATGAAACCCCTATATCAAAAATCAATATTTTCATCCTCATTTCAAGAACAAGAGTTCTCGAACGGGGTCCCCTCCCTTGGCGGGCAGCACTTCTTAATAGCGCCCCACTGTAGCTGGGTGCAGCCGGGCAGCAGCGCGGCACAGCACAGCATCGCCCGCCCCGATCGCCGCCCCTCGCTCACAATTTCGCTCACGTTCTGCAGGCGCCGCTATCGCCGCTTCCTCCGGCCGGGCTATGCTTCCTACGGGTCACCGGCAGCACGGCAGGGCAGGGCGGAGGAGGTGCCCGGCCGGCCCCGCAGCTCGGCCCCGCACAAGCCG
>VZTN01027193.1:0-21950 GCA_013400515.1 Erpornis zantholeuca | reverse complement strand
TTTTAAAGTGCTTATATCTAATTAGGTGTACATTTTTCAAATTGTACTAAAAGTCTAGCACAACCAGTCTCAGAAGTGGGAATGTATAAAAGCACTTGACTTCTCAAATCTGGTATCTTTTATGCATGTGTATATATATATATATATATAATATGTCTGCACAGCAGAGCTGTAGATGATAAACAGCTTGTGTTAAATTTCTTAACTTTTTTAAAACCTTAAAATGACCTAAAATATGAATAGGTTTTGAGTAGCTGAGAAACAAATGTAAGTGGACTTTTATTCATCATTTATGTATTCGTCATACTCTGATGGTGATATTTGTTTACAGGGCACGAGCACAGCCATTCTCTATTTAACGGTGGTCTCAGCCATGGGCACAGTCATGGAGATCATGGACACAGCCATGAGCATAAACATTCCCATGGACACACTCATGGTCACGGCCATGGACATTCTCATGGTCAGGACTATTGTCATGGTGAGTACTGAGTGGATATCATAGACCATTCTGACTCCATCTCAATCTGCTATTAATAAATTACTGAAAAAAAAAAGTGTGCTGGCAGCTTGTTGTGGTCATATGTGGACTTAGCTTCATAAATGTGTGGTATGGTCTGCCACCACCATATTTTGTGGCTCATTTTGTGTTTCGTTTGCGGTCATTTCCGTGTTAGTTTTTAAAGATTTTGCTTAACCTCTGGTTTTTGAGTGTTCACAGTAATGTTATGTGGCAAAAGATGGAACAGCTGAATGCTGTTGCAGTATAGTGAAATTAGTTATCAAGTGCCCTATTTCAGTTTTTTCATTAAGATCAATAGAGAAAGTTAAGCTGCTTTGCTGGTATTCTCCATCTGAATAAATTTACAGCTCAAGATACTAGAAAAAATGAACCAACGAACTTTGGGTACTTAGGGATCATTAGTTGTACTTGGTTTGTGATCTCAAGTAAGGCTTTCACCCTTTTTGTGTAGTTGTAATCTGTTTTAAGATGGTTATGAAAAAGATGCGTGTTATGTTAGCTATGCTTAAGTCTTATCTATGAAGGCAAACAATCTCAGAAGAGACATTAATGCAAAATATGATCAGTGGCCTGCACTATGGGAGAAGAGGTTGTTAGGTACCACCTATTTAAACAATGCAAATGAAAGCCTTGTGGTGATGCAAGGTTGTCAAACCTTCCTGCCTAGGCCATAAGCTGGGATCTGATGTGACTAAAAATGTACACATTTAGAGCAGGGAAAAGTGTGGGAACTGGCAGACAGGAGGTGAGAAAGAGTGTAAAAATATTTACTTGTCCCTTCCTTGCTATTCTTAGAAAATTGGCATTTGTTTTCTGGTAGTTCTCCTGGAATTTGGTTGGAAAGTAGGAGCTCCCTGCTGCTGCCTCTTCCTTACTTTCCCCATGGCTCCCACCCTTGTAGACCAGTGAATGTAGCTATCTGTCTTATGCAATTTGATGTTCTAATCATTTGTTGTGTAAATTATTGTATATCTTCATTAGAAGACTTTTGCAATCCCTTAACAAGTTTTTCTTAAAATATCTTCTGCATTAATGCTACAGAGGCATTAATCTGCTTCAATGAAAAGATTTTTTGCTTACTTCTTACTTCTCCAAGTCGTATGCTTATTGTTTTACATTAGATATAAATGTTTGCTTAAGTGAAGTATTTCTGGTTAGCAGATTTATTTGAACCCACTCTTCTCACTCGTGTTCATGGGTTCTTGAGGGTCTTATTTTGCTATATACTAGCAAGGTCTTACTTCTCAGTTTGTTTTAATTAAGTAGAAATGTAGATAATTTATTTTATATGTTTATATTTTTATATTTTATATGTAGAAATCTATTGTGTAAAGTGATATTTTATTTTTAAAAATGCATTCTAAGGCTTGACTGCTGCATTAAAAAACAGTAGCTTGAGTAAAAGCTGAGCAGCCTCTGTTTAAGACATTTCCAAAAGGAAGAGTGACCAGAAGGACCACTAGAGAAAGCCTTTGTCTAGGTTAATATGTCAATAATTGTCTTCACAGATGACCATTCTCTTGAAGTAATGGCTGGATCCAGCAAACAGATTTTACAAGGTACAGTATGAGAATAAGTATGATGGTTTATTGGTTTTATCACAGTCTGCCTGCCTGGGTCTGTCACACACCTGTTTCAGAGGGTACCTCTGGATAAATGCCATGTTTTTGTTAAAGGAGCTGTTTAATGAAGTTCTATTCCCCCTGTAAACAGCTCTGCTGTGCTCTGTGCATGACTAGGTGTTGAGACATTCACAGAAGTATAAATGTAATGCAGTGTCAACACAGTTTAAAAGAGACATCCCAAAAGTTGGGATTCAGCTTCTGTTATTGATATTGAAAAATCAATGAAAAACTAAGAAAGAGTGGTTAAAAGCAGAAACCTAAGGAGCCTTATTGCAATGTATGTTCTGTACCATGAAGAGCAGTGTGATTAAGATAGAAGGTATTTAAAAAATGCAGATTGATATAATTGTTAAAGAGTACCTGAGCTTAAAACTTGGATTTCATCAAGCTCTCAGAGTCAATTTAGAGCAGATGGTAATTCATCTGAATTTCTTGAAGTAGTACTGGAGTCCCTAATCTCTTGAACATGAGTTATGGATAATTTAGATGCTGGTTTTGAGCTTTGGTTGGCAGTTTGTTGGTTTTGTTTTACTTTTTAAAAATGTCTAGAAGTTAAAGGGAGACAGTTATGAGATGCAGGAGGTATAATTATTTGTCATACTGAAATGTACATAGGGTTTTCTCTTTTGAGATGATTTTCTGGCTTGTTTGTAGTCCTTGCAAAGTAAACATTTACATGTTCTTCCAGAATTTCCAGTATACTGTAGTATGTATATGTATACTCAGTACTTCAGTTGAAGATATTTAAAAGTCAGTCTTTTTGTTAGAGACTCATTTTAATTGAGGCTTATTAGAAAGACCAGGTTTTATTCTAATATTTCAATATTGAGTGAAAACTCACCAAGTGATACAAAGTTAATCACTCACAAGCAATCACCTCCCACCACAGATCAATGCCTAGGGATGTCTGAGCAACAGCTGTTTGGGAAAGATAGCACCCTAGTCTTACTGGGGAGCTGATGTTGGATGGTATGGAATATCCCCCTGGTCTGTTTGGATCAGCTGGCCTGGCTCTGTGCCCTCCCAGCATCTTGCCCAACCCCAGCCTTTTTGCTGTGGGGCCCTGAGAAACAGAAGGCCTTGATGGAGGCTGCTGTGGAGAAACCCAGCTCTGTCCCAGCCAGAGCCAGTACAAATGTCGACTTGGGGAAATCCCACAAGAGCTGGTTTATAGTTATGTGTTGTTTTTACAAGAGGGGATTATCTGTCTGGAAAATTGCATTCAAAAAGCTGTTTCTGAATGACTTCCAGTCCCTGCCAGCAGAGAGCTCCAAAGGCTAAACTTTGACTAGCTGCAAAGTATGTGTTTCTTTGTACTTGAACGCAGTGTTATTCTTCAGAATAAGAGTAAAGCTTTTCATGTCTCCAGTATTGTTTAATTCTCAAAACTATTCGTCTTGGATTTCTTTGCCAAATAAATTCTAGAAGGTGTTGTCAATTAAACATTAGCATATGTCAAAGCTTCACACAACTGTTTCTGTTAACAGTCTAGCCATCTTATACAGTACTCACTACTGTAGGCATCAGGGAATGTGAGTTTCTGTGCTACAATATGGCTGTGGATATTGAATGAGAAAATTACGGAGTCTGCAGGGTATGAGCTGCAGCTGTTAATCACTGTTTAACTTAAGAGCCTTGCTATGAAATACCCATTACTGCTAAGTGCAGAAAAGAATATAAATTCTTCAAATGGCCCTATTCTACGAATACATTAAAATCTTTGTGGGACTCAAAACTGACCACAAATTTAACAAGTATAGATCCTATTATCTAGTTCTTGAAACTCTTTTTTGTAAAATGTCTCTGAAATGCTCCATTAGCTTTAAGAATTACAGGTCTAATGCTATCACTTAATCTTTTACAGGTGTATTTCTGCACATTGTGGCAGACACGCTGGGAAGTATTGGTGTAATCATATCTGCTATACTGATGCAGAACTATGGGCTAATGATAGCAGATCCTATTTGTTCAATGCTGATAGCACTACTTATAGGTGTAAGGTAAGTGTTGCTATCACTGGTATTTGGTAGTATTTTTGATGCTAGTTACAGCAGAAATTACAGCTCAGAAATAAAAGGGGTTTTGTTATGCTGATGGCTTACAACATTTGCTGTTCTTCCAAGAGTGGTGTGTTACCTCTGATCTATACAGCCATTCTGGTGAGCTCTTGCATGAGCTATCTTTCTTCCCTTTTCTACAGCTACAACTTTAGCTCTTAAATCTGTATATTTTGTCCTTCTTTGCATAATACTACAAGAATGTCTTTCAGGTTCAAACTCTAGAAAGATTCATCTCTGTGTTGAGTATGTGCTTATATAAACCAATGTACTCCAGTAAATGGAGCAGAATGCTTTCAGGGCAGCAGAGTTGAGGCTGCTGGCACAGGATGTGCCCTTGTCCTTGACAAATCAAGGCTGGTAGGTTTTAATTTTGTTTTCTAGCCTCGACAAAAACTTTGTCTTTTCCTTTGCATTTGTACTCTGAGACACCCTTATTCCTTCTAAGATCTGATAGAAATGCTTCAAGTACTTCTGGACTTTGACAGTTGCTGCTTACCAAGATCACTGTAAATATGAAGCTGTTTGGATTAGACTGGTCAAGCAAATATTTCATTCAGTGATGCTATGAGGCTTTTTTGGCAGCAGTTTCAATGGCAGCATAGGGCAGCATGCCACAGCTCCAGTTACAACCTAATAACTGAGCACCTTTGTGTGTTCAGCAGTGGTGAGTGTCATCTGATGAACCACAGCTACTCATGCTCATACCATGTATGGCATGTTTATGGCTTGTGCATGGCAGCATTCAGAGGATTATTGATGTGAATCTCCCTGTTAGTCAAAGTAGGGCAGCAGGCTTCAGATACAATGACCACAGAAGTGTCTGTGCTAGAAATCACTGTTAAATCACCACTTTAATATAAACTTCGGAGATTTGGACTTAAACATTCTGTAATTTCATAAATGACAAATTATTGCAAATTACTTCTGTTACCGAAATCACAAAAAAAGGGAAAGAAAACATCCAAGTTTCCAGGGGGGAAGAAACCATTGCTGAGGTAGAGGTAGTAGCTGAGTAAAACACAGGTTTCCATACACTTTGTATTCTAAGGGTCTAGCTTCGTGTACAGCAGAAAATATCATATGAATGACAATTCATTTTTTTTTCTTCCATTCATACAGTAGTTGAAACAACACTGAGTTCCATAACAGAGGTGTCATAATAATGCTGTTTATAGGTTTTTTAGCACAGACAGAAGGAACATTTGAGACCCATGTTCTATGCTGAAAATGCTGGGGAAGTTCACTGTTTGGTGTGTGTTTTGATCTGATCCAGACTTCCCCCTGTAATGTTATTTTGTTGGTCTGCGATGCTATAAATGATCAGTAGAATAATTCTGCTATCAGTGCACTCAGCTGCATCATAGTTGATAGAAGCAAGCCTGAATTTCTTGCAGACTGACACATCCTGGCACATCAGTGGAGCAAACACTAATTGCAGGGTTGGGTGGTTTTGTGTTGGTATTTTTGTTTTCTAAGCAGTCCAGCAGACTTAACTATTGATGGTTTTGCTTGAAATGCAGTTTAAGATTAGAAATAAGATTACTGGCAGTTTCAGATGGATATTGAGAACTTGAGTCCCTTTTTGTGGTGTTTGACTTTAGTAATCTTCACTTACACTTCTGGACATAAACCACTGTTAATTTTGCCTTATTATTTACTATGCTGTGTTTGAAGTGTTCTTTAAGAATTAGCACAAAAGGATTTTCAGATTTTCCCATATGGTGATCTTCTGTAACAGTAATAAGGGAGCCCAGGTGATACTTGCTAGGATATATAATAGTTTTGTATTTATTCTTTTAAAGTCATCTAAATCTAACCCAGAGAAAAAAATTTACTGGAGTTCTGTGAAATTTAAAATTTTAGGGGAATAACACTGCAAAAATACTTAAAACTGTCAATGGCAAGAGCTATGTCTAGTTCAGGGTGTGTGGGGATTTTGGGTTTTGTTTGTTTGGGTTTTTTTAATTGTCTGCTCACGGGATACCTGTGGGTTTGAGGTGGGAAGGACATAATTTTTGGGGTAAATCTGGCTTCAGATGAAATAACCATCTGCTGTTTTAAACTAATCTTTGTCAATTTTGTTTGTGTCCCTTTTACGAGTTAAACTTTGGTAAGGTAAAGCGGAGTGCGTGCCCCAACAAGCAGACCCCATCCATGGGTGTTTGAAAATCAGGATCTGTGCTGTAATCAGGATCTTTGTGGCTGTAATAAAAGAAGCATAGTTTTGAGCCAGAGAGGCAAAAGCCAGTCTGATAAACTCATTCAAAAGTTTTAATGGTATTTGGGGACTTTGCCCTATTGGAAGTGTATCCTCCAAGTTACTGCTTAATGGTCTGAGTTTGACTTACAGAGGCTGCAGGGTATAGGCAGGGGGTAGGTTAGATCCAGGACTCACATTTTTCTGTTGTCTTGTTGGGGTTTTTTGTTGTTGTGAGGGTTTTTTTTAGTTTGTTTTAGTTTGGTTTTGTTTGGGGTTTTGTTTATATTTTTTAATCTATATTCTTTCTATGATACTTTCATAAACAAGGAATAAAGGCAGAACAGAAATCCTTATTCCCTTTTATGGAACTATGTCTGGTGAACCAATAGAATATCAAATCTAGTGGATGATAATATGGAGGAAAATCATTGCTCTTAATCTAGGATTGCTTGTGTCTACGTGAGACAACTGTTCATTCATTTTTTATTGAGTGTTTGCTTGCTTCAGTGTTGGGCAGCTCTCTGGTTTGAGCCTTGCCTGCTCCTATTAGTGGGTCTTCTCCGTTCAGTTTTCTGAAATGATGGCTGCGCTTGCCAAAGAAATCACAAAAATACCTGTGATATAAGACGACTAAAAAACTTACTGGTGCTGTGTAAAGCTGTACAGGCTCCACTTTGTAATCTGTTTTGTTTTGTGTAAGTGCAGAAGGGTTAAGCAATGCTTCTTCAGAGAAGTCAAGCAGTGCTTTTAAATCAAATGGTTGAGCCTTCTTCTTGTAGACAACATCTCTAATTAGTGCAAATTGTCAGCTGCTGACACAGTTGCTCTGTTGCTCTTGTGATCCTTTGCTAAGGCTGCTCTAGGGTGACATTCTTTGCCTAACTCCTCGTGAGTTAGCACAGAACATTCTGACTGCACAGTGAAAATCCCGTGTGGCATCTGAATTTTCCTGGATGCAACCACTAATATCTAATGACTCTTTCTTTGATTATTCTCTGTACTATCTCATTCAATAAAGCATAAATAGGACATGCTTAAAATAGTCACATAAAGCATAAATAGGACATGCTTAAAATAGTCAAGTCTGTCTTACCAGCATTTTAAATTATTTTTTTTTTAGCAAAAGCTTGACTATTTCGTTGTAGTTCAGGCTGGCACTCTTCAAGTTTTTTCCAAGGTGTTGTCCACATAATTACATATGCATTGAATCACTAACAATTTCTCAAGTTTCTAAACTGCTTTTAGTATTTAAAATTAAATATTCATTTTGTTTTTAACCTTGGTATTCCAAGCCTTATTCTGAAATGTTGAAGCAATTTTAGTATTTCAGTCAGCTATATGAAACTAGTCACCACACAAAAGCCACAACTCTGGTATAAATCAAGTTTGTCCTAAACCACTATTAGATCCACATGTTTCTAGAAAGGCACAGTAGACTAAATCTGATACTAGATTGCATAGAGCATGCAGACTGCATATTAAGTGGTCAAAGAAATGAGGCAATTTACTTCAGTCATTTAGTGAAGTTGTTTCCATGGGTTACATAATTTTTTGCATAAAATCGAGAGCTGCTTGAACATGATAGGATATGAAAGAGCTTCAGGGGAGGGTGTGCCAGTAAGAGGATCTTTCATGTTTGAGGCACAGCAGTATAAAAAAATTACTTTTTTTTTTTTCTTTTAATGAAGTGCTGCATTCACTAAGATTCAGAAGTAATTTTCTGTAGCAAAACTCCTCCAAACTAGCATGTTTGTTGTTGGTGTTATTTTAAGCTATTATTGCTAAATGTCAAGCACTACCTTTATTTACAGGGTTATGGTAGCTGCCAGCCTTGCTTGAGAATCAAGGTACTACATTGTTATGAGAACAAAGGATTCAAAATCAGTAAAGCAAATGTTAAACCTGTGGTCCTTGTCTTGAGCAAAGCTTGCAGTCTGATTAAAATTGCCATTGCCTAATAAAAAAATGTTATTACAGTTCTGAAATAGGTGGACAGTCCTCACACTGCAAATATGGATGGTGGCTGGGAAAACACCCAGCATTTGGAAATCTGGCTGTAGATTTTGAGCTATGGTATTTGGAGAACCATAGCTGGTCTTGATCCTTAGCAGTGTTTGTTTACCTTCCACAAAACCTGTCACAAATACCCTCTATTTTCTGTCATGCCCAGAGCACTGAATGAACTTCCTGCTGTGCTCTGCGTTCCATGTCTGTGTAAAAGGTTCTTTACCCGGAGTTGCTTCCAGCTTTGCAGTCCAAGATCATGGCAATGCCAGGGTCTTGCTAGCTATGCCTGCTAAAACAGTGGCACAAACAAGATGGCACTGAAATGGGTATGAGTATTATCTGAATGTGATGCAGGTTAATTAAGAGTTTGATGCTTTCACTCTTAATTTTTAATCAATCCATGTGTAGTAGTGGCAGGCTGGTCAATAGTTAGTTTTTATTTGCTTGAACACCTTTCACTTCTTCTGTAACAGTTTATATGCAAATGTGATGTGCTGTAACATTAGCTGCCTTTGCTTTTCTGGCTTTTGTAGAGGGTATGTATTTATCCCAAATCTTGCTGTGGGTTGGTGCCTCTTTCAAATTTTATTTCTTGTAAAAGTGTGATATTTTAGATTTAAGGCTTGGTAATCAGAAAGCAATGGAATTGTCTCTACTTTTATAGCATCTAAAAGCTTTATTTAAAAGCTTACTGACTGCTTATGCATGAGAAAGCTTTCCACTTGGTGAGAGTTCAGCATTATTTGTTTTCCTCTATAACCTTACAAATTAAACAAACAAGGGGGAAGCACAAATGCAATAGTTGCTGTGGAGGCAGCCACATGGTTTTTTTTTTCACTAATGATGAAGCCAAGAAAAGGAGAAAGCTTGGTCAAAATGTCTAACCATATTTTCAGCCTGCTTGGTTTTGTCATCTTCCCTAAGGTTTTCTTCAGTCACATGAAATGGAACTGATATTTCTAGTGCCTCTTAGTGATTAAGTAATACTGGTTTTAGTTAACGTTTGAGAAAAAGCATACTCTGTGGAGTCTTGGTTTTTAAATTAAAAGTTTTATACTTCAGAAATATGCATGAAATAATGGAAAACATAATGCATCATAAAACAGGATTCTGTTGTTTCTTGTGTTAGTTTGGCTTGCAGTAAGACTACCATGTAAGTTAGTATCCCTTTGGATGCAGAGGGGCATCCATGGCCCTCTTTGCTCTGAGCAGCATCTGTGAGGGCCTGTCACGTCACTGCAGCTGTCTTTTGGCCTTTTCAGCTTTGTGAAAAATAATCTTTATATCTGCACACTGGCTCTAAGAGGAAACAAGGTGTGACCTGGGATATGCGTCAACTTTCACCAACTGTATCAAGCCACATCCTGACTTACCTCTGTTCTTTGGACTTTCAAGATGTTCTTAGCCTTTCACTTCAAATCTACTTGACAATTAATTTCTCTTCCATCAGATAGTGTGCATCAGTTTTATTAAATAATGTAAATAAGTTGTACAAATTAGACAGTTTTTGTTAGCTTCTTTCAGAGCTTTTCTCACTTTTAGTGGTATGTTTCAACAAAAAGGCAGACTACTACATTCTCTATCCCTTTAGTTGTTTCCCTGGGAAAAAATGTACAGTCTATTTGTGTATGGCTTTTGAAATGTTTGGATGCATATGTTAGAGAAGCCTTGTTAACAATTTATGGGAATGGAGTCAGTGTTCAAAATTCTTGCATTCAGTTTGCATCTTGAACTTGTGTATTGGTCTTTCAAGGTTTTTATTAAGAAGCAAACCTGCATTTTAAATAGGGAGTTAAACTGAAATCAATTCATCAGTGGAGTGTGTTGGCAGCTCCAGCTCCCTTTGATGTAATGCTTGTGACATGGACATTATTTAGTGAGATGGGTCCATTAATAAGACAACCTTTTTTCCCTAAACTTCTGTAATCCACTGTAGAATGTGACACTCCAATTAAGCTTCCTTTAGACAGATTGACAATTATTGCATTGCTAAATGTTTGTCTTGGTGACAGGTCTGGTTTAGGCAACTCCTGGTCCTAATACTTGCCCCTAATTGCTTCTTCCTATTTCTGAACTGATGCCTTGGTGGCAGTGCAAACGTGGGAGGCCATGTGCTAGAGAGCACCAGGCAGTGAATTTGGCTGGAACAACCATTATGCCTGCAAGAAGACTTAATTTTAGGGTGGTGGTTTTTCCAGGGGTTCATTAGCCAAGAGTCACGCAGCCTCTTGCTCCTTCCCACCCCTGGCCAGGGTTTAGCCAGTGAGTGAGCTGAGCAGTCCATCAGGCAGCACTGCTCCCATGTTCAAATGGAAACACCTTTTTAAAATGGGTAGGTCATTTGTTCACATCTGCAAATACACAGCTGGTCTGTGCCATGCATTCCACATCACTTCATGAGATTTTAAACAAAGGTTCTGCGGTGTCCTTTAACAACTGGTCCAGTTAATCTCTTACAGATGTTTTAGGTGTGCTTTTAATCCCATAACTCCATGTACTGCAGCTGTGATACCAGTGCTGAACCCTGAAATACATAATCACTTTTGGTCCAGAATGTTAGGTGATTTGTATGCTCTTGAAATTAAATTGTTATTTAAGCTTTAATGTTGGGATACAGATATTTGTCATCCATTTGAAAATTTTAGGATGCTCTACTGAACCAGACATGATGAACTACTCCTAAAACAAAAAAATCACCATGCTGAATACTTAATAAGAGTATAACCTTTTAGTGGTAGCTTCAGGGCATAGGCTTCCTGGTCTTCTGGTTTTATTAAAAAACAAAAAGTAATAGTAATAAAAAAGGGTATTAAATGTCGTCTTAGTTTGCTGATTAAACAAGACCATTTGGCCAGGAGGGAACCTCTAATTGCTTCCAAATGTTTAACCCTTGAGCTTGGATAAGACCCTACACTTAGTTCACTTCAAGAATATGCCAAGTTGTCTGTTTCTGACAAAATAACTCTCTTGTAGCTGAACTGTTCCACACTAATTTTGTTTTATGATTGCCCCATTATTATCTTAGTTCATAAGAAAAATATGCCTTAACCCAAACACAGAGGCAAACCCCATTTCAGCTGAGTATTTTTATGGTTGCTTGTGAATGATTTGCCATTGAAGTTGGTTATGTGCTGTACAGCTGCTTTGTTCTATAACTTCCAAGACACCAAGAGATTTCATCTCAAATCTTTTGATAAAACCATTAATCTTTTGTGACTGGCCACCAGTTAACTCTGTGGAAACTGTGAGGGCGGAAGAGTCTTGCCTTTGATAGGACACCATAGCAATTTTGTCAATAGTTTTATTTTCTGTACTGGTTTTGCATGGCAACTTTCTCAGCCTCTGGTGGAAGAACTAAAGAAAAATTTCTCAACATTAAGGAATCTCAGGTTGCTCCTTGCACCTTTTGAAAAAGCAGTAACAGCTAATTTCCTTTTTTCTTTCTAGTATTGTTCCACTTTTAAAAGAATCCATTGGGATTTTGATGCAGAGAACTCCTCCTTCTCTGGAAAATGCCCTGCCTCAGTGCTACCAGAGGGTGAGCTCCTAAGCTGTTTTTGCTCTGACTGATGAAGCTGCTGCCTGACTGAGCCTCAGCTGTGTGTATGAGGATATTTTATGATGTTTTTCCAGTAATGCCTGTCAAAGGTACCTTAGAATACACAAATGGAGGTGCCAGTTTAATTAGTATCTTCCCAAAGTCCTAAATTGCATGTAGCTTCACCTCAGTTTGTGTTTTGAAAATTTGATATGTTAGTTAAGAAAAATAGATCCTGAAGCTTTTCTTCCCAAAATACCTTTCGCTTATACATAACATTGGAAGTGTATTTATAAGAATACAAAGATTACTCTGGATTTGACCTGTTCTTAACTTTTCTGTTAGTATACCATGACCTGAAGACTGAAATGCCTTTGCAAAGTTAATACAAAGCACTTGCAGGAGTGCTGCCCTTCCTCTGGAGTTACAGGTTGTAATGGTTACATGGAGGATTTTCTAAAAGTGGAAAGAGGAATAAACAAAGGGATTGTCAGGACAAATCTAAGCCCTCACAAAATTGTAAATTATATGTGAATATATTTCTGTTAAGTTAAAATCTCACAAATTGTTTCATGGCAAAACTCCCACATTTGCAAAAAGGGCAGTTATAATTGGACGCCATCTCAAATCCAAGAACTCTGACTTTTCTCTCCCCATTATTATCTTTACAGAAATACCTCTATTTACAGAAATGGTTTCAGCAAAATATACATAGAATGTAAATGCAGCAGGGTACAAAATCACAACACAAAATCATCACACAGACACAAATCCGCATGTTTTCATCTTCCTTACAATAACTGAGATAGTAAGAAGAAATTCTGGTAAAAGATCACAAAATACCCAGTGAACTGGAAGTAAAAGAATTCATTGGCTTTTATAATATTTTCTGTAAAAAACATAGTACAGACAAATATTTTCTGAAATAACACTTTCTAAAATTTGTCTCTACTTCAGGTGCAGCAGTTGCAAGGAGTTTACAGTTTACATGATCCACATTTCTGGACCCTCTGTACTGATGTTTACATAGGGACTTTGAAGTTGTTAGTAGCTCCTGATGCTGATGGAAGGTGGATTCTAAGCCAGACTCACAATATTTTTACTCAGGTATGTCTTATCAGTGGAAATTACATCTTAAAGTGTAAATTGCTTGTCATGTGATGTGACATTGTAATTCTTAGCAAGAAAGGTTAAATATTTCTGAGTTTGGTATGTGTTTCGAAAAGCTTCTCTGCTCCAGCTTATAAAATTGTATAGAAATATTTTAAAATAGAATTACTGTACCTCTCTGCATTATTTTTTCATGCCACTTTATGGAAATAACAGATGTAATTGTCTCAGGTGTATCAAATTGAATTGATCTATATTGACCTATAAGAAACTAAAAAAATAGATGAGGCTTTCCTTAGGATAGGGTTTCTCACTTCTCACTGCAGTGGAAGCTTGCACACGTGGTGGCATTCTGGTTAAAATCCTCATGTAGAACTGGTTTGAACAGTCTCCCACATTACGCTCTTGTGCTTAGCTCCATTTTAAACTGACAGTTCTTCAAGCAGCTTGCTTTTCAGGAAGTTAAACTGGCACAAAAGAAAGTAAGAATTGCTTTTGTGCAGCTTCACGTGTGGCAGTTGTTTAGGATGAATCAGAAGAGGTAATGTGGTGAAGCGAATATTAATACATCATTGTGTGTGTGCACTTGACTGTGTGAAGAACTCCTTACTCATCCCATGCTCTCTGAGTGATGTGCTAAGTGTGGGAGATGAATTACAGAAAAATAAGACAATGAGGGTTTTTGTTAGGTCACTTACTGATGTGGGCTAATGTTCAGGACAGGAACATTTGCATTTACAGCGTTTTTAACCCTCCTTCCCTTTTCCACAGGCAGGAGTAAGGCAGCTTTACATACAGATTGATGTTGCAGCCATGTAGTGAACTTCTGGAATGGTGCTGCTGGACCAAAGTTTTCAGTACTGTACTGGTGTAACAACACTTCTTGAGACAGAGCCTGCCTCCACCACATCTGGAATCGACTGAATAGATTTCTGCCCTTGGGCTATGGATGGAGTTCACTTCTAAGGAGTAAATATTGAATGAATGTTATGGACTTTGGGTCTTGGTTTTTTTTGGGGCCCCTAAACTTGTATGTTTTTGAAGGTTTTTTACTTAATAAGGTTGTGGTACTGGAAACCCTGTCATGTCTTCAGTAAAGCTGCTGAAACCACTGCTCATTCCCATAAAACCAGTGTTATCAACAATTGGAAACTTGTTTTGTAGACAATGTCACAAAGGCTGACATGCTTCAATATAATTGTATGTTTGTACAATTGTTTGTACTTTGCAAACTTAATGAACCAAACCATATTGGGTTTTCAAAGTGCCTTTTATATCAGGAGAGCTATTTGCCAGCATAAATATGGAGCATCAAAGGGTTTTATTACTTTTACAAATAATCTTGTATGCAGTCTGATTATTTACTAGTGATGTATGCGGGGGGGTTGTGTACTTGCATAACTGTAGATGTTAGACTTCCATTATATTTGCATCTTACCAGACAGAAAAATTCTAAATGTAAAAGACAAAGCTATTGTGAAGAGACTTGCTTCTGAGACAAGCTGGGTGTTTTGTTGCACATGTCTTGTGAAAATTATTTTAGTCAAAATGTTAGATTTAACTCCAATTCTTAGTCTCTTCTGTTGAGAGTAATGAGACATTACATGATGCTGCTCATGTTCAATCAACTGCACAATGGGCAGTTGAAGGAAGATGCTGGTGATGGAAGAAGTGCATGAAAGGTTTTATTTTCCAAATTATGTGGTGGGAAAAACTGAATCCTGAAATTGTGAAAGCTTAAGTCTCCTTTATTTTAATAGGTTGTAATAATTTTTATTAAAGTGATCAAATTCAAATTTTGCCTTTCCAAATACTGAAAATAGTTGTTTCTGGCAGTTATACCCGAAATGGAAATAAGGACCACATTTCATGTTGTTTAAGCTTATGCTTTTCCCAGGTTGACAAATCTTACATCTTTGACTATTGTACTGCAGCCTTGTATGTTTTCACAGGGGAGAAAGTAAGGGTTTCTCAGTGCAGTAGAGGTTGTTAGATTGGGGTTTTTTCCAGAAACACTTTTCTGTCATACATTTTCTAGCATTTGCAATCATTTTACTCAGATATCTGAGTGCCGTGTTCAAAAGCAATCTGCTATGCTTGGTATTACAGATGATAGTTCCACTGTGCTGTAGTAGTTCACTTAGTAATGGAAGACTTTTTAAGAGGACATTTTACAAACAGAACATGGTGGAGTAAAAAGCAAGACAGGCATTCTTCTGAGAAATCATAGCTGCCACTGATTGGTATGGATTTTATGTTTATTTTGATACCTGTTAGGGCAATACTAAAATCAAGGCCCTGAGAAGCTGACAATGTCTGTGTAGTAAGTGCTGGGCACTATGAAATTACTGAAGATTGATTTGCAGAAATGGTTTGTTTGCCACTGATACTGTTGAATTCATCCCAGATACAAAGAGTTTCTTGCATTCATTCTGTTGTTCCTATCTAGCACCTGATATCTTTTTATGTGAAAACACCACACTTGCCAAATTTGTTAGGTGATTACTGAATTTTCCAGTTGAGATATTGAAACAAGAATGTTGATTTTGTCCATATCCTGGGGGTGTACTCTTGTGCTTGGAACTGGAAACTGGGTGCAAAAAAATGGCAGTACAAAGCCACCTATAATATTGGTTTTAGTCTTTGCAGTCTCTTCCAGTCTTCAGATCCTTCCACTGCCAATTTCTGATGCTGTTTGCTTTCCCTGCGGATGCAGATGCAGAGTGCCCTCCCAGCAGGCTGCAGTTCCACACCTCTCTTTCCTGGCCTCCTGCCTAGGACTCTGTGAGGCTCTCTCCCTGTCCCACCTGGAGATGCTCTGCCAGGCCCAGAGTTCCTGACTGAAAGATGGAAGTTACCTGGCACAGGGTGGGGTGCAGGAATCTGTTGAGCAGATTTGAGTGCTTCAGTGTAAGATCCCATGTGCACGTGTGTTCACAGACAAGGTGATTAACATCTGGCTGTGATTATAGGGTGGAGGCACTGTTTTGTTGTGTGGTGCATATAGACTGCTGCTTGCTGGCTTGCCAGCAGGACTTCCTCATTTTTTAATAGTTACTATTACTGCTATTTGAGGCTAGAGAAGATCAACTGATACCATTTTAAAGGCAAGCACTACACAGATTCATTGCAATGGTGTCATGATCCATGAGCCAGCTTTGGTTTAAGTCATCTTTTTACCAGCATGTTTCAGGACTAACTATTCCAGGATTTGTTGAAATACTGTAGTGCTGCCCAAGTTGCTGAGCTTGGCCACTATTTTAGTTTCTTAATGAAAAGACAACTGCTCCTATTTGTTTCCAAGTGAGAACCTGGCAGAGTGGCAGTTTGTTTGGTGGTGGTGATGGTATTCTTTTAAATGTACATCTGCAAACTTCTTTAATATGGGAAATGGAGTGAAAAAGCTTATAAGCCTGTTGAATGATTGAATAACTTTTGATAATTTATTTTTGCTTATTATGATTTAGTTGATTGTTGGAAGCATCTGTACAAGTCTGAGTTTTCTAGCTAAGCAAGATAGCACTTCATTATGTTTAAACTTTTCTAGTAAGAAATGTATCATTTGTTTGTCAAATATAATTGGGGATAGTGTAGGGAAGTCAGATTCAAAATAAACTTTAAGCCTTTGTAGGCTTTCTGAAAAAGGGTAAGCATCACAAAATTCTGAAAAAGACAGTGTATGACATGTTCAGTCAGTAACTGCAGTCACATCTAGTATGTCAGTAAACAAGGGACATCTGCTTTTTTTTTTCATCTGCTAAGGGGATACTTGCTCAGGTTTTAGGAGAGTACAAAACATGGAGTTGTAAGAGCAGCTTTCCTTACCATGAGAACCAAAGCACCATTATTTGTGTTTTGCTAATTACTTCACTGGCTGCTTATGTAACACTTTGCTATTGACATTTTATTGGAGATGCAAGGCATGATTTAAACAAAGACTTGTGTGAATGACTGACATCCAGAGATGGATGAATGTCTGCAGATCACGTGCTAAAACTCAGCTTCCTCATATCCACTATGGAATTTTGAATCAAGTTTTTAAAGTGTGGTTTTCTCATGTTTTCATGTAGCTGGTATTTTCTGTGGGTTTACTGGTCAGTCTTTGTGGGTTATTTTTTTCTGTGACTGAAACCAGTAATTTAAAACCCTATTGTTCCAAAGACCAAGCCTGCAAACTGCATGATTTTTACCACAGCTACAGGAAAAAAGAAGATAAAACAAATGTAACAGAGTGTCTGTGTTAAAATGCCTCAATGTATTTTGTGCTAAGTAACAGTGGAAGAAAACTCCTATGAATATGCCCAGTAAGGACTGGTCCTTTATAGGCTAGTTGGGTAAGCCTACAGCTCTGGATAGACTGGCTACTTACATCAGGAGGGCCCCTACAGAGAGCTGAGTTACTCGTGTGATTTGCTAAGCTAAGACAAAAAGTAAATAAATGACTCTGCTTTTTATGTGATAATGCTTACTAAAGCAAAAGTTTAGTTGCATCATTAGTAAAAGCTGCTGACACTATATTTTTACACAAAAATTGAAGCTGCTACTACTAATAAAATAGACCTTAGTGACTTAACATTCTTAATTTCCTTTTTTTTTTTAAGAAGTAAAGTGGCATTTAAAGGTGAAGGAAGGCTAACGGTTTATGTTTTTAACTGTTGTAAGTGAACCTGTTTTGGGAACGTAAACAAGATACAAGAGGGGAGAAGTTGCTGCTGACCTGCAGTTTTCCACCCTCTGCATAAAGTCTGCAAACAAATTGTAAAGTTCATGGCTTTTCTTTCACAGTGCAGATTTCAGTTGCAGTTGCACAGGGCAGATTTTCAGTTTCATGCTTCTATAAAATGCACTTACCCTTCTTCATGAAACAAGGTCTTTAAATACCAGTTCAGAGCAACAATTTTAGTTAATAATTAAATCCTGTCCTGTTTTCTCCAGCAGCCATCAGACTGCCACTCACTACAATTCTTGGTTATCCCACCCCTTTAAGCAGGTTTTTGTTTCTTTCTTTCTTTTTTTATAATCTCTCTGATCCTCAGTACAGACTCAGTAGGTAATTCCTCCTTTACACTTCTGTGAATATCCCTTTCTGCAGCTTGCTGGGGTTCCCTTTTGGATTTGTCCCCGTTGAGGCTTTGTTGCAGTGCCCATCCCTGTTGGGACTTCCTTGGCCAGACACTGCTATAATGTGAAGCAATGCCAGCCATGCTGTGCCTGGCATGTGAAGACTGAGTCTTGCTGTGTGCAAATACTGCTCAATCTACTTGTCTGTCTCAGTGAGCCACAAAAGGTTCCTGCCTACGTGGTAATTTGGCAGAAATAATGTGTTAAGGAGCTGGGTATTTCACTTCCCACGTGCATTGGAGCCTCTCACATGTATGCTGGGATCTGGTACAAGAGTTAAGTGAATCGCTCCAGTATCTTGGCTGAAGTGTGAGATAATGTGAATGAAGCAATTGCCAAAATCATTCCTGGTAGCATACAGCATCATGCTTGCCTTTACCTTTAAATTACAGGAATTACCTATAGCAGTGAGCTTCAGTTGAACAGCAAAGTGTGTCAAAGTACCTGTGAAGAAATCTTGCAGGTAACACAAGGCAGCTCACTAAAATTCTGAAGACTATGTATGATTTTGTTCTGGAATGCTAAAGTTAGTAGCTTAGCCACGGCTTGTCCCAAGTGCAATATTAAGAAATTTTTTGTAATCTTTTCTACTTGAATACAGTCTATATAAAATGTTAAATATCTTATATTGCTGAAAAGATATGGGATCAAATTTCTTTCCAATAAATCTTCAGTTTTAAAAAAATATGCATACAGGTCTGCTTTTTTCTCATCATACTGTGAAAAATAATTGAAATAGCAGCCACCATCATCTACTAGCTGATTTTAAAGAGAATTTTTGCAGTCTGTTTGCTGAGACTTGGCTGGAGGTTAATTGTGGTTGCTGCAGTTGAGTCCAGCCCTTCATAAATGCTAGCATTAACATATGAAGAAATCCAGTTCTATTTTATGTTGCAGTCTTCTGAAATAAGAAATTCTGTGCAGCTTCTCCCCCGGTTTCACCAGCTGTCCAAAGGGAAAGTTCTTGGTTTAGAGTATTTTCACCTGTCTGTATTTACTCTCCTAAGGCAAAGATGGACACAAGCCTAACAGATTTTGCAAACTAATGTTTTGTATTGGTAAGAAAACTCTTAAGTTTCTGGAAAGTTGAAAAGCAAAATTTAACATCTAATGCACTTCTTACAATGTATGCAGTAGTCTGCTTAGTGCACTACAGCAAGTGATGGCACACAGATACCTGGTACTCTTCTTATCCTGATCAGCAGCCTGAGACTGATGTGAATGTCAATGACCTCAATCAAAGATTTAAAAGTTTCTGGAGGTGTCTGCATGATAGAAGCTGATACCAGCAGGTGCAGTTTGCAGCCTCGGGGAAAAGGAGGTCCATGGCCCTGCAGTGTTATCTTCTGAAGCACCAGAGTCTAACTGCAGTTAGACAAGGCTTAAATAGTCACAGCAATAACTTCATACTGTTATACAATTAAAGATGGAATAAAAACATAAATGCCTGATTTTTATTTAAATAGTCCTTTGACATGCATTGTTTTCAAAACTGGAACTATCAACAGAGAAAAGTTTAAGCATTTCCAATTCCAGAGGATGCATAGTGCCTGTAACAATTAAGGAATGCAGTGGAGCACCCAGTTCCACGGTGGACATCTGCTGTAGTGTGCCTGAAGCAATCTTCTCATCTGAAGCACCCACACGAGCAAGGCCAACACAAATTGTGTTTTCAGTTATTTCTGTAACAAAAGATGAAATGTTTAATTTATTGACTAATGGTCCTATCATAAGGGGAAAAAGCTTAAACCTTAACTGCTTTCTTAAACCTCCAATTACTACATTACTGGAGTGGCCTAGAAAGAAACTTTCTCTTCAAAGACAATAAAGCTTAAGGATGTTGATAAGGAAGAATTCATTCAGGAATTGTGTTCACTTTGAGGAAACTGCTGCTTCTGCTTCATTCTACGTAAAGGAAAAAGTTAAGGGATGTTCATTTTAATAGTATTGAAGGAATAAATATTTTAAATGAGCAGACCTAGAAGAACTTCTGTTAAAAAATTTCTATGACACAACCATGTCATCTTTATTAGCTGCTGTGATTTTACCCTTGCTCTTGATAAACATTTCACAGTTCACTCTTGACTAGTGTTAAGAATTCAAGGTGAAAATCACAGTTCTGCATCTTTGGGTTAACCTAGATTCAGGCTGGTGTTCATGTAGAGTAGAGTGTGAGTAAAATATAGCAGAGATTTTGTTGAAGCATGACTTACTGGAAGTGCCCAGAATCCTTCTGCCTCCTGCACCTCTGATGGATCAAAGAGCTCACAGTTACACATGGATAGAAACAGTCCAGCATTTCCAGGCTTTGACTAAACCTCCGGGAGCCACCAGTGCACCTTCATCAATGCTCACTGAACTATGCTGTGTTCAAGCTTGGCCTAATCCATCTCGTGACTAGGATTTAAGGCAGCCCAAATCCACTGCAGAGCAGAATTTTAAGAGTAGGAGGCAGGGAGTGGAATTCAGAGGCTCATCAATAGGTGTGACTGGAGAGGGGTGGTAACAGACAGAAGCACTATAGTCATACCTGGTTTTTCTCCTTGGAGCCTCCTGTTTTGAATAATGGCAAGAAGCTGTTCTGCAGCTTGATTTACACTCATGTAGCGTGGTGGCTCATAAATCTTTCTTCCTCTGCAGGGAAGGAAAAGCAGAGAAATTTCACATTTAACCCATTTTGTTATCCCCAGCAATCTTACAGCTTATTTCAAGAGATCTCTAGACCAGCAGGTTGAACTTAAACAGGCACAGGCTCTCAGGCTGGGCCTTTTAGACTAGAGTGGAGTTTTTAAAGAATAGAGAAATCTGTTGTGCTCTCGGCACACCTGTGAAACAGCTGGGCTCCAGCTGGTGGATCATTTAGATCCTAAAAGCAAATTCAGCTGCTAAAAGCAATATGCAGGTTTTCCAGCTACTCTTGGAGGATGCATTAGACTTAAATTCAAGGGCATACAACTGTTTTTCTGTTAAATGCCCTGTAGACAGATGATTACAGACTAGAAATATATTCTTAAATGAAATGCTGCTTTCTTTGCCAACTGTGGATTCAGTCAAACAGATTTTGTTTTCAAACTCCAGAATAAACAAACCTCAATGATACTGTGAGACTTCACAAATGTCAGTTTAGACCAGTTACAGCATGTGTATAAAGGAGCCATTTATATTCACCACTGTCAAAACATACAGATTGCAGAGATGACTAAGATGTGGCAAAAGCTTTTTGAATACAGTTAAACCAACATAAGGGCATTTTCTATATATTGCTTATTTAACTCCTTCAGAAGGGTGTTACGTATTCTGTACTTTGCACTGTTCCTACCCAATGTACAGAAGAATAAATTTAGAACACTCTCAGAAATTAATCTGTTTTAGGAGGTGACAGAACAGTAGAGAAATAACACTTCATTCACCAAGAGGAAAGCCTACTGCATTCTGACTTAGTGCTTCTCACAGGAACAGTTACAAAAAAGATCACGTTCTGCTGCAACTCTATTCAGTAAATAAAGCCAGGCCCTATTGCAAGGAACAAAAGAGTTTCACTCCTTGTAAGAAACAAAAGACAGTGGTCACTGAGAAGCACAAGAGGAGAAGGCAGGTAATTTCAGTATTAGACTATGGCAAAGAACCTTTTTTCCTTGTACAAAAAAAACCCCTTTTTAAGTGCACTGTGTGTTTCTATATATTTTCAAAATGGTGACTCACTTCATGAGATTCTCCAGAGATTGTTCCTTCACTTTAATATCTGTAGAACAAAACACATTAAAAC
>VZTN01027191.1:805-13768 GCA_013400515.1 Erpornis zantholeuca | reverse complement strand
CATTATTTTCTATGTTTCTATATTGGCTAAGGAAATACAAGTGAATGGAGGAATTGTGCAAAAGTGGACTAGCTTTGTGTGGGATTCAACTCAAGGTTATCACACCTACGTTTATGTTTTGCTTATATGTGTCTGTATAGCAGCTGTGTTTTTATGGTGCTCAATACATTCATCTGGATGCATCTGTTCCCTAGATACAGGCATTTGCTCTTGTTCTCACCTGATCTTAACACATTCCTTCAGAAAGAGGCTGGTTTTCTGCACATCTTGAATGCCCTATGGAGGCCAATTAAGATCCTAAGGAGCTAAAATAGGTTACTAAATTTGGTTACATTTATACCAAGGATTCTTTTGACTGTAATAAAAAAAGCACTGACACCCATCTCATATATGTGCAAGTAGATCTATTCTATTGTTATAGTCTAGAACATTAAAAATACTATTTTTAATGAGATACATGGATATTATTTTTTTATAGTGAAGCGTTTTTTTTTTTTTCCAATGGATTTGAGTACTAGCTTGTATTATATGTACCTGATCAACTACTTTATAAGAAATCTCTTTTCATATGTGTGAAAATATATTTCAGGTACATCTATTTGCCATTGCAATTTTGAGTTTGACCTTTGTGGATGGAAGCAAGATGAAAATGATGATTTTGACTGGCACCTCAAAACTAGCAGTACTGCAAAATTGGGCACTGGACCAGCTACAGATCATACACTGCAAGAGCCATCTGGTCATTATATTTTTATAAAGAGTTCATTTTTTCAGCTACCAGGACAGACAGCTAGGATTGCTAGTCCAGTCCTAAGCAGAAGGAGCAAAAACTGCAAGGTATGTGAGGGTGTGGTAGTAATGGGAACAAAGAATTTGATTTCTAGATTGCAGNCTGAACTAATTCTTGAGAAAAAAAAAAAAAAAACAAAACAACATCTTGTTGTAGAGAAGTCAGGACCCTGTCTTATTTAATTGGAATCATAAGAAAAAAATGTAACTTGGTGCAGGACAAGAATGGTTCTGAAAGTAAATGAGTACTCTGGGAGATTCAGATGAAGCTGACAGTGAATGTAGTGTCTGATTTACCATGTCTTATGCAACTTGTCCAAAGTAACCAACAACTTTTTAAGGATTTGTGATTTTATGGAGAAGGTGTGTACAAGTGCAGTAGTAAATGGTTTTCAAAGAATACAACTGCGAAAGGAAGGATGTGTGACAGATGGCTTTGTCACCAGCTCTTGTCTGGAGAATGGAGAAGTGTAAGCCTCCTTCTTCAAACCAGTACAGCACATTGTAGTGGCTTCAGCTTGAACATGTCTTTGCAAACCTGGAATAAAAACTTTCCTGGTTTTGATAATGTCTTTTATAGTCTTTGCCAAAAAATAATTTCCCAGGAACTTTAGCTACGCCTTATTTTGAAACTGCAAATTCACCTCTATACAGCTAATAAGTAGGTCTCTCAAGAAGATAATTTTGATGAGGCCATTTTTTAGAAAGCTTTTGAAGTGAACTGTTTGTGTGATCACAGAAATATGCTCATCAAAGGAAGGTTGTCTTAGACTGAAATAGTCCTGAACAGTTTACTGGCTCTGAAGGTGACATCTGTGCAAAATGTATGGTCACTTGCTCTAGTTTCATTTATCTCATACTATTCATGAGGAAAATTGAAACCAGAAAAGAGATTGTCTGAAACTTGGAAAGTGCTCTGCTTATGTTTGGGATTTCAACCAGTTCATTTTACTGAGCTACTTCTGTCTGAAAACTCTCCAAACTCTTTATTATAAAGATAAGAAAGTCAGGAAGTATTAAACATAAAGGGTTTGATTTTATGATACAAAAGAAAAATTGGCTAATTTTGATATTCAATAGCAAAATTTAATCTAGCCATTATAAAATTATCTTCAAAATTGGAAAAGTGTTAATTTTTTATGCCTAAAATACATGTATAAAAAAATTTTGCTTACAGAAGTATGGAGTTGTCACCCTTCTGATTCTAGCATCATATTTGAGAGTATCTCTTTCTCTACATTATCTGGTTTTATGCTCTAAAGAAAACTTTTCCATTTTTCAACTTCTATGAAGAGTAAAACATATGCAAAGAAGCATAAAATAACTGATAATGACGTTCACCTCTGTACTGTTATGATGTATCACACATTAAATGCAGTTAAGTGATTGAAGCATAACTATGGGAAAAAACTTGCTTTTATCACATGAAAAATAATTTACAAGCACGTGCAGGTTTATGCACCTTGTACAGACCAAACCCTCGACATCCATGATGTGGCCTGAAACCATCAGTCATATTTATGCTATTTTACTTTTTGAAGATTCGGAGCAGTCCTGAAACTTACACATAGACAAATGACCAAAGGAAGTGAAATTTTTGTTATAGGAAATTGTGTGAGTGGAAAAAAAAATTTCAAGGTTTCATCTTATAAGATCAGAGAGTCCCTTGAAGTTTTTACTCTTTCCTGTGGGTTGTTTGAGAAGAAAATGCTACATCATATATTACAACAGATTTATTTTGGGATCTTAGACTCTTTCAGGTCAATGGAAAAGGAAAATTTACATCAATGGGACAAGTTTTATGCAGAGAACATAAATATACATCAGCAACTAAGAAGGCACATACATGAATAAAAATCTTTTGTCAATATGCAAGACTTTCAGAAAGCTGCACCTTCAACAGGAATAGAAATACAATATTGAATTGGAAATAACAGAGAGTGCACTGAATGGTGATGAATTTTCACAATGATTTTTTTTCTGTATGGGTTTGGTCTTTGTACTTCAAAATTTCTTTTCACCACTTTTAGTAAAAATAAATGAATCATTGTTTTGTAATCCAAGGACCTCTTATATCTTTTAGCGCATTTTTTCTGCTTATGTCCATGTAGAAGTTTTTCTCTCATTATAGATTGGATTATTTTCTAATTTCACACTCTATAACCTACATAAACACATTTCTAACTAGAAAATGGTTCAGTAAACTGAAGTTGTTTCCTACATTGTAAATGGCACTACTCCATTCCTCTGTTTCCTTATAAAGTATTTTAGTTCTCTTACATTTATATGCAAGAGTCATTCGAAGGGATGCAAGATTAGCTGTTGAATATTTTAATGCTAGTTTTAAAGTTTGGCTTATGGAATAGCTAAAAGATCACCACTAGTAATTGTTTTGTTGCATTCTGATTAAATTATTTTTCAATCAGTAAAATTAATGACTACTCTAAATGCTACTAGTAATGCTCAATTTAAGAGTTAGAGTAAATACAATAGCAGAATTTGTCTAAAGTCATGTATTGCATACTTTATGCTCTTGTTTTCGCTCACAGATAATTTTCTATTATCATATGTATGGAGCTCACATTGGATCATTGATTATCTACCAGAGAACTACATTGAAAATGAAAAAACTCTCCTTAATCTTACTGGAAACCAGGGAAATTTCAGGCAGCGCAAAGCACTGACCCTTTCTGAAGATGGAGATGAGGATTTTCAAGTTGTCCTTGAAGGGATAGCTGGAAAAGGTCCCCCAAAGATGGCAAAGCACTTGATGACCTCACGTTTTCCAGGGAGTGCTTACCATCCCAGGAGTTTTTACCAGAGAAACCACGAAGCTGCCTCCAATAGGTATGTTCCTGCTATGCATAGTCTGTGTAAGTTTGGGAAGAAGGAATAGCAGCATCAAATTAATTTCTTTGTCTCTCTTTCAAAAAAGAAATAATATACATATCTTGCTAAAGACATGTAGAAATTAAAATGTTTTTAGGCAGCCCAAGAAATGATAATAAAATTATTTTATGAAATAATTGTTTGGGTACTAAGTCAATCCTTGTGCAACTGCAAAGTTTCTTGTCCAGTCATATACACTTAGCCAATATCCTGCTTAATTCACTAGGATTTATTTACCAAAAGTTGTAAAATAGAGTTGTTGTAGAATAAAGAGCTGAGTGGGACAGAGCTAATGTGGATTAGCTTGCAAAAAGACCAGACGGCTTAAGTGTTTTTTTGCTGGTGGGAATTGCTACTAATACTGCTTGGGTACCATATCCATCTTCTGCCCAATTCATATGGTGCCAGCATCAGTGCCATTATTTTCACCATCTTCACTTACTGCACTAGGGAAATAAGACTCAGAAAACATTTACCAGAAATAATACAGTTCACATGGGGATGGATCCCAATAACCCCAAGGTAAGAGCTACTCATGAAAGCACTGATGCTGCACGTTAGCAATATTTGCTTGGACACAAGTGATGAAGGAGAGAATCTTTTTGACAGAACAGGACAAATCTTTTTCCTCCTTCTGCATTTATCACAGAGCTATTGAAATGTAACCCCCCTGAAGTGGAATTTAGGAGATGCATTTTGTTCCTGGGCCTACTACAAATTTCCTGCATGGCTGCAGAAAGTAATTTTATCTCACTTCTCTGTCTTCCTGATCAATAAAACAAAGTTAATATTTCCCAGTGTCAAGGACTACCATAAGAATGGATCATTAATTTATGTGAAAAACTTTGCTTTGTTACGGCTGCTAATGAGTAGCCTTCCCCTCTAGGATGTCATTAAGCACTGCTCAGGCATTGGGAAATAACACTGATGAGACTACATCAAACCCAAGAAATTGCACTGAACTTGGAGCACAAGATAAGCAGGAAAGATATGGGCAAAACTTTCCAGACGTGTCTCTGATAAGGTGCCAGTTACAGTAGTATTGGCTCCCTACTTCTGCCAAGCCAGTCATGGAAATTTATTGCAAACGAGATTGGTATTTTGAAGTTCAGCTTTATATGAATGTTACCCCAGGAGGAACACTAGCCAAGGTCTCTGATTCTTTATTTTTGTTGTATTCAGACTCAATGCTCTTAATGGGAGATGCAAGTCCCTGTGGCAATGTTAGAAGCTTTAAAAGCTTTGGTTTTGATAGTAAAGGATATTCCAAAACACTTTTATGTTTTATAATAAAAAAGCTACTAAAGTCTCAGGAAAGAGCCACCAGAGACTGATCTCTTGGTGTAGCTCATTTAAGATGTACTTTGTGAACTTCATAGGTTCACAACACTTGAAGGCAATGGTTTAAATTCACCCCTCAGTAAACTGTATTTTTCATGTTGACAAATTTTACTTGTCCAGGATAAGAGTTTACATGACCCACTGAGGGGTTCAACTTACTGTTACTACTTAGCACTGGTATCTGCCTCATTGCTTGAAAGTGGGTCTGCTTCTGCCTATAGAAATGCTCTGAACTGTGGCAAAATGCATGCTGGATGTCATGAAAAGTGCTCTGTAGAGCAACTTTTTAAAATAGAATTGCCATGATGATCAGCTGCAAAAATCTGCAGCCCTAGACTCACCTGCTTATAGGTAGAAATAAAAGAAAGTTTAACCACTTTTATCCATTTCTCAATTTTTTAAAAGTTTCTGAAGATGAAGACG
Source organism: Erpornis zantholeuca (assembly GCA_013400515.1). Lineage (NCBI taxonomy): Eukaryota > Metazoa > Chordata > Aves > Passeriformes > Timaliidae > Erpornis > Erpornis zantholeuca. Next base: position 8,326 of record VZTN01027191.1, on the reverse strand, counting down.
ATCATGCAGGACAATATTTGCTAAGAAAGTAGAAATGCCTCGTCTTTAAGAGAAAAAATTGTAATTTTTGAGGTCTACTGTAATACAATTCCTTTTCAATTTTTTATTTATTTTAGATAATCTTTATAATATATACATCAAAGGAGATTCTTCTGAGTCTTATTGAGCCACATTCCTGTGTAAGGCAAATATACTGAGGTGTCTTTGCTTGTTATTTCTGCACATAGACTGATATGGCAATGAATGTGGTGTAAAGATTAAATAGAACAGAATCATTAAATGTTTCCATCTATGACACAGGTTCTCACTGTTCAGAAGAATTTTTTCCCCGACTGTATGTAAACATCTTGAAATTCTGCACATGAACAAAAATATATTCTAAGGTGGTTGTTTCCCTCAGCCAAACATGCAGAAATATTTAAAGGCTGGAAGTGAGCACTGGACAGCTAGAAAAAATAATTTTGAAAGTTAGCATTGTAATTTTCTGTAAACTACAGGATACTCTAGGTTGTTGTCGACATGCTGCTTAGCAACAACAATGCTGAAGTGCAAAGTCACTGAGGACCATTTAAATTGCTGGGCCTGAGAAAAAAATAAACATCATTTTAGGCTGGCCTTTACCAAATTTTCATCATATTAACATCAGTTTTTGCTCATGTGCCACAATGGTCCTGTGTGTAGGAAAATGCAAAGACAACTTTGTTCTAATGATGTTGTTTGTGCCTGTTGCTGTGGCTCTGCAGTGTGCTGAGATTCTTGAGTTAGAAGAACTGTGTAAAGTGCCTTGTGTAAAGGGCTGTGTCCACATCAGCCCAGGAAGAGACCCTGGCCACACTGAACCTTGTGAAAGTTGCAGGTGTTTCTGTATTTGGATTGTGCGGCAAGGTTTTGGTAGCTGGGGGCTACAGGGGTCACTTCTGTGAGAACATGCCAGAAGCTTCCCTGGTGTCCTACAGAGCCAGTTCCAGCTGGCTCCAGCATAGCCCCACTGCAGGCCAGGGTTGAGCACACCAGGGATGGTGGCAGCATCCCTGTGATAACAGAGCTAAGGGGAAAAGTTGTTGCACAACAGCAACTGCAGCCAGAGAGGAGAGAGAATATGCAAAAGAATGAGTTTTGCTGATACCCAGGTCAGGGAAGAAGGAGCAGGAGGAGGTGCTCCAGGTGCTGGAGCAGAGATTCTCCTGCAGCCTTTGGTGAATACCATGGGGAGTTAGGCTGTCTCATAGCAGCCCATGGAGCTTAATGGTGGAATAATTGCCCACAAGTTATCCATGAGTAATATTTTATACTTGCAGTTGTTTAGAAAAGAGACATCACGGGTTTGATAACAATCTCCATGATCTCCAAAATTGGTTTTCCTCTCCTCTTTCTCTCCCTTCCCTCCTGCAGTGTTACTGACTATGAACATTGCAGATCCCTTCATCAGTGTTTCTGCTCATGTGTCTGTACCATTCACCTGGGAATATAACAGCTGCCAAAGGCTGCCTGATCAGATTAGCAGGCTACAGTAAAGCAAAGTTATTCCCAGAGACTAGAGAACTGGTATCTGCTGACTCCAGTTTTGGAGAGAAGACAGTTATTTTCACCAAATTAGAAGCAATTCACTGAAGTGTGGAACATGTCTTTAAGAACTTTGAGAATATTGGAATATTAACAGAGAATCACATCAAGGTCCATTTCATTTGAAATCCTGTCTACTGCTGTCAGTGAGCTGCTGAACATACATGATACTTCCTCTTAATGCTCCTAACATTTCCTTTTTAGGAGAGCTTGCAAACCAAATGTGGTTTTGGATACGCAGTAAACCTTAATCTATTTGCCTTCTGTATAGAGCTTAGTTTCCCTGGAAAAACATTCAGAAGTATAGCCCCCTTCTCACTTTTTGGAGCAAGTTGTACAGTTCTGCCACTGACTGAGAAAGTGACTCCATTTTTACCCTGTCTCCTTTTACTGAAGATGGTGAACAGCCAAACATATCTACTCCATATTGTTCTCTGTGCAATCATCCCCAAGCAACATTATACACTGAAGGAGTTTCAAATTATTTCTTACATGGAAAGTATTCCATATGTTTTCCTGTCTCTGACTTTTAAGAAAATCCACTATACTCTTTTGGGATTATAAAATCAGGTCTGTGTTGAGCATTTAGGCAGTGAGTGACCAGTGAAATGATACTGTAACAAAATAGTTCTTTTTCTCTTTTCTCTCTTTCCTGACAAATCCTAAAACCTTTATTGTTTTGTCCTTTTTGAACACGGGGCTTTGGTGTTCCTGTACAGTTTCAGTACTGTGCTGTGTCCCTCTGTAGGAGTGGTAGTATAGGATTCCATAACCTGTGAAAGATGGACTCTGTTATTCTGTGTAACTCAATAAACATCATATTTCATTGCCAGCCACTCAGGGTGCAATTAATTTGCTAAACTGTGGCTTTTTATCTCCACTGTAGTTGTATAAAATAACTTACACACCTGTTGGGGCTGGATTATGGGAAAGTGAGTGCAGCTGATGTAGTGGCAGCTGATGTCAGGAAGATTTTTCAGTTCATAACTAGCCCTGGGTACAGTCCCATTAAGGCACTTCATTTTCATAACAACCTTTCCTATTATTCATAGTTACTCCTTGCTTGTATCACTCTGAATACCTTCGTATCACTGGCAAAATTTCTTAACTCATGACTTGTGCACTTCCCTTGTGTTTTATAAGTAAATGTTAAAGAATTGTGCCTTGCTGTTTGCTTGTTCTTTCCTTGGTTTTTGGTTTGTTTTTTTGGTTTTTTTTGTTTGTTTTTTGTTTGTTTGTTTGGTTGGTTGGTTGGTTGGTTTTTTGGTTGTTTGTTTTTTTTTGGTTGTTTATTTTGGTTGGTGGTGTTTTTTTGTTCCATACTTATTTTTGAATCATTTTAGTACAAATTCCTACTTCACAAAATAAATTAAAATTTATAGAATTCAGTCATCAACATAATTAAAATAAATATACACAAAGCAATATAACAACCAGGAAATCAGATTTGTCAAAAATATTTTCATTTGAAATATTGCTCAAAACTCTAGGGCGTACTCTAAAGGCCAAAGGATATTGCTAATATCACTCTTTTGCAGTTAAAATTAGATCTGTAAAAGTTTACGCACACGTAAATAGAAATAACTTTGGCAGATTTTGTAACTAATATATAATTACAATAATAATAAAATTTTATGGTTCAGTGCATAATGTGATCCACTGAAAAGAGGAAAAATATATCTCTTTATGCAGAACTAATCAAATAACAAAGCATTTATAGCTTCCTTTGAAACAGCCAGCATTGACCATTGCCTGGGAGAACAGGATATGAAACAAATAAAGCAGAATGTCTGAAATGTTCTAGGGAAGAGCAAGAAATAAAAACAAAACTGAAACCAAAAAAAAGTAGAAAATTAACCCCCAAACAACAATAACAAAAGCCTAAAAAGCCCAGCCAAACAAAGACCCTTCAAAAAAACCCCCAAACAAAAACAAGCCTGTAAAGAGGACTGATAATTTCTTTTGGAAGACTGACTCTGTCTATATATTTGCCTTAATTGCATGCATCAGGTTGTGAAATTTTTTTCTTCATTAGTATCTGAAGAGCAATATGCTGTTGCATATTACATATGTACGTATGCTCTCAGATGTATGTAGAATGAAGTTCCATGCAAGTGGAAACTTTCATTTTCACCTATGAAATAATACAAAAGGTTTATCTTTATGATATTTTAAAATTAAGAAATTGGCATGTTTATTTTTTCTGTCTCCTTTCTGGTACACTATAGAATTACTTCCATATTTTTCAGAAAAATGGTGGAAATACTGTAGAATATTTAGCCTGGCTTAGGAGCTTGATATGAAGCTACTGATTTTGGCTATAAGTTAGTCATTCATACAGGTGACTTGAATTCAACTTCTACATATATTGTCCACCTGTTATGATAAAAATTCCGCTTTTATTTAGTGTGAAGGTGAAAAATAGACAGCCTGGATTTTGGTCGTGTATTTTCTAATTCTGTTAACCTTTCTCTAGTAGAATTCCAAGCCTGTGTAATTCTAATCACTGTACTTTATCAATTTAACTGGAAATACTGCCCTTGTGCCACCTTTTTAATTCTACTGTTTCTTCTGTTCCTTTTCCTTTGTTGGTGTCTCGGACTCTGATTTATCTCCTTTTATTCTGAGCTCTAGAATTACTACATAGTACAATGGTTTGAAAGCAATGTGCCTGTTTGCTAAACTAAAGAAGGTAATCCCATATATTTGTACTGATCTAATTCGCAAAATAATGACAAAAATTTGGAATGGGCTGTAATTTTAAAGGATTTTAAATTGTTTTTTCCAGCATTCTGTGGGGATTTAGGATGCATTTCAGTCCCTAACAAACCACAACAGTTGAACATACATAAAGGAAATAATTTGCAGACATTTCCCATATCTTATTATAATTTTATATCAAAGAAACAATTTTTTTCCCCTAGGTATTCCCAGACCTAATACCTTGATTGCAAAATTAAAGCTCACAAATTCTTTGGAGCAACACTCAGATGAGAGCAGAGCATGGATTGGGCCCATAACAGATTACAGCTCCAGAAACTGGCCAACAAAATATGATTCATATCATCTCAGAACATGATTTATGTCATCTAAGGTCCTTGAAGGTAGGGCATTGTCAGCACTTGTTTTTCTGTTTCACAAAGCTGTTTAACATCTTCAAAACTTTCTTTAGCTCTCGGGTCTCCAGGGACTTGTTTCTGAGAAAGGTGTCCCAGAGCAGACATACAAATAAGTATAAGGTCAGGAGAAATGAATTTTCAGTGCTGGCAGTTTGATGTGAGTCTCTGGGCAGTAGGTGAGGGCAGGTATTTATATCTGCATTCATAGTATGAGCTGGTAATTCCTTTTGGCCATGAGTAGCTGGAGTTTGGGAATAGCTTCAATAACCAAACTGCTCCAAAAAGTGTAAGAGGAATATCTGGTACTATATTTATAAAGGACAACCCTTTTAAAGAGCTCTGTTCTTTCATTTTCTCCCTACTGCGAGAACTAAGAATACTTTTACAAAATTTGAGCTTTCTCAGGACCCCAGTGCTGCTGGCATTATTAGCTCTCATTGTTAGACCTTTCCCTATGTGTTACATATTCGACATTCAGAGCTGGCCTTCCTTTGGGTGAACCAAGAACATGAAAGCTCTAGCCCTGCTCTGCATTCCAAGAACTAGATAACAAATTACCCTTGCTGGTATGTAATTACTTTTCTTTTTTTCACACATCCAAAAGTAGAGAAATTATGCAGTACAGAGCATTCTTAGAAATACTGAAGGTTTCTACTATTAAATCTTGCAACAGCAAAAGTAATCTGAAATAAAAGTTTTATTTCCCAGTATGTAGTCTTATTTTAACTTGTGCAGTACACCTTTGCTGGGCATTTGAATTTTCTAGACATCCTGGAACAAAATTTCTATGTGTGATTAAGACAGAAGACAAGTGTGGTTCTTTTTTCTCCTTCTCTAAATCTAGGAAACAAGATCTTAACTCAAATGTTTTTTTTTTTTAAGTACAATAGTCACTTTGGACAGCATTTTACATTTCTAGTTTGGCATTTACATTTTCAAGATGATGTATAGTAGACAAAGAAAAACATTATTTTGCACAAGATATTTGTAAACTTTATTTGAAAGTTCAGTTTATACTTTGTGCTTTACATCAAGAAAGATTTCAGGCAACTCACTGCAAAGCTTCATTTTCACTGTCTGATTTTTTTTGTTCTCAAGTTTTTCAACAGAATATGACCTCCAAGTACAACGACATTTTGGCTGTCACAAGGTACACTATCACAAGATGTGCCTGGATGCTGTTTAGTGTTAGGATAAAGAAAGTTAATACACAAATAAGTGGTAAAAAGATTGTTAGCTATCAAAATTTATTAAACATTCTCAGCTGTGGAAGGACCACAATATTTTTTGCTTAAAAGTCAGATCAACCCCTTGGTCCATCATCCATCTTGAAGAGAGAGGTAACAAATGTATTGAACACCTCTGCCTTGTCTCTGTCCCTGTTTGTGAGGAGATCATCCTCATCCTGTAGTGGGTCGATTGCCATTAATATATTTGAAAAAAATATTTTTTTATTTCCCCCCACAGTTCTGGCCAGCTTCAACTCTGGTTGAGCTTTGCCACACAAATTTTCTCCCTACAGTGACAAGCAGCATCTCAGTATTCTTCTGTCACCTGTCCTTGCTTCCACTGGCCAGACACCTTCCTTTTTCATTTTACTCCCAAGAGAAGATCCCTGTTCAGACAAGCTGGTCTTTGGCCTCACTTGTTTGACTTGCACATTTAGGAATTGCCTGTTCCTGTGCCCTTAGGAGGTGANATTGCCTGCTCCTGTGCCCTTAGGAAGTGATGTTTAAAAAGCACTGACCAGCACTGATGGACCCTAACACCTGCAAAAACATTGTCCCAGGGGATCTTACTCACTAATNATCTCTGCATTCTTCCCATGTCACCTGCCCTTGCTTCTGCTGGCCACACATCTTCCTTTTTCTGCCCTTTTTCCTTTTTTTCCCTTTTCCTGTTCAGCCAAGCTGGCCTTCTGTCTCACCTGCTTTACTTCCATCATTTGGGAATTGCCTGCTCCTGTGCCCTTAGGAAGTGATGTTTAAAAAGCACTGACCAGCACTGATGGACCCTAACACCTGCAAAAACATTGTCCCAGGGGATCTTACTCACTAATTCCCTCAGCAGTCTGAAGTCTGTTCTCCTCAGGTCCGCAGCTGAGGATTTGGCACTTTTCTTTCTGCCAACAGAGATTTTAAACTCGATTGCTTTGTGGTCACCATGGCCAATAAGGCCACCAATCTCCACTTGCTCACAAGATCCACTCTGTTGACAAGCACTAGATAAGGAAATTGTCAAAGGTTCAAAAGAAGATTGTGTAAGAAATAACTCAGCTTGTATTGGACTTATAGATGAAGCTTTGGGCTAGGTAAATATGAGGCTTTTATGTAGCATTTTTTGGGGGGATTTTAGGACTGTTGGTACGTTCCTCTGTATTTCCCTTACCTTTCCAAGCAGAGGAAAGCTGAATGGCAGAACTTACATGGAAAGTGCTGTGGAAATCCTGTGCAGTGGCATCATAAAAATTCATTAGGGTTGTCCTTCTAACCATGAACTTTTCTGCTGTTTCCATGTTCAGTCACTTGCTAAGCAGATGTGCTATTACTTACCTACCCCAAAGTGTGCTGATAAACGTGAACACATGCTGAATGGTGCTGCAGTTAATAAACTTATTAATGCTTTTGGGAATAAATTATTATACTGGATTGGATTAAGGTTAAATGAGAACAAGAAAAAATGCTTTTGTCTTAATTGTTCATACTGGCTGGAAAAAAGATAAGGAACAGGATTCCTTAATCACACCAGGACGGAGTGTAGCAATATTACAGCATAACTGTGCCAAGTGTAATACTTGTTGTTTTCAAAGCCTCACCTCAAAGTGCTTTTGCTGACTTTA
>VZTN01027188.1:2245-15039 GCA_013400515.1 Erpornis zantholeuca | reverse complement strand
GCTTTGTGGCAAGTGGAAAAGATGGAAAATGAATATCAGATGAACGGCATTCTAGCTCCTTTCACGTGCTTCACACATTCCTTGGATACAGTTGTGTTCCTCCCACCTTAGATTAGTTTCTTTCCTAATCCACCTCAGTTCTGAATAGGTTTGTCCTTGGCCAGTTTCCTTTTGATTTTGAGTAGTTTTAATGTTTTGTTTTGTTTTTCCAAAGTCCTACTTTCTTTTCCTCTTAGCTTTAATTTTATTTTATCCAGGTTTTGACTATCTGGTTTTAATTTGTCCTTCTAAATGCTTTGCTTGCTAGTTTGGCTGGGATTTTTATCATCTTCTGTTTGATCTTGATGAGGTTTTCACCATCCAGAAACAATACTTAGTTACTTTCATGCTATTTCTAAGCCTCTGTTTAACAATTGAGACAGTCTCAAGGCTGGTCTACTTCAAATTTCACAGATTATAGACTAAGCAAACCTCCTTTCCATTAAAAACAGATTTGTGCTCCAGATGTTTGTCCAAATATAAAATGATTCCACACAAAACCATATATTCTTCAGAATTTACATTAATATAATAAAGAATGCAAATTATTAATGAGGTAGTATCAATTTTTCTGATCATTAAACTATGTCTTAGCAATTCAATTGATAAGCATAATAGTAGTAAACCTTCTCTGTATTTTACCTCATCCTTTAAATTGTCCTAATCTTTAATATATTGCACAAAGTTAGAGTTCACAGAATTTCCTAAGTAGAAATGAACATAGCCCAGTAGTTTGAAACATTCATTAAATACCAAATTTTAGAAAAATGCCTATCAAATGTAAGGGAACAATTTTTATCAATTATAAATTGACAATTAACAATTTAATCAATTTTATTACAAGCAAATTAATAATTTAATTAGGTATTTGAAACAATCTTAATGTGTCTAGAATTAACATTTCAAAATGTCATACTTTTTAGACACTTGGTAATATTTTTAATTGTTTTGGAAAACTTAGTGTCAGAAAGACATTAAGTATTAGAAATTTTTCTTCCTTGTTGTTAAATCTGAAATAAGTCATGGTGCCTGTAACAGGCATCAGTTTCTATCATCTCAGAGCTGATAAATCTTTGGGATACTGCAAATACAAAAGAGTAGACAGATGTGGGGCCAAAGCATCTGTTCTGAATAAAAAAAAAAAAAAGCTTTTAAGAGACTACCAACTGCTGAATTGTATACCAAGTGCTTAATTTTGGATTTAATACAAAATGTTCATACATTTAATTCTAGAGGAATAAAGTGCTGAATATTGGTGAATTTTCATGAGAAATTTAAGAAAGCTCTTACTATCAATCTGTCTGGATTCTGCTTGTTACAAAATCATTCCACCTCAATAGAGAGAGTTGTTTTCAATGGGAGTTTCATGCACTGTGTCATATTCTCCAGATGATATCTACTCAATTTCATTGGAGGGCCATGCAATTAAATGCTGCCCTGTTTTCCTTTTCACATTGGTTTTACTTATCACACTGATGAAACACTTCACTGTGCTAAGTTCAATGGGACACACTTTCAGAAAAGAATTCACTCCTCCATAACCCAAGAATATTTCAAAAACACACCTCAAATTCATGTACCTTGATCCTGTTCAAGCACTCAGAAAGTACTTGAATACTTCAAACAGGTTTTTCAGGCATAACCATTTGAAGAAACCATTTGCTACCATCACCATTGCACTATGAGATCCTACTTTGAAGGTTTTATATGTTTATTGAAACAGACTTAACTGACACTCAAAATGCATTTTCAGTTCTTCAGTGTGGTGAATGTTGTCTCCCTCTGTGTCCAAAGCAGAACAGGGAGAGCTTGAGAAAGAGCCTCCTGTGAATAAACGAGGGCTCTAAAATGTCTTTAGGGCTCACAACAATGCAAATTGATGATGTTTTATGGCACAGCCAATTGAAGTTGCTGCTTCAACCTTTCATTTCAGACCAATGCTTTTTTAACAACAATCAAGAGAAAGCTGAAAATGTTCTGCTTTCTTTTCTCATTGTATGGGATCTTTCTCAGTGTGGGGGACTCAGGATACTTTTAGTCATAATCAATCAAGGCAATAGCTGGCTTGACAGGGCGAATAAAAGAGATGAAAAGTAGAAGAAGATTGAGTTTTGGAGTAATGGAAAAAGCTGTATTGTAACAATTCACCACCAGACCATTCTAAAGGATGCACTATTGGCATATGTACAACAACATCATTTGAATTACAGGGAATTGCAAAAAAGCAGAATGACTCTAACTTCACAAATATTTTGTTGTGTTTTTTTAAGAGTTCACTTGCATCTGTCTGTGTGGGGTTGCAATGTGAGGAAAGGGCTAGCAAGGAGCTGTTAAATTAAAATTACTAATGCATCTGATCTAATGTCTGCATTTGATTGGTGGATAGTGGGGAGGAGACACCTTTTCTGTAGTCTAAATTAGTCTGCATGTCTTTGGTGGAATTATGTATGTTCTGAATGTGAAGAATTCATAGGTTAGTATTTTAGAATATGCCACCTATATGTCAACTTCTCTAAACATGAGAACTGATTCAAAGACAATTTCTGAGACTATTGTATCCTATATGGAAACACGATTTTTTACACTAAGCTTATAGCAAGACAAATTATTGGGTTTTGTTTTAAGCTAAAATCAAGGCTGGAATTATAACACAATAGTGCTGTGTAGCATTGAACATTTTTTCGCTGAAATGCTTTAAATATGTTCACCTGGTTTTGGTAAAGATATCAAACATTTGGAACACATTTTGCATTATGTAAAAAAAAAAAAACCCCTCTGGCTAATACCTACAATACCTACAAAATTTTACAGAAATTAAAAAAAAAATCATGGTTAGTTGTAAAGGGCACCAGAATATGCCCTTGCATGACCAGGTACTGCCAGATCAAACACATTGTCTAGTAAAGAATGTTTCAAAATCACAAGAAGAGGAAGTTGGAAAGACTGCTACTTCTCATCTTGAGGTTTTACTACTAATTATCTGATTGTATTGTGAATTAACTGAAAACACACATAGCAACTCTGTTCAATGTTCAAACCTACAAACCAGAACGACCTAATTAAAAAGAGATGTCTGTACAGTAGAGGAGATAAATAATACTTTTATCCCCTTGTGGATTCAGTGGGAAAAATGCTTTCTCATCCAGGTAAAAAGTTAAGAATCTAAGTGAAAATGTGAAGCTAAGGTATCCAAGATATTTTATTAAAGTCCACTCTAAAATCCCAGGCAATGACAAAGGTGACAAGATTTCTACTCCCTGTTCTATAGCACCTTGGAAAGGTAAAACCATTCCTGATAGTATGAGAATAACAGCTTCTGTAGATAGTGTGTTCAGAGAAGATACCAAAGCCATAGGAATATCTAGAGGAAATTTTTGATAAATCTGTCCCCAGATCACTATCATTCTTGAAATTTTTTGTTCCTGGTTCAGCTGTACCAGATGCAATATGCTGATATTTTAAAATGAAGTTTAACTTTTAGAGATAAGAAAACAATCCTTTTGTGATGCCGCAGCAAAATAAGAGGGGGATTTAAGAAAGTCAGTGTTTCTACTCATGTTTAATCTCTGAACTGAAACTCCTGCTGCCTTAGCATATAGAAGGTGTAGTGGATTATTTTGAAACTCATATTCATAGGATTCAGTTTAACTGATGTTGCACTGAGCATGTAGGTCACTCCTGCCATTACTGAAAGAGTAAGGTGGCTTTAGAAGCTTGCACAATGTCAGTCATGAGTGTTGTCTGTGTTGACAACAATAAAGTTAAGAAAAGTTCCAAGTCCTTTCAAAAAGTGTTTCCTTCCTCTTGCAGAACAAGAATTTATAGAAAGGGAGAATTAGAATTAGAATACCTTAAAATGAGAACCTTTGCTGTGAAGTATGACAGGAACATTAAACTTTGTGGGAGGATAATTAATATCAGACAAAACATTAATCCACCAGGGCTTTTTGCACACATTAAAAAAATGCTATGAATTTTACCACAAATTACACTAAGTCCACATCTCTCATTTAAGGCTCATTTAATTTACACATTCTTGTTTGGAATGTAGACCCCAACCAGTCCAGATTCAATTTACTTTACCAATACCATGTAATTTTGCAATCTTATAAATCCAACATCTGGGATATTCCATTAGCAAAAATAAAGTAATGAGTTCAGATTATTATTTATGGTGAAGGAACGCTATATTTATGGCCCAAATATTTTAAAATGTGAGTTTTGAAGACTAAAAATCCTGCTATATTTTGAATGAAATGCTATTAAAAAGAGAAAATGACAATATTTTGATTTGATTTTCTGATTGACGTTGAACTTTGACCCAGTCACATTTGCTGGTGGTTTGACATTTTCACTGTGGTTTTGCTTCATCTGAGGGAAGGACTTGGCAGTGTTAGATTTACAGTTGAACCTGATGATGTTAAAGGTCTTTTCCAAACTAAATAATTCTGTGATTCTATGATTATATGACTAAATGAAAAAATAATTATGCTTTCATATTTGCCCAGGAAGAAGGTAGATTGATTGAACTGGACAAAGAGGTGCTTGCAAAAGGCAAAACATAAAAAACCAAGATCATGACAAGGATATGATGAAATCAACTTGTTCCACCTCTAATGTAAAATACACGCACAATGAAAACTATGATTGACATTTTCAGCATCTTCCAGTAAATATTAAAACAAAAGCATGTGAAAAACTGAGGTGGGCTTAACTGACATAAAATTATTGCAGAAAGCATTGTACTTTCTCTGAGCTGTACTGTGAAGAGAGTTTTCTCTTTTGAGAGTTTTGTATGGCTTCTGTCAACACTACAGCTGAATATTTTGAACAGCAATCAAAATACACCAGATTTGACCAAACAGGAAGAGAAAGTGTTGGAAAAGGAATATGCTGGATGGAAGTGTAGTCCAGTGTAGAAATATAGTCCTGCCAAGAGGATTTTGGATAAATTTTCTAAGACACATACCCCCACTGTAGAACAGTGTGACAAACCCCACAATGTTCTGACAGCAACAAAACATGTGATGCTTCTTATTAAAGAGATAAAGGTTTTTAAAAAGTCTAGCAATACACAGGTCTATTCAGGAACCCTCATTCAGGCTAATAAATGTAAGTGAAATACTTTTTCAAATGTTAATAGAAGCATTGCTTCTGAATAATATTAAATTAATAACCTTTTAAACACCTGAATTCAGGGAAGGGGAAATAGGATTATGCTTCTTATAATTTATCATGCAGAAAACATACAGTGAGGTTCAAGAATGCAATATTTTTTATCACTGAGATCAATGAGAAGAAAATAATAAAATTTTCAGCTGTTGTAAATTAGAGGTTATTATATGACTTAGTTGCCTGCATTCATGGATGACTGAGTTTCATGATGTGGGAAGTCCTATGTTATGCAAAGTAAATCCAGGGAAATCATCAAGATTATTTTAATTTAAATTAACTGAACATTTGGCTCACAATTCTTAATTTTCCAATTCAGTGAACTTAATAGCCTAATCTTTCCAATAGAAGGAGGAATTTGATCTGTAAATGGTATCTCTGGCTGAACATATGACTAATCATGCCATTTCACTGTCCAATTTTATCTCTTTTGGTAAGATCATCTTGTTGGAAGTAGTCTTGAAATTTTCAATGGCCTCAACATTTCTAAGGATAACTGAACTAGAATATACTAATTCTAGTGCAGGCCTTCAGAAAAATGCTGAAAATAGGTGTCTAAATTTAAACAAAAAAGCTTTTAGGAGTTTACTTAGCAATTACACCTAAAAAGTGATCTACCCTTTAGCCATCATCTAGGATCTGTCCTGAGATACTAGCAAATATAGGGAATCATGTGTCAAGCAAAATAAAATACTGCAAAGGAAAGCAGAATTAACTTGTCCTATTGATAAATACATTTTTTAAAGTTCAATTCGCAATGCAGGCATATTTTCTTGCAGTCTAAAGTTACAGATAATGAAAATAATGGTTTTAACATTTGAAAGTAAACATATTGAAACATCATTATCACAGCTTATTATACACTGAGATTGCTCCATTCCACCAGAACAAAATTGTCATTGCATTTTAAATGCTTCCCTCACTAGAAGTCTTGGCAGCATTTCATAGCAATCCAATTGAAAAACACAGCAATTTAAAACAAATACCTGAATCTGTCTACAGAGGTACCACTAAAACCAAAAAAAATGTGACAAGCTGAACAGATGAAGTATTCAATCTCTTCTAGGAAATGTTAAGTAATTTAAACAAACGGATATTTTATTATTTAAAAATTATCTTTATTTTTAAAACAAAGTTACTTGTAACAGACGAGTGTTAGAACCAGATGCTACATAAATGCTTCTTCTAATCTCCAAGCTTCCATTTCAAATTTGATTCTACACATCAGTAGGACCTAATCTGTAAAAAACTGGAAGGCACAGAGAGGTAGCCTATGCTAAACTATCCTTTGTGTAACTGATTTGTATAATTTAGACAAAGTAACTAGAAGAACATAGGTGAAATGGGCCCATTTATTATAAAATGATCTTTGTGAATTAATTCCCTTATACAATTCAATGTAAGATTCAAAAGGTGATTAAACATTTATGTTAAAAATAGGACTGTATTTGAAATGGAGACATAAGTTGCAAATTAAAACCCAGTCATGACCAAGACGATAATGCTCTTTCCTTAAATTTTAAATTCTTTATGTTGGCAGATTGCAGACCATTGTAGAGATTTATCACCAACACATTCATAATTTCCTATCCAAATTAGCAATTAATTTCACTCCAGTGAGCCTCGAAATCTGAAATATGAGAAATCTGTGCTCTGATCATGCTGATAGCAACCTGAGACAAATCAACCAAAAGGAAAGCAAGGATGAAAGCTGATTTTCCTCCAAATAACAGGCTGTTGACCATTGGCTACTTTGTTTGGACTTGATTTTTAATGTCTTTTTTAAGATGTGGCTCGTGGCCTGTTGTACAAAACCAGCCAGACATTTTCAACAATAAGTGCTCTGCAGCAGATTCTTTCCCAACGTATTTGGCCCCTCTTCCCAGAGATTATATATTGTGCTCATTCTTCTGCAAGTTATATCTGCTTTTCAACTCTAACACAAAGAATTTTCTTGCTTCTTTACATTAAGGTGTCATTTATACCTATTTCTCATTATACAAATTTACCAGAATGGTCAAGATAGATGGGACCATTTGTGTTCAGTGAGCGACTTTATTTTTCCCAGTTTTTACATGGAACTGTCATTCGTATCCATGTTTATTTTCTCAGGGATTAGATTCCACTTATTTCCCATATAATTTCCAAAATTCTCTTTTTACCCTCCACTTATTTCTATTATCAGAGTAAAAATTGATGCAAAAGGCTATTTTGTCAATTTGCTTATCATAAAAAATTTGTCTTACATAAATTTAAGTATTTGTCTGGTCAGTACACAGCAAATTTGACCTTTTTTTTAACCTTTGTTTTTCTTCTTAGCAATGCTGTGAATCTTTAGCTTTTCTTATAAATGTCATGTTTTGCTCATTATAGTTTTCAATAAAGTATTCCTAGACCATCCTGTACTTTTAACATTACTGATCACTAGTTGCCTATTGCTCCTTTCTTATGTGGGAATTTTGACTGGGAAATGATTTAATGTAGCCAGATACATAAAACTTGAATATCTTGTAACAAATTTCCTCAATTTTCTGTAGGCCTTTATAGAAAAATGAAGAACAAAAAGAAAACAAACCAACAAACACAACACCCTTACACAGAAAACTGTAAGTTTTCTCCAAGGTGGGAAACATTCATGGAGTGGGATTTCTACACTTATATTTAATATCCCTAAGGAATCAAAACAACATGTTTGAGAAAAGTCTACATAGCAGTAATCTCAAGACCAGATGTTAAAATTTAAGCATGAAACCCTGTGTTAGTTTTGATAGGGATAGAGTTAATTCTCTATATAAGACAACAGTGCTGTTTTCAGCACAAACAGGGGTAAAGAGAGGCTTTAGCTATGGCTGAGCAGGGCTTGCACAGCGATCAGGCCTTTCCTGCTTCTCACACCAGCAGTGAGTGGACTGGGGGCTGCACGAGGAGCTGGAAGGGGACACAGCCAGGAAGGCTGACCCCAATGAGTTGATAGGATAATCCACACCATATGGCACCAAGCTCTGGGGAATGAGACAAATTAGCAAGGGCAGCGTGTGGACCCAATGATTTTAGAGGTCTTTGAAAACTTCTATGATTCTCTAAAAGGAAGACTTTTGAACATGATGGAAAAAGGGAGGAACATCAATATTATGGAATGATGGAATGAGGCAGAACCTCTAGTTTTTTAATCAAAGTTTTAGTTAAATTTTGTCAAAAATGACATGAGATATTTTCTCTTTTGGCTCAGTCAACATGGAGTATGGGTTTGAGAAAGCCTATTTCAGTGAATTCTAAATCACTGCTCCCTGCATAACTACATGAATAAAGGTGTTGTCTTCCTTATCCTTCCTCCTTTACTTTCTTTTTCTTATCCTCTCTGAGCCCTCTCTGAGTCCTCGGACTCATAATTTCGGCATGTCAGAGTCAAATGTCCCAGAAGACCTAGACATTACAGGAAGTGCAGGCCTGGAGGGGCTAAAAAAAAAAAAAGAAAAAAAGAAAAAAAAAAGTAAAGGGCAGGCAAGTATCTCCAAGGAAATCAACGCAGCTTTCAGGTAATTATGCTGTTTCCTCACCTAGACTTTCTAAATCTCTCCCTCTGACACTTGTGGATCTGTTAAATAAAAGTAAGACTGTCCAGAAATAATTTTCCTTATTTCTTTTGCCTCTGACCTCATCAAAGACCTGTTGCAGTTGAGTCCAGGGATGGGGAAAAACCACGACATAAAGATCAGATGGCAGAAGCCATCTATTAAGAAAATCTTTCCATTTTTACATACAGGATCAGTAGAGTGGAACACAATCATTGGTTCTTAGGTGAACACAACTTTAGCATCATTGGCTAATTATGGAATAACAAGTTGGAATAACAAAATGTAAAAACCACCACCTGCAACTTATAGTTTACGGAAACACATGAGATGGTTTACACAAACTTCTCCCAGTTCTCAGTGAGAACTTCTTTTGTGAGAAGGCAACTTCTTCTTGCAGACAGGCCCAAGAGCTGGAAAATTTCTCCCTGAATAACTTGTCAGTGTCCACAAAGACCCTCTCTTTTTTAAAGGAAATGTTTGTATTTCCCAAAGAGCACACTTCAACAGATCAAAATGTGACCAAACTGAGATTGCTTTTGCAACCTGCCCTAACTGCATGTATGGAAAAGAGATCATGGGGCTGCATCGGTGACTTTTACATGAGCGGTGGCACAGAATTAGTACAAGGATTTATAACACAAGGCAGAGGGCAGGACCTTGAGTTATGGCACTTTGATCTAAGGAAAAAACTAGAAAATGCAAAAATGTTTCAATCTCTGGACTTTGTTCAGAGGACTGGTTCAGTCTCACAGCTTTGTTTCCAGTGCCATCTGCTGACGAGGGTTTCCATTGCAACGCCCGAAGAAAAGGATTTCTTCAGAAGAGAATTCTTCTGAGTTTTGCCTGGGGTAGCTGATGTTACCAGATATTTCTTTTTGAAGTGATTAACTGCACTTACTTCTAAGATGTTGTGTTCTTTGTGGGCATGTGGAGGTTTCCAGTAGAGCTGCTTGTTTGTATTGCCATCGCACTTTACAGTGAAGATGTTTAGAAGATTCTGATTCTTTGTGCATTCGATGGAGGAAAAAGAGGAGCTATGTGAAAATACTAAAACTACTCCAGACACAGACCAATCAGGTTGCTTAAATTCAAATTACTGTGACCAAATTATGCCCTGAAGTTGTAATTTGACATTGTAATTTTTGATCTCTTGGTTTTAGTTAAGATACTTCCTCACTCTCTGAAAACCTTTTACACCCAAGAAAGATCTTAGCTTTTAATCACACTGCAGTTGTAGTGGTTTAGCATCTTAAGTGATTTGGCACCTTGAAGGGGGAGAGCATAAAATGCAAATACTGAATTTTCCAGTATGAAAAAATGGACAACACCAACTGGAAAAAGCATGTGTCTGGCAAGCATCAGGACAAAACCAGCAAATATATTACTTTTGTTCGAACTCTAAGACAGGTCACCAGAATTTTTACACTGCTCTGATTTTTACATTCTTACTCGTGAAATTGAAAGTACTGATGTAGGAGAAATCGGAGTCCTTAGGTGTGTTTCTTCCTTTGACCCACTTTCCACATTGTTGCATCCCTCCCCCTTTTCCTTTTGCTCTCGTCTCATCTCAGGAAAGCGAAGAAACCTTGCCATCTTGTGGTCAATGGTAGTTATTAGTCCAACAAAAACACAAAACGGACTACAAATACTACAGCAGCCACCATGTGGAGAGCTGGAAATTCAGAGACTTTAAGGAAAAAAACAGAAATTAACAAAATATTTAAGTTTAAAGAAAACGTTGTATATTTTTGTAGCTTTTTAGAGATTACAAGACTAAAAACAGCTCAGCACAAGAATGACTAAAATAGGGTGTGATGTACTCTTTTTTTTTGATTCAGGTGACAAAGTCTGTTAACCAGTGGAGACACAATGAATATTTCCTTCTGACAAATATTTAATATTTTCTAAGCAATCCTATTGTCAAATTCATGAGCTTTCATCAAAAGTTTAGACTTAGATGAGCCACTGAAACCTGTTTAGTCTGCTATGGGTCAGCAAAGTATCTGTTTTTCATTTTGCCTGAAATGCCTGAAATGAAATATTTAAAAGTTGCAGTTTCCATGCAGAAGATACAGGCAGCAGATTTTGCTTCCAAAAGCTTCTCACAAGATATGGACATGTCATAGATGCCACCTTCCTCCCTTAAGGGTGGCCCCAAGGAAAAAAAAATGTCCAGATGATATACACTTGAAGAAGATCCTCTCTCTGCCTTTCCACTTATCACAGTGAACAGTTAAAAGGGTCCTATCTGTGCTCTAGCGATTTGTTTCTGCTAAAAAAGTTCACTGTCAAAATTATATTTCCAATTTATGCAAGCAGCCAATCTTATATTCCCCTGGCCACCCACAATACAAGAAATATAAATTCAGGGTCATGTGCCTTATACATAGTTCTTTTTTTGCTTGAAGAAGTTCATGTTTTCTCCACTGCTATGATCTTGTAATTTTTTTCTCCAAGTCTTGCAACAAAGTCGGTGGGATTTTGCATACAAACACATGCAGTTATTGTCCCTGTTCTGTTAAGAAAGAAAAATTCTCAGAAAAATTTTGCTTTTTTTGTGCTCTTCAAATGACAAGCTCTCACCCAAGCCCCTGGAATATTGAGGTTTACTGGCAGTGATATGTAATTGAGGATTTCTAGATGTTGAAGACGCTTTAACAACCCATAGAGAGTACCTGAAAATGAAACCCACTCAGGAACTTTCTCTTGTGCCAAAGACCATCATGGAATAGCTCATGTCAATACGATCAAACTCTTTTGTTCTGACATAAGATAGCTGCAAGCAGAGTACCTATAAAAATGGTTCTTGACTCAAGAATTTTTTCAAAATATACCTTAGTGTTGCCAGAAAAGTGACAGTTGACTTAAACTTAAATCATCCCAGGATGATTCTAAAAACTTTTTCTTTGGATGATTTAGGTCCTGAGCCTGGAAACATTCCCTGGTTCAGCTTAATTACCATTAGGTTTGGCCAAACATTTTTGCCTCCATATTATAGCAGTGGATTTGGCTCTGAATCCTGAAGGCAAACCCTGAGTTATGAATTATTTTCTTATTCATAAAAAGCATATGATGCTCTTTAATTGTAGTGAAATGTCTGTCTCATACAAGAAAAAAAAAAATCTACTTCTTTTCTGTTACCTAGTTGAAAAATAGAAAAAATGGCTGAGGAGAATTTCCTGAGGAAGATTCAAGAGAATTCAAGTTCTATTGAATTAGAAAAAGTAACATATATGTGGCATGGCTAAAAAGGTTCTGTTAAGGTTTTTTTCTATTTCTTTCTATTATTTTTATTTGTATTTCCATTTTCATTTCTTTCTATTTCTATTTCCATTTTAAGTTTTATTTTTATTTCTATTTCTATTTCTATTTCTATATTTCTATTTCTATTTTCTTATTGTCTTTGTGTTTATCATAGTACTGTAGCTCATATTAGGACATGAAAGCCTAAAGTTGATATGCTACATTTGAGTGCTGCTCAGGTGAGAAAGAAAAAAAAATTAAAATTGCATATATGTTAACAGTGAACTTCTATATTATTAAATAAAGAAAAGACATATTGTCAATAAAATGTTGAAATACTTCACAACAAGAACAAGATCCATTCTACCCTACCTGGAGTCATCGGCATGAAGGGCAAGACAGCAAATTTATTTCTTGGAAACTTGCATGATTCAGGAAATTTCTCTTACAAAATTAAAAGCACAGTGTTGAAACTGAAGTACAGGCAATTTGTTTGCAATCAAAGGAAACAATCATTATAATGAAGCAAGTCATAAGTAAGGATGATAAGAGTTATCTGTGAATTGATGGTTTAGTTTAATGTCAATCCTAGCAATTAGCTTCTTTGCCTGAATATTGAGAGTTAAGTAGACTGAACGTGGGCAGCAATATTCAAGCTTCAAAACCTGTCTTACCTGTTCCACCAGTGATGTATCTGAAGAATTCACTTGAAAGCTGTGGAGCTTAACCTCTTAAGAAAAAAAAAAAAAAAAAAAAAAAAAAAAA
>VZTN01027187.1:12563-79978 GCA_013400515.1 Erpornis zantholeuca | reverse complement strand
TACAGTTGTACAAAATAAACCTATTCTTCATATTTCTTCACATTTTAGGAGTGAACTCAGGGGTTTTAGAGTTGCTGGCAAACCACAGTCATTACTTTCTTCTCCAAGTGTGCAGACAATAATGTGTATACTATTCTTGGGGAAGAGGAAGAAGAAGTTTTTGTTTTATCAGCGATGTCACTGATAGAGAAGTCATGGGAGGATAGGAGTCTAAAATTCATGGATCATTTTAGGAGAAAAAACAGCAACAAAAAAAAAAAGTGAAGAAAATACTTCACCACACATACTAAGTAACATAGCCTTAACAGGCAGTAAAACAGGACAAGAGCATCTAATCAATGGCAAATTTCTCTGAATTAGAGAGAAATGTTACTTATCCTGTTACATTAAATAGAGCTAGAGGGGTTCAGACCATATCCATTCCACACCTCTGATGAGTTCCAGATCACAGAGGGTATCACTCAAGTGTTTATCTACTATGGGTCTATTCAACTGCTAAACCAGTTCCTAATGAAGCATTGCAGCCAAGTGTATCCAGAGAAACTTTTGCTCCAGACAAAATAGTCTGCAGCCATTGTTCAGACCCATGTGGCATCAAAAGAAGAAAAAAAAAAAATGAAAAAAGGTAAAAAAGACTATTTGTTCAAGAGTATTTTAAACCTTCCATGTTAAGAGTTCTCTGCCTTGAGAGAACAAGCAGTGAGTTCTTTATACTATATTGGAAATAGCAGTGAATCTCAGGAGCTGCTTTCCTACAGTCTCATAATAGGATTTTTTTCAATCAGTACTGTATTTTTTCATCTTAGTTTTTGGGGTAGAACACACTACTTTTTCAAGTTTTGCAGCACAGCTGTGAAATGTATCTCCTTTGGAAAATGGAATCTTTGTGTATTCACAGTGCTGCAGAACTCAGGAACCTCAGGCTTCCTGGATGTAGGTGTACCATGAAATTGAATCAAAAGCAATGGTGAAAACATTTTTAATAAGTTTCTGGTGTGGGAATTTTTTTGTGTGCGAATTCATATGTATGAATGCAAGCATACAGGAAAGATACTAAAAGGCATGAATTATATTGGTTTTGCTCTTTCTTTGCCATCCTTCAATGTTATAGGATCTCAAGGGTGAGGTGCACTGAAGTCTGGCAATTCTCATCCATATTTAACTGTTCCTCGATATCTGTCTAAGCCAGAGCTGTTCATAGTGTAGTTTCCTGCCACGTTTAGTTGTTCAGATCTATGTTCTGTGGAGTGGCTCGGAAGCTGAACAAGCTAGGATTATTTAGAGATGTTTTTCNCTCGGAAGCTGAACAAGCTAGGATTATTTAGAGATGTTTTTCAGCTGCTTGATTGCAATAATGCTCCTTCCCTCATCACATTTTGATTGGAAATCTGCAGTGAGTCACAAAGGACAATGTTGATGTAATTAAGATACTAAAATGACAGTGACAGAATGTTCGTTGAGCTGTGGAAACAACATTTAAATAGTGGGTTTCAAACTCCATATTTACCACGGAAATACACCTTCAGACTTGTGATGCGTGATAGCAAACATCTGCCACCCTTACTACAGAGAAAGTGGGGCTTATTATTCAGGGAGTAACAACAGCTTTCACAGCAAAAGGCAAAGTGCTGGTCAACAAAGACCAGGAGTGTCCATATTTGTTCTTTCCCTATCTTTTTGCCCCTAGAAAAAATCTCTCTGTTACCCTATCGCAAGCCTCTGCTTGGAATTATTCTCCTTAGGAAACTTTTCCGTTAAAGTTATAAAAGGAAGAAGGCCAATAATTGCCTTCACTGTATCATTTATTTATTAATTTTCCCTTGCTTTGCTTTATCAAAGTGATTTTTCTCCTTGCCAGCTACAGAAGGAATGACTTTAGTGTGTTTTATTCAGTTTGATAATAGTTATACCCCATATCCTTCTGTGGTTTTGTTTATTTTGTTGCTTTTTGTGGCATCATAACTTGACCAGTTTGGAGTATAGATATCTCGATAGCTTAGTGGTCATACTTATACTGTGGCCAACCAACAGGGAATATTTGAGAACAGTGATTCCCAATTACATACGCATATTGAAAGTTTACAAATATATATATAAACATATTAAAAGTGAGGTCCAGTATGGAACCTCACTAAAGATCGGAACAGGAGCAGGTAGATGTTGGGCCAGACCCGGGCTCTGGACCATGCTGGGGAATGTGGGAAAAAGCAGGTTGGTTCAGAGCATCATTGTTGGTCACAGTGCTGTCACCTGTAGCCAGAGCCTTCCAGAAGATCTGAGAAGTAGGACAGTGAGGAAAGTGGGTTTGGGAGTGGACAGAGCTGAACACAGTCAGAACATAATGCCTCTTATTCTAAATGTGCTATTTGCATGGCAATATAAAGCCTGCAATCACAGGTTCAGAAAGTGTATGCAAAATAAAGTCTTATAACCAAATTCATGGGATCTGAATTCATTCTCATTAACTGGATAACAATTACACCTGAAAGTGTCAGCGATTAGATCCTGCAGTCATTTTTAATTTGGAGTGTCTGCTGCTGGGGTAATGAGGTCTAACTCTAGCAATGAACGAGCAGAGTGGTATGAAATGCATGAAAGATTAAAAGCCTACACGAAATATCAGGGATGTAGTGCACCCTGCACCTTGTCTCCATAAAAGTAACTATAGCACCCTTAGTGTAGAGACTGGTAGGCATGGAAATTAATTCTGCATAATAAATAACATAGCCATGTTGTTTATTCAATTCTGATTCAACAATACAGAATAAATAGCACAATAGGACATATATATATAATATCTCTTCAACAGAAAAATAACTATCAAGATACTGCTTCTGTTCTGCCACCTTTACTGTGGGGGAATCTGGAGATCCTGTCTCTCCTGCATACTCTTGAAGTCTTAAGACTTCCAGTTCTCTAGTGTTCCTTGTCTGGCCACTGATAATCTTTCCCCTTTCACAGAGGAATAGTGCACAAAGGAAAAAATGCAATGCTTCCAACTCCTTTTCTCCCAGTCATCTCATAGGTCTTTATTCCACTAATTTCCATGTATGAAATAATTGTTGTTGGATTAACATGGTGGGCCCTATCAAGAACACTCAGAGTTCTGCTGATGTGTCTTAAAATATGTAAATGCACAGTAAATAACAGACTCTAAATGATGATAATGGATAGGAAAAGAGGAATTGGCAGTGTTATTTGGATAGCTCAGTTAAATGGCTCGAATGCTCCTAGAGTTTGGGAATTCCTATTCCCAAGTTATTTCTAATTCTGAGAAGTTGAAAGGGCCTTACATTGCCCCAAAAAGGAAAGGAGTAAAGATGGAAACAGGGTCAGAAGAATGATGAAAAGGGAACAGTAGAAGGGAAAAATAAGAGAGAGGCAGTTAAGAGAGTGGGTCAATCTGTAAGTAGGACCATGATGTCTGAGGTTACAGCCATAAGGAGCCTCAGAAGCATTGTACACGTGCATGTTCAGGTACAAGCTCTTAAAGGCAGGTCCTTTGAGGTGCCCTTACCTGAAAGCTTAGGGGACACCGGGAAGCTTAGGGGACACTGGTACTCCTCTGAGTGCTTGATGCTAGAGCAACAGTCGCTGGATTTTCTCCTGATAGAAACTACTAATTACTCAGGCTATGTCTGCATCGAGGTGAGATACATTTCTCCTCCCCTTACTTTCCTTTAGAAGATAATTCAGTTGTACAGCTCTTGAGAAGGATGTGATGCCGTTGTCATATCCCATCCTGACAGCGTGTGACAGTGTGTATCTCTCTGCCAAGCTTGACAGCAGAAGAAATCTTCCAGCCACTAAGGGAACTGTGAATTGATAGCTGGGATGATTTTTTGTCCTCTGCAAATTTTTGTGATATTGGAATGTTCCCTTTTTGTTCAGGGCAAAATTGAAATCTTTCAAATGAGTGTCTCTCTAATGAGGTCCACTGACATTAAAGCAGGCTTTGGGCTTCCCTGAAAACTTGTTTAAAATCTGACAAAAAAACATCCCTGAGAAAATGTTAACAAACTCAACTTTCTCAAGGTAGATTTTTGTGTTGACAAAGTGATAGTGGAAAAAAAAATTAACAGTTTTTGATCAAGTCTCTTTGAACTTTCATAGATCAAATTATAGTTTTATGCACAATGCATCAGAATGCAAAATCATTTAGGAAACAATTTATAAAGAGAGAATAGGAAACAAAGTACATGATTCATCTGACCAATGAGAACAGGAATGTCATTACCACCATAGTTTATAGCTTCTATCCAGTAAATCTTAGTTTTCCCTCTGCTAGCAGAGAGCAGGTTATGACTGCAGGATTTTGGAAAAGGAATAAAAAGCATTTGCTCTTCATTTCAAACAATTATAGCAGTGGAAATGCTTTTATTGTTCTTAAATTTCGTAAATCAATCTATTCCCAAACTAAATTCTGTGCCACATCGGCCTGCATGCTATCCTTTTTATCTAATTTTCCTCATATGTGGCAGTTAAATAAAACAGTGGTGTAAAATCCCAAAAGGAAAATAAATCTAGCTAGAGTAATCATGTTATCAACACCTCAGCACTGCAAAACTCCGTCTTGCTTCCTTGCACAAAGTGACAATTTAAAGTATGTTTCCAGAAGTCTCCTGGAGATTATCATATTTTATTCTCTATTTAGGATTAAAAAAAAATCTTAGACTACCTATTTGAAGTCTCCTAGTGAAATACTTACAGTTCAGTTCAGCATTATATGCCAGTTTCAGAGAGGCTGAAGTGTGATTTATTTCATTTTACTTTCATCAGCAAGTCAAGTTCATCCATCCAAAACCAGCTTTTCTGGATGCACACATTTCATTTGTTATCATTTTAAGTAGCACAGAGTGCAGTCAAATTCCAATATCTTTCAATTGCGCACAAGTACTGTTAAGTAATCTTTTACTTTCTATTTAAATGCTTACACCATGAACATTGAATAAGTGCTTGCTTGGCATTCAAACAAACAGCTTAAAGCAGAAAAACTGCCTCTAAACAGCAAGGAATTTTATAAGTATTTGATAGGTATCTGAAAATGCTATTTTCCAGTCAATATTAAATTATTTGGAATCCATAAAAAACTATTCTGCACATGTAGTTATACCTCTAAAAATCCAAAGTAACTCAATTTTTAAAAATAATCTTCTGATCTTCATAGTCTTTCTCTTCATTTGTTGCACCAAATTCTACTTACATTTTAATCTTCCCTTTTGGCATTGCAGAACATAATTTAGAACAATAAATGACAAAACCAGATGTTAAGGTGTTGAACATGACATAGGAACCTGAATAACTCAGAAAATAAACAGAAGATATGTAGTAAAAAAGACCTTTAAAAGGCTTAATTAATATGTTCTTAGAATTTTTTATTATTTTTTTAAACATGTTCATAAATATTAGACATCTGTATTGGCAACTACAATTAATACACTAGAAAACAATTATGTTTGTTTTATTCATAACTCAAAACCTTAACAGAAGGCTTGAAAGAAGCTGACTGGTAATAAAAACGAAGTTGATAATAATTGCTGATGCTGAAAATGCGAAAAGTCTGAGCGACTACTTCTCTTCCTTGCTAGACTTTTCCCAGAAATCTAAAGGCCTATTTCCCCTCTCCAGTTATTTACACAGAGGTTTCATGCATCTCATGCTGTAAATAATCTTAATATTCTTGAGGACTGCAGGATGCAGCCTCCTGCTGTGCCTCCTGCTGAAAGAATTGTTTCAGAGCAATACATTCTCTCATGTCCTCTCTGACAAAAGTGTTAAGGCACATGAGACAGAAAAAGATTCTGTTTCTCCTATAACAATGATAGCTGTCTCTACTTTCTGCTTCCTTTTCCCATTCACCCCTCCCCCCCCACCCCCAGCTCAGTGCCCCAGTGAATTCAGTGCTCTGTTTCCCTCCCTTCTCTTTGCCAGGATGGCAGTAGAAGTGACTGCATTGCCTTCTGCATCCACTGTCTGTCACATTGCAGCACATCTCAGTAGGACACTGCCTCTGTCCCGGGCCAGCAGCTTGGGCAGTGGTGCCCAAACATTCATAAATTCACTGAGAGTGTGTGTGAGTGTGTGCATACCACGCAGGTAGAGATGTATGTACAGGTATGGATACAAAGAAGTAGAAAGCATAATTATAAAATGCATTTCAGGGAATCTAAGTAATTAAGTGTGCTACAAATACCACATAAACATTGTGTGTGTGTGTATATAAGTATACATAAAAGTATATTTTTATAAAAATACTGCAGGTGTGAAAACCGAGAAAAAGGTGATTTAATCTTTCCTTAACCATTTCTAAAATGTGATTAAATATTCCCTGAAGTTACAGAGTGTGTGTGGCAGCGTATGTGTATGTGTGTGAATGAGGGAGAGCATTTATTATTTGTACCTTGTTCCAGCTTTTAGATTCCCTGTGCTCTGACTTACATCTGTCTTGCTCTCTCCTGAGTTGCCTTAGGTTTTTATTTCAAAGTTAACTTTAATCACAAAGGAATTGCTTTTGAGCTCTTTTTTTTCCTTTTCTTACATGTTGCTGCAATCCACTGAAGGAACAAGACCCTAACCATACTGAAATTAATAGGTTTTCCAGTGTTTCTGTGAACAAGATTTCATTTCTGATACTTCTTGTCTTTCAGCAAATCCAGCTTTGCTGGTCAAATTTCAACAATAGTTCTGCAAAAGTGTGGGGATTTTTCTTATTTTAAAGATCAAGGGGTCATTGACTTTAATCTGATTAAACTTTCCATTTCCCTGTACTAATTTACCTCAATAAAGAAGATTTGGATGTGTTTTCAGAGATTTGAAACAAAGATACATGAAAAAGATATCTGATCTGAACAAAAGTGATATGACTATCTTCTAGTGAAATTTGTTTGAAGTAAAATATTCTATCCCACAGATGCAACTGTTTTGATGAAAATTAAATCATAGTTGACAAATACTTGTTAAAATTTTCATGATATTGTAAATATCACTTTATTTTTCCTGGACTTGATTTCCACCTCTCTTTTACTCCACATAAAGCAGTTTCAGTAACAATTTTCTGACTGTGCTGTGATTAAAACCTTATTCTTGAAAAAGTCCAAAAGATTATTTATGGAAAAGCATTTCAAAAGTTAAAGTATTGTTGTTATTATGAGAGCAACATTTATTTTGATTCTATGGTACTCTTAATTGGTAGATTTGAATGCATTTTATTAAAGGAAAGTAGTCTCACACTGTAGGTATCTATGAGATAGAAAGTGATCAGTGCCTAATGCAAATTAAATTCTACTCAGTTAAACTCAGGTTAAACTGATAAAAGAGCCAGGAAGTTCTTCTACCCCTTTGTTCTCTGTCCTGTGTATGAGATTTGTCAGGACACCAGCAGGCTCTAATTGCCCTTAAAGCAGCCCTGGTAAAGCACTGCAGTCCTTCAGCAGACCAACGTGACTGTCAGTGGGATAAAGATTTCCTAACATTATTACTATTGCTTTTGATTGAAATTCCTTTACAAGGACTTAAAGTAGATATATATTCTAGCAGAAATTCCTTTTGATTTGTCTGGGAAGAAGTATTTGTGGTACTTTAACATTTGTTTTGTGGGATGTTTGACAAAAACTGACCACGGAGATCAAAGGCTGCCCTCAACAACCACCACGTGCTGAACATTAGCAGGTCAGGTTGTTAGTCCAGAAGTTCCTTTAGGGTGCCTGGAGCACCCACCTAATGCAGACAATCTGCCAGGCACCTACAAGTGGGACACATACCACAAACAGTGGAAGAGGCTGCCCAGGAGAGGACTGGGATGTGTCTTCCTCCAACCTTCACCAAGATACATCCAGTGCTCTAAAGGAAAGGGTCCTTCTTGGGACTCAGAGCTGGGAATCCTCCCTCAAGAGAAGGAATCTAATTCCTTCTTTTTATGAAGAAGTTAGGAAATTACACGTTCCGAAACGCAGCCAGAAAATTATTCACCCAAAATAAAGATTGGTTTTTGTGGTCTTTCCAACAAGGAGGTTTAAACTGCCTCTTGCACCTTCTCTTCTCTTAAGGGTTGTAAACTACACAGGAAAGGAAGCTGACTCTACCTTCTACTGCTGGAGATGTGCTCCTGGGCATAACTAATTAGGGAGTCAATAGGCAAGAGACAGAAAGAGGTCAAAAGAAAATAGTTATGTCTTGATTAGCAACTAGGCCTCCAAAAAGGAGGAAATGATGGCTCACCTCTATTCCTAAAGCTCTTCGCACATTTTAAAATCGTCAGATGTTGCCTATGAGCTAGGAAATCTTTAAGGAAATTGAAATATCTGGGTCTGAATCACTTCTGGCTGAAGAAAAATTCATATCTAATAGGTCATAGCTTCAACTGCTGCACAAAGGGACTTCATCTTGTTCCTGTTTCCTTTAAATTCAAACAAACAAAAAGCAGCTGTTACCAGTGCATTTAAGATGGAGTCTGCTCTCGTAGGCACATCTATGTCCTTAGGGCTGAGAGTTGGGGTAATAGCTAGTTTATCGATTTTGAACGGCCCTTCCTCGTGAAGAATGAGCTCCTTCTGGGGATGTGCTGGCACCAGGCAGCTAAGAGCACAGAACTCTGAAAGGCAGAGGGTCAGAGAGAGTTTAAGCATGACCAGCACTACAAGACAAATGGTTTCAGGGTTGCAGATGTCCCCAGTCTCTACTAGTAGAGCTTGTTTCTGGTTTGGGGCTTCTTAGGGCTTGGGATAGCCTAATCAACCAGGGATTTCAGTTCCTCCTAACAGTTTTGTCACCAAATTAGTCCTACCCACATTTGCTAAACTGTATTAACTGCATGGGTTCACAGTTTGTTTGAAAAGGCCTGCCATCACCTTTTTTTTCACCAATGTCCTTAAAACAAGGGAATACAGGATTAAGTGTTGCTGACCTCATTCTAGACACCTTTTTTTAATCTTTTAGTTTATTTCCCTTGTTCTCTTTCTTTCTCCCTGTGTTTCCTCCTACCTATCTCTGCAGACTTTCTTTAGAAAGCTACTTTCTGAGTAATATTGCTATATAAAGTCTTCCTTGCATTGTAGGAACAAAGGAAATCTCTTTCTTTCCACTTTTTAAATGCCTAGTTTTAATAGGCAGTAAAGATGCACCAGAGAAAGACTACGAGCTGCAAGCCTTAAGATGGGAAAAAGACTAGTTGGCAAATTGTATTTTTAAGATACAGTAAATAATTTTACCTTTAATTGAACTGTAGTAGCAAAAATTTCATTAATTCATTATAGATTTTTTCTCTATTAAGAGTAGAATAATCTATGACACTAAAATCCAGTAATTGAACATTAAAATCAAGTGCAAATTGAACATTAGAATTGAACTTACACTGCAAATATTTAACTTCTCTTTTTAACAAGCTTAAAAGGAAGACAGTAAGCTAAGAAATATCAAATAGCTAGAGCCTTTTCAAAAGAAGTATGATCTCTGGACTTACTGCTGGTCTGCTTTGTACAATGTATTGTCAGCAGTCTGTGCAGAATATTCTTCATTCCCATGTTCTAACCTTGAGTTGCTCTCAGAGGCATCAGTGTATGTGTTAACCTGGACAGTAAGTAGTAAAAATAAAACATCACCTTAGAACATCTTGGTGTTTGTAGCTACTGGAGGATTTTTTCAGACAATTGTTCCTTCAACCCATTCCTCTTACGTATTTGCTATTTCTTCACTGAAGGACTTCTACAGAAAACTCCCTTCAGTGACTTTGCTAAGGTTTGTATTTTTCAGCTTGTTGTACTTGCACAACAAGCTGTCTGCTCTTCCTTTTGTTGTGCACACAAAGAGACACTCCAAGAAATTAACAACTGCTTTCTCTCAACTGTGATTGTGTTTTCTCAGAAGAGTGTGCAGTTTGAGAGGTTGGGGGATTGTTAATTTTGCTGGTTTTATAGTGCACACTATCTAAAGTATATATTGTTTTTAAATATGCTTTCATTCTTGTTACATCGTGTTTTAGGTTTTGGGGCATTACGGGTTTTATTTCATTTTGTGGGTGTGCATATGTTGAAACTTCTTGTTAGGATGGTTTCTGAATCCACTTTTTGTGGATCTAGCTCTTTCTCCCTGTGTTTGAGCAAAAAAGTTGCTTGGATCAGATCTTAAAAGTCTTCTGTTCTTGTTTCCAGTGTCCAACCTTTATAGTATAGTATAATCTTTACAGTGAGTTACTACTCTTTCTCCAGCAAGACAAGTATTTCATTTGAGAGTCTTGTTTATTATCACCTTCTATCTTACACTTACCAGCTTATTTTTTTGAAATGTTTAGTACTACTGACACAAGACATCCTGAAATCATAGCTGTTGGTGCGCAATGAAAATTATTGGTGCTGTTTCTCAACTCTTCCAATTAGTGCTGGTGTCCTTACACTCACAAGTACTCTACAATCCACCACTTATTTGGATTGCATTTTTCCCAGATGGAAAATAAGCAGCCATTGTTTTTGGCACTCAGTGTATTACGATATGAAGGATCTGTATTCTCTATACACAGAGTCTAACCTGAAGCTTGGAGTCACTGATGGGCTTTTAAGAAACCTGGATCAGTGAGGAGTTCTGCTCAAGGCATTTAGACAACAACTAGCAGAACCTGGATGAGGACTCTTGGCCATCCTGAGCCCTTTTGACCAACACTCAGTTAATTCTTAGCTCAGAATAGTCAAGAAAGGAAATTCTGTTGGTTATATTTGTAAAACAAACTGCCATCCTTCCATTTTGTGAGGGCAAAAATTAAAATCTAATTTTCAAAGAATATGAACATAATTTTTAAAAGTAGGCCTATAAATTATCACCTCTCTTCTCTGCTACTCTAGTAGTAAGTGGCATTCTTCCATTCAGCCACAAAGCAGCTTGAAACTGATTTGAGGGCTTCAATTGCTTTCTTTTCTCTGTAGGGCAGTTCTTGTCTCACTGGCAAATAGTACCCATAGCACAGAAGACTTCTCAAAATAAAGCAAGAACATTGACCAGCATCCTAAGAAAACAGTTCTATCAGTACAGATCCCAAGCCTAGAAGTATAATGAGTCTCTTAAGGAAAAGGTACAAGGCAAGCAGAGAAGTGAAATGTTGAGCAGAGATCAGATTATGCGGATTTTATGGTATTTCTTAGAGGCCTCTCAGGCTTTCTTCCCTGGCTACAGAGCTATCTCACAAGTCGTGTTGCCACTGGCAAAATCCTCAGATCTATAAAGTTGTATCTGCAAAAAGAGGCAGCATTAAATCTCAATTAATTTTTTTGAGCTTGCTTATGTAGCAAGATACAGCAGTGTAACTACTGCACCTAGCCTCTAATCATATCTACACAAACAGCTGGTGCCCAGAGCTCCAAAATCCTTGCTTTGCCACAGAACTAATATACCCTACAATAAGTGTTCAATATTATAAGTAGGCATCCTCTGCTTTTTCCTGATTCTGATTTATCTTCTTCACAGGAGGAGGTGTTTTTCTACTATACAAGGGAAGTACATATTAGGAAATCAGTCAGAAGCAACTGAGATTTTTTGATGGGGAGTTAAGCTTATGTGGACAGGAATGCCTGTGGTTATTCTTCTGCCACTTCATGCTCCCTCTCTGTTTGGCTTTCCTCACATCATTTTCACAGCTACTGTGAGTTAATCAGGGCTTTCTGGTGGGCAGATGGCCATCACAAATACATAGCTTGTGCAGGTATGGTATTCATATTTCAGCTGGCTGGCTGCAGTTTTACAAGCCAGTCACAAAGCTGCTGAAGAGCTCTTTCTGCAGTTCTGGCTGAATCAGAGAGAACAGCAGTTTGCTGTTCCCAAACCACATGGAAAGAAGGGAGGAAGAGACCACTTGCTTTTGGAGCACTTTTCTTTGATCAGCTTCATTTTGTGCACAGCCTTTTCAGGGCTTTTGAAAGAGGCATGGACTGGCTTGTGCTGCATAACTAGGATGAGCTTTATATTCAGGAAGATAAAAAGCTCTTTCCTGACAAGGCAGATAAAGTTTGCTACTAAGCTACTCAATTTTCTATACCTAGCACTGTATGGAAAGTCACCATCCCTTTCACAGATTGCTGTTGGTCATAAACTAGCTGTGATGTGGACAAGCAAACGTGGAAGTTAAGGTAAAAGAGGTTCTGTCTTTTCATGTTACCAAGGCTGGCAATGCTGCTGAGGTCCTGATCACTTTGCATGCATTTATTTTCCAGTTGTGCCTAGGGAAGGAATGGCGAGTACTCTTGTACCCTCTGAGAAAAACTTAAAAGCTCACAATTAGAAAGCAACACAGCTGCCATGTGGAGTGTCCTGACTCTAACTCCAGATTGCCTGGAAAAGTTTCTTGCTGATAGGACTTTATTTGTTTTCATACGTGGCAGCACTGGTGGATATGGAGTCACTCCAGTATGGACAGCAGTGCTTTAGCCATTTTCCTCTGCTGTTCTGAGAAACTCTGTGTCCCTGGCTAATGTCTTTTGCTGTACAGTTGGCTCACAGAAAGAAACCACTGAGCTGTTGCATAGGCAGCTGGAGAGTGACAGTGTCTGACTGCCCTGGAGAGAAGGAGAGGATAGATGACAATCAGGGGGGAAGGCTGGGGGCTGCTGAGCCGTAGCAGGATGCAGCATCGCACAGCAATTTGGAGAAGGAAGATGAGAAGAGGGTTTTCTTCAGCAAGGGGTCAGGATTCAGATATTCACAAAAAAAGCAGCAGTAACCCATCTAGCAACTGACAGGAAGATTTATGTTTAGCCTTTGAAAATAGGGTCGTTGCTGTTGTCCACATAATTTTTTTAATTTCCTTCACGCTCTGTACAGTGTGGATGTTTCATAGTTTGAAAGACAACTTTGAACATGGGGGATGGTTTTACTCATTTTTTCAGAAATTCTTTGCAGTTTTAGATTGCCAGTTTGTGTTCTTATTACGTGCATCTTATCAGAATCTGTGTTTAGTATTATGAGAACAAGGTGGGAAGGAATCAAGTGAGGTCTTTCTAGCCCAGCCCCAGGACCTGGGGACACAATCTAATCTCTCATTGCTTAGTGGTGCTTGTGTAACTTGTTCTTACCAGTCTCCAGTGATAGGTTCAGCCTCACCCCTAAGCAATCTATCCTAATGGCTACCTGTCCTCCTGGTGCTCCTAGATAATTTTTCTAAAACTGTTCAAAGTAAAAATTACCACCACTGAATAAAATGATTCCATACTGTTCTCTGAGTGCAAATACACAAAACCAGAATCTGTGGAATTAACAAATAACCCGAAAACAAGGGGGGGCGGAGAGGGGAAGAAAAAGAATGTTGTAAACAGTAGAAAAAAAAATATGAAGTCTGAGATCAGCAGCTCATTCAGCTTTCAGCCTTTTAACTCTGCGCAGCTCTGTTGAGCCTTTTCATTCTGGGCTGTTTTCAGAAATCTGTGGACAGGCATGGAAATGTGTGGAAGCCTGTGTTAGAATGGGTGGCGGGGTTGAAATCCACTGTTCTTGTTGCAACAGAGGAAGCTTAACTAGAAGCAGTGAGAGTTAATTCCAATAAAAAAGAGCACTCTTCATTTTCAGAGAGCTAAAGCAAAAGCACTTGGGGGCATGTCCATACAGCAGCGGCTTGGAGATAAGAAGTTACACACTGGCTATCCTGAGGCAATCAGATTTTCTTTAATACTGCAGGTGAAAAAGCTCCAGCTAACTGCATGTGTGCTCTAAGGAAATACAGCTGTTAGCATACATGCAGATATGCCATGGCCAAGGCTGGTAAAACATGCCAGGCAACAGGGAGAGAAATCTCAAATAAGCCTTCTTTCTAAAGTAACTATAATTTGCTTGTGATTCCTATCAGTTCCCCCTGCAATCAACTGCCCTTTTACAGCCCACAGTATCTACCTAGCCTGTCTGCTTCTAAAGGTACCCACCTCTCACACCTCTGTTAACCTCAAAGTCCTACTCTTCACCCATTCTGATCCCAGGAGTCAGCCTTGGAGACTATCCTGATGTTCTTAATTTCTACTTGAAGGATGCTGCGACCAACTGGTGGTGAAGATGAAAGTTAGCCCTGAATAATTAAGAATTCTCAGGTGTGAAAATAACATGATTTTTTATTCATTATATTTGGTGTCCACACTTTCAAGAATTTTTGCTCCATCTTTATTTTAAAATACTGTACTACACTAGTAATGAAAGTTATACTTCTGCAAGCACTGATATATTTTGGGCTACTGGCAAAACCTTGAGAAACTGGGGAAATTGGTGTAAAAATATACCAGAGAAATAGGTATTGATATTATTGATCAGAAAGGTTATATTTTTTTTCTCCCTGCAGTACTGCATAATCAGAAAAAAAATCCATATCTGTCTCTTCTGGAATGATTGAGAAGTCCCAATTGCAATGAAGATATAATAAAACAGTTTCCATAAAATCCAATCTTATTTCTTAGTGAATATAATGCATTCAAAAAACAGATAGATTTTTGCAAGACTTGCCTGGTATACTTGGGGTTAACAGTGCTGATACCCCATTACTATCCCCCTGTTTTTGTTGCTGCTAAATGCAGTTGGTTGCCGATGGAATGCCAAGATTTGCACTTTAAAAGAAGCCTTGCTAAGTTTTGTACTGAGAAAAACAGTCTTGTACTGATGAAATACTACACTTTCAACTTGGGAAAAAAAGCACCTAGAAAAGACTTGCTATGCCACAACACTCTGAAATGTACTTTATAACAAAACTATCAAAAGTACAGAATTCTTCCAGCTGGCAAAAATCTCAGTAAACACATCTCTTTGACAAAGTTTTCCTTTCAGACTCCAACATGCATGGGGGAGGGAATCCACAGAAAGGAAATTTGTGATTCTGTGGTAGAAGGAAAGCCATGAAAGAGGAAGGGTCAACTAAGGTGACTTGCCTGGATAGCTTGTAACAAATGTCTCCTTAGCGTCACCTTTACAGTGCGAATTACGGTGGGATGTTAGTGGTTGTCTTGGGCACAAAAAAGAAAGACATTAATAAATATGGAAAAGACTCCCCATTTTGGAGAACATTATGGAAAAAGTAATCTCTGTATTCTATTGCACCATAACCTTTATGTCTTAGAAGTACAGACAAGCTACTTCTCAAGAAAATCCCTTCCAACCCAAACCATTTTATGACGCTATGCAAATAGTATTTGTCAACAAGTGCTTACCACATGCCTTCACTGTACTTACTGCTGCCTGACTGTGCACAGGACCCAGTCCCAAAAGCCATGCAAGCAGGTTTTGCTGGTCCGTTCTGTAGGTTCTTCAATCTGCCTTGTGAATGAGTCATTGCTTCTGTTAGCACTTCATCATGAAATTTGCTGCTATTCCCAAATATTTATCTTAATAGTTATTACTGGAGTTAACACAAAATGGAACAAAAAAAATAGAACTTCATTAAAAAATCCTGTCCAGTGCCTCAGGGTATAGGCAAGTGGTATTTTTAGGAGTCTGCTCAGGTCTTCTGCTTCCTTGAAAGACTCTCATTCAATATTTTAATGGGTCTTGCTTTTAGAACCCTTTTCCACCATCCCATTAAGAGTAGTTTCAGAGTGAAACATGCCAGTGATGCCAATAGTTCTAATGGATCTGTGAGTCTACGTAATGGATGTTTAGTTCTCTGGGTCCAAAGGATGCAGGACTACAAATGACTATACGGCCTGGATGTAGCTAACCTTAATGTAGGCAAGTGTTTTGGTAAAACACAAAATTATCCATGATCCCAGATCAAGAAGGGGGACATGGGTTTACAGGACAGCAAAGTCAAAAGAGGAAATCAACCCAGAAGAGACAAAAGTAGGTGAACTCACCTGTTTAACATGGTCAGAAGTTAATATTGGCACTTGATGTAGCACAGACCACAGGTGATTATCCTCATACTGGCTCCACAGTTCAAAAGCTTCCTACACAAATGCAACACCTTGGACAAACTAGAATTTCAAGCAGAGAACAGAATACATAATATCTGGTCATTTCCTCTGTAAGAAGAATTGTCATGCGATGATGCAGGGGTTTGTTATTAGTTAGAAGAAGAGCTTAGTGTAAAATAATCCCTAGCAGAGATACTTGAGTCAAAGGGCTTTTAACTGGAGGGTAACTACGTTACAAGGCACAATGTTAAAATCCTTTTCTGATTTTTCATCTTCCTTTTCAATCCCTAGGAAATGGTCAGCTCCTGTGAATAGACATGTTTCCCAATCTACTGTCCAAACTCAGCTCACACTATCTGTTCAGTGATAAGTTATACCTATTCTGTGTATTGCTTTCAATAGCACAGAAACAAAGGACAGCTTTACATGAATATCGGCTCAGCCTCTTGTTTTTTCCTTGAACTTCATCTCCTAGAGCTGCTCAACCTAAATCCCTTCTTCCTTAGAGATCCCATTCTCTCTTTCCCTGTAGTAAGGCAAGGAAGCAGTCTTTGGCTCTCATACTTCATAACCTTCCTTCTAGACATATTTTCCAGCAGCAATCAGCATGGGCTAAAAAAAGCCAATGTAATGTTGCTATAAAACCTCGTATTTCTTTCAGAGAGATTTAAACGGTTGAGGATAAATAGAAAAGCCATGGACACGCAGTTCCCCTCATTTACTTACCTCAGGATCATTTTGCTGAAAGCAGAGATGCTATGTGCTAAGAAATAGGGTCTAGACAAAAGCACCAGTCTCAGCATACCACATATTTTCTATAATTGTAGGAGGTGTTTGTGCCCAGGCACTGGCAGCAGGGACTGCCAGATAGGCTCTCCCAAGAGCGGCCGGAGCCACCCTGTGCCAACACTCACTGCAGGGCACGGCTAAGCCGTGCAGCCAAGGTGGTGGCACCTCTGGGAAAGTGTATTGAAGAAAGGCACAGGCAGTGGAGAATGAGGGGGAAAATGTGAGAAACAACCTTGTGAGCACCAAGGTCAGAGAAAAAGGATAGGAGAACGTGCTCCAGGCACTAGAGCAAGGATTCCCCTGCAGCCCACTGTGGCCTGGGGAGGACCCCTGTGTCGGAGCAGGAGGATGCATTCTGAAGGAACTGCATCCCATGGACAGCCCACTCAGAATCTAAGTTTCTTTCCCTGAAGGAACTGTATCCCGTAAGAAGGACTCATTTCGGAGGAGGGAAAACGTGTGAGGAGGAAGGAGAAGCCAAGAGGACTTATCAAAAATCTCCATTCCATATCCTCCTGCACTTTTATGGAGGTAGGGGAGTTGGGAACGAAGGGGAAAGTTGAGCCTGGGAAGAAGATGAGGGGAAATTTTTTTTTTAATATTTGTCTTTGTTTCTCACTATACACATCTATTTTCAATGGCAATAAATGACACTTTTTTGCCCCAAGATGAGTCTATTTATACTGTGACAGTAACTGGTGAGTGACCTCCCTGTCCTTGCTTCAACCCATGAGACCTTCATCTTATTTGCTTCCCATATTTTGTTGAGGAGGGGGAGTAAGAGAGC
Organism: Erpornis zantholeuca; assembly: GCA_013400515.1. Lineage (NCBI taxonomy): Eukaryota > Metazoa > Chordata > Aves > Passeriformes > Timaliidae > Erpornis > Erpornis zantholeuca. The sequence continues at coordinate 62,545 of VZTN01027187.1, read as the reverse complement.
AGCTGGGTGGGTCTGACAGCCAGACAAGGTTGATATACCACTGTAACTAAAACCAGAATTAAGACCATCCGTCTTCCCCAAACCAGGAGAGATATTGTGTCAAATTCCCTTTTCTTCAAGATACAGTGTAAGAGTAAAGCTAAAACCTCCTTTTTCCTTTCCTCAACAATGAATGGGAAAACATTTCTGTTTTTACCACAGTGCTACACTGACACATCAGTTTTTACAAAAGCAGCAAGGTTATATGGTATTAGTGGACCTCTGAATCATGTTCTACCATGCCATCACTCTAAATTTAAGTACTTATTTCATAAGTAGAAAGAGATGCGCTATGAAAGCACTTTCTGCTTTCTTTGACTTTGATTATTTTAATGTATTTATATATGTATATATATATAATTTTTTCCTATTTATAGGGGTAGGATTTTTGCATAATTTTTTTTGTGGGGCTATCTAGTCAACAAAATTCATAGAATTGAAAAAAATGTGCAGAAAAAGAAAACCCGGCAAATTTTATAGTAATTTTAACTCACTGTCGAATCTACAGCATGCCAGCCTATTCAGAATACTTCTTTCTAGTAACTGGCTGGACTCCCCTCCTTTTCCCTTGTGTGTCATAGTGCTCCATGGCTAACTGTTTTTAGTTTTAGAACATCTGTGAGTTCTAGGGCTACATTTGGGATCAAAGGTTAGCAAACTAACCTTTGTTAGGTTTCGCAAGAACCATATGGAACAGTAGTTCTGGAAAGGGATTGAACACTTGTCTCAGGAGGAAACAACTAGAGCAAGGACAAAGGAGGCTATATGAACTCCTCAGCCCTATTTTCCCATGGAAAAATAAAGGATACCTCACAATGATGCAGCATATCTCTACTTTTCCTAACATTTAACACATAAAACATAATGAAATACATAAGGATATATTTTATATTAATTTCTCTTTATTTTTCTTTATGTTGGAAATATATTAAATATGTGGCTGCCTAGGGAAACCCTCTATTGGTGCCTTCCTCCCCTAGGTTTTTTAGGATTCCTCTGGAGAAGGCATGAATTTTCATCCCTATGTAACCATGAGACACAAACTAGTTTTCTTATAAGAGTCTTATTGATTACACAATTAAAGTTCTAGTCCCTTCCTTTTTCAATGCTCTAATCCTATGTCCTCCACATTCACACAAATATGAATGGGACAAATCTGCTGCATGTTATCCTTCAGACAGTCACGAGGACAGAATCAAAGGTAATTTTGTCTGTCTTGTGTGTTCCAAATGTTAGGTTCTAAGGAAAAAAACTTCTCAATATAAGCTGATTCACAACAAGTGAGACATATGAGACGTATTAAATCCTGGTTTTAATTTGTCAGTGAGCTTTTAAAGTGAAGAAGAGAAATATTGTCACTTTGTCATAGTGTGCAAGAACCCACACCCTCTGCATTCATAGGAAATTTCTGCAGTTGCAGCTCAGCGCTATTGAAGTTCTATCCATTTTGATGTCTGATTGTTTTAACAGGACATATATATGCAATTTAATACCTGATCTTATGTTCTCTCTTTCTCTTCCTCTTTTTTCTCAGAGCAAATTATGACATCGACATCTAAAGGAATTTTCCGGCCATTTTTCATTATCTTCATTATCCTTGGTTGTTTCATGGCGTTTATATTAATTTACATCAAACCAACAAATAGCTGGATTTCTGGTCCTATAGAATCAGCCAGCTCAGTGCTGAAAATGAAGAACTTCTTTTCTTCCAAAACTGATAATCAAAATGAAACTACTGTCTTGATCTGGGTTTGGCCATTTGGTCAGACATTCGATCTCTCGTCCTGCCAAACTATGTTCAACATCCCTGGGTGCCATCTGACTATTGACCGCTCCCTATATAACAGGTCCCACGCTGTTCTCATCCATCACAGAGACATCAGCTGGGATCTGGCTAATTTACCTCAGCAAGCCAGGCCACCATTCCAGAAGTGGATTTGGATGAACTTGGAGTCTCCAACTCACACTCCGCAAAAGAGTGGCATTGAACACCTTTTTAACCTGACCCTGACTTACCGGCGTGATTCAGACATCCAGGTGCCTTATGGCTTCATGATGGTTGGTACGAGTTCCTTCACATTTGAAGTACCAAGTAAGGAAAACCTGGTCTGTTGGGTTGTAAGTAACTGGAACCCTGAGCACGCTCGAGTCAAGTATTACAACGAGCTTAGCAAATACATCGAGATCCACACCTACGGACAAGCCTTCGGAGACTACGTCAACGACAAAAACTTGATCCCAACTATCTCCACGTGCAAATTCTACCTTTCCTTCGAAAATTCAATCCACAAAGATTACATTACTGAGAAACTTTATAATGCTCTTCTGGCTGGATCAGTACCAGTTGTACTGGGCCCTTCCAGAGAAAATTATGAGAATTACATTCCAGCAGACTCTTTCATACATGTGGAAGATTTTCTCTCCCCCAGAGAGCTGGCAGAATATCTTCTGATGCTTGACAAAAATAACAAGATGTATCTTAGTTATTTCAACTGGAAGAAGGATTTTTCAGTGCATCTTCCTAGGTTCTGGGAATCACATGCATGTCTTGCTTGTGATCATGTGAAAAGACACCAGGAATACAAGTCCATTGGAAATTTAGAAAAATGGTTTTGGAATTAATTTGTGTCTCTGTGTGTGTGTGTGTGTGCGTGTGTGCACTTTTTTGAAGAAGCCAGAAAGGACTTCAGTCCAAGGGGAGAGGGAAGGAAAAGAGAATCTCATGTCATGGTTTATCAGCTATTCTCTCTTGGGTATCCTATTTATATTTTGTAAGAAATTTTAAAAGGTCAGCAGCAGCAATCATCAGTACTCAGTTTCAAACTATAATAGTGCACTGAAGAATATTTGATTGCTTATTATAAATTTAAAGCAAGATTTTCCACATTTTTTGTGAAACATGTCCCAGTCTTACACTTGAAGCAGTCATTTTTAACAATTGTTTTTTATTTTTAACATTATATCTTTATTGTTTAACCTATTTGGAAAACAAGAAAACAATTTTTAAATGTCAGAGAAAATTTTAAGAATATAATTTGTTGCTCCAGACTGAAATGTGTGCAATAATTCAAAAGACATTAAAGTTTCATATGTTCATCTTGTATTTTAAGAGCACAGTAAAGTACAATACCTAACATTACAGAAGTGGGATTAATTGCCCCTTTTTAAGGGTAATGAGCATAGAATTAGAGTTTTTTAAACGTATTAGAATAGCAGACAGTATTTGTTTCTAAAAATGTTTCCTAGCAAATAGTCCCATTATGTTGCTTTGGGAATGAGTCTGTTCTTACCCTCTGAAGAAAAAAGAAGCCAGATTTAGAGAAGATGACTAACCCTGGTGACCAAAGCCCAGATTAATCCAATTTTTGAGTGTTTTCAAGTGTAGCACACCCTCAGCCCTCAATGCATCTCAAGTATTGCTAACCCAAACCAGGGCTCCAAGTGGTGGTACACAGATGCAGAGATAACAAAGGTGTTTGATTATATCAGCCTCATGCACTGAATTCAGCTGGCAATAACAGATTTTTAGAAGCAGTTTGCCAAGAAATTTTAGAAAGCTCTCTCTCATATAATTTCTTGAATAACAGTTAATTTTCCCCAATTCTCTAAAGATACCTTGAATTTTAATTTTGGCTGGGCAATTGGACATTATGATTCATAAATGTGGGGAAAAATTACTAAACAGTCATTTGTCTGAAAGAAATATGCTGAAATTCAGTAAATAAGCTATCAGGCTGACATATAACCTCTCAACTTAATAACTTAATGAATTTTGGGGTTTGAAATTATTTTATGTGACAGGTATCAAAAATGTACTCTTCAGAGCAACAATTGCTATCAATATTGGATAATATAAGCAGGTTTTTACGTGTTAAATTTGCTCTAATAGCAAATACAAAATTGTGATGATTGTCATAATTGTTTAAAATGTCTGCTTTAAACAATGTCATTTGATTTTACTACTTCTTTCTTTCAGCTAAGACAATTTTCTGATTACCGTATATATTCATATGTACAAGGTTGGTTTGAAGACATGAATGTGTGGATAAGTTTTGGTGTCAAATGGAAGCAAATCAGCTTGGATTTTCAGGTCAGAGTGCTACAAATCACACCTGCTACTGTAAAAAAGAAAAAAAATTAAACTGGAAAGACTTCAGCTTATAAGATGTAGAAGACCATGAACAAGGAAAGTAGTCAATCAAGTAACTAAGATTAAATTTGCAGACCACAATGTTTCTGAAGTAAGGAAATGAGAGATAAATGTTTAGCAAAAGATAAGGTGACCTGTCAGATTTTTATTTTCTTTTTATTCCAGGTTGCAATAGAAACACAGAAGGCTGTAAGAGTCATTAGGTAAATTTCTAGAACTCAAAACCTCATGGAAAAGTTATAGAATTACTTCTGCTCTCCCTATTATTTTGAAAGCTGTATTCTGATCCAGCTACCTTTCAATATACTGTGAATCACCTAAACTCACCAGCATTCTAGTATGCAGCAAGATGATCTTACCTTGAAAATTAAGGCAATACAATGAAACCGAATCTTCTAAAAACAAACTTCTGACATGGATGCATTGTGAGTAGTATTTTATCATTTTGAAGGCAAGTGGCTGTAGCTTAGAGTCTGTCCTACAGGACATCATAACATTTTGTTTTCAGGAGGACTGTGAAATTCTCGGTGACTGAACATACTGCTGGTTTGGCTCCATAACCTCAGTGCTGGAATTTGGTAGTTCTTTGCAACAATCTCAGTGGAAGGTGAATGTCCACCATCCTCCACTTCATTCCTGGTTTCAGATCATGAGAGTTGTGCTGTGTGTTAGGAGGCCATAGGTCAAATCAAACTGGTTTCTTTGCAGCAAGTTCAGCTAAGTACTTACAGTAATAACAAGCAAACATATATAAGATATATGAATTGTTACAGCAAATAACAGTCAGTGTACATACAGGAAAGTTTTGAAATATACACTGAATTTTAATCCTGTAAGTAATGTCCTTACCTTGGTAAGCATGGGATCCTGTCAGCATGGCTAATCTTAGGCTGAATTTTAAGAAATGTGAAAGTCTTTTGATGGAACTGGAATATGTGTTGTTCTCTTCACAGAAGCTCCACACAAGGCTTGTATACATTTCATTCAGGAAACACAGCTAAAATTGCTTCAAAGGTTAACAAAACAGGAGAGAAATCTAATCCAGAATTATGCACAAGAATCATTACCAAATCCTAAAAAATATACATGACCCTAATGCCTCACTGACATTCTTGAAGAGTAAGGGCTGGAACAAAATTGAGCCAATTTTTTTGAAGATTTTAAGGTGATCTGCAGGTATCAAGCCTTAAGCAGTTCTGGATATAAAGATCTTTGTTGACAGAAGACGAAGCATTTTTGGGCATGTCTGGCCTATGTAGTAAATGATGTGAAGCAATGGATATAAAACATCTGTGCTCCATGCATGTATAAACGCTGCCTACCTAGACCTAACTCACTTAAGGTTGCTTCCAGTGTGTATATGGCATTCAGCTTTGTGAGGTCTGTGCTTCCTTTGTGATCTACTCTACATGAACAACAAGCACAAACAGACTCAAATAGCAAATCACTGTGAAAGACAATGAGAAAACTCGACCAACTGTGGAAGGGTAAATTACATGGGACTAGACAAAGTAGGTATTATGCTTTGGTACCACTGGCAAAAGAAGATAATTATACCCAAAAAGAGAACTAGAAGAATGGAAACAACACCAGTTCTAACTACTTTCTCAACACATTTGTTTCAGATATTGAGTTTATTTTGTTTGCCTGCCCACAAAACTCTTGAGTTGCACTTGTCACAAGTTAACTAAGCAGTCAGTGAAGACAGAGTATAATCACCAGTCTTTCTTTTATAATGGTTTAATTTGCATGTTTTCAGGCCCTCTGTCCTGCACTGAGTTATCAAGATTACTGCCTTTCTCAGTGTGGAAAGTAAGACCCAAACCAGATAAAATACTAACTGCACATGCATTGCTACCCCACTTAATGCAAGCAGGTATCAGACAAAACTGGCAGCAGATCCTTCTAAAGCACTTTTCCTATAGACAATGTCCACAGCAGCTCTTACTTAGTATATGATCTCCATTCCTTGGTGAATGTTGTTGCCTGTTTCTTTGAATGCCTCTTTCCATATGTCTATACTTAAAGTGAGCAAGCAGCCTGAGTGAGGCCCACAGAAAGTGTGAGGCATCCAGCAACCTATTTGTCTGTTAAGAAACAGATCAAATAAAATTAAAGTTGGACTGAGAGGGCATGAATATGGGGATTTGTAGAGTACAAGCTGCCTGAGCAAGATAAGGGAAATTGACACCACTGAACACAATACAGAACTACTTGCTCCCTCTAGATGCTCATGTTTGTTTCTCAAAATAGGCTCAAAAAAAATCACCTCATTTTCTCCCATCTCTAAACAAGAAAGCTTCAGTTAAACAACCAATAACTGCTCCGGATTATTCAAGAATGGGACTCCTGTTGGCCTTGTATTATCTTTTTATTTGATGCAGAATAGCATTCCAGGGAAGAGAGAAGTCCATCAGTAAGATAATTATATTTCTTATCTAAATTCAAGGATCTTTATTCTTATATTCTTTTTTGATTTATAAGTCTTCATGCAGCAACACTTTCTGTACATGATTCAAAGAGTATGCAGATGATCACGAGACTTAAATGTGCTTAATTTTAAGAGCATCTTAAATGTTTTAATGCACTGGGGCTTCAGAGAATATGTTTTCATTGCCTTTAGGAATTGTGCCAAAGAGTGTGATCTATAGCCATCAGAGGCCAATTTGTGTGGCCTCTTTTGCATCATGTGTGTAATGGGTGGACTGGCTGAGTAGTAAGTGAGTAGTCCACATTAAAAACCTTGGATTCATTCTGATTTGGTGTCTTAACCAATAAATCTTGGCCCAACTCTTCTGCTTCACCATCCTATATGTGGCCTCGCCACCCAGAGCACAGCACCTCAGCTTACAGCCTGCCCGTGTGATTCAGGGTCGCTGAAATTCCATGTGAATAAAGCCAGAGTGGCTGAGGATGCTGAGATAGTATTTCGAGGACTGTCTGAGGATGTAAGCATAAAACCTGGTCACGTCCTAAAATCTGGACTGTGTGCCCTAGAGAGGGTCAGTCTCAGCCATACCTGATTTTCCACTTTGAGGAAAGTATTTGGTTCATTCTAGGTGAGACTGTGAGTAATCACTGTGTGTGCAAAGTGGGAACAAGAGGTGTTTCTGTGTAGGCTGACAAGGAAGCTTCTGACCTATTTAAACCTAGCAGTGAAATTCAAACAAATACTCAAGTGTTTCCTTAGTCAAAACTAGTATGTTAGTGAGAAGAGAGCCCAGAGGAAGTATTTCTATACCTACCAGCTGGTGGGCTTTTTCATTAATTTTGGCTGGCAGTTCTGTTAATAACTGTGTTTAAAATCACTTTTTAATAAAAGTGATTTTAAAATGTTAGTAATCAATTAATATGATTCATAAATGATAGTTATTTCAGATTTATCTTTCTGGGCAAATCTTCTACCAGAGTTAGAAGGTGCTTTGGGAGATTCGTATGCTAGTAGCAATAGATTGAACAGAGGGTGAAATGGCTTGGGTAAAAAAACCCTGTCTTATTCATGGATGTTTCCCTTCTAATATTTGAATATCTAGTTATAGTGCTGTGGCAAATTCTACATTTAGAGAATCAATGTTAAAAGCATACTGGTTAGATGTGCTCATAAAAGGTACAGAAATACCAATAAATTGATTAAATAAACCATGCAGTGGTAATTTTAATTCATGGCCCTATTGCTACAGCGTGATACAGATGATAAAACCATCTACTCGTGAGAAATAACTTGGCCTAAAGACATCATTCTGCAGTTTTCCTACTGGAGGAAGTCACTTCATTACTCTCTTGCAAAGGTAATTAATTGGCAATCTTGTGTCGCCGTATTCTCTACACAATTAACTGAAAACAAGAGTCTCTGTGCAGTGAACAGTTCAGAGATTCGCTCATGTGGCAGGGAGCCTTTCACCCCCAGGTTAACAGCCTGAATTATGAGTTGGTTGGTACAGACCACTGTTTGACAGCCTCTAGTAGATGATTCTGTGGTCTCAGGTTTTTCATTGCTGCTTTCAGCCAAGGAAGGCAAAGAACTGAGCTGAGACTCATCTGACATCTGAGACCCTCTGTGCATTTCATGGCACACTCACAGGGTGGCTTAAGACACTCTCACTTCTGTAGCCTATACTCTGCCTGGTTATGATAATGCAGAAGACATTACTGTTCCAAGTAATAAAAGAATTAGCTTTTATTTTGAGGTGTGGTGCCAGTCTGTACGAATGAATTATTGATACTTGGGGGAACTCCTCATTAACATTCCTAAGTAAATAATTAGCAGGAAAATAATTTAATCATTGCAATTTGGCAGCAAAAGAAACTGTTTGTTATTCTTTATTACAAATTAGTCCAGTGGAAAATAGGATTTGACGAAAGTTTATCCCCCTGGCTTGATATAGCCTGTGTGGATCCAGATACAGAAACTTGCTTGATAGCAAAATTTGACACGTGTATGGTGAACTGATAGAACCTTGAAACTGTAAACAAGCACTTTAGCTGTCACCAGATGGAAAATATTCCCATCTATCCATTTTTTTATAACATCATAAAAAAGTCAACCTGATATATGCTGTTTAGAAAATAAATTAACTACAAAACCTACATTTTCTTTGCCACTTTGTAACACACATTATTATAAGAGCTGAGATTAAAAAGTTTGGAAAGGTAACTCCCTTGGTGCAATTTAATGTTTTAAAGAATCAACAGATACACTGAAAAGCAAGTGAGAAGCTTTTCCATCTATACAAAATCCTAGTGTGCCAAACTGTTTCCAGTGAATGAACAAAACAGTTAAGTATACTGACTTTTTATTAGGATTTGCAAAATCTTCTATTAACGCACTGTAATTTTGCACTATTTTATAAGAAAATTTTAAAAAAAGGAAAAAGAAAAAAGGAACTGAAAAAGAAACAGAAAAAAAATCTAATAATAGATGCCAAATGTATAGTTTGTAAAATACTATTTTTCTTATATAAGGTGTCATTACATTGTGGATCTAACTGTATTATTGTAAACTGTGAAAAATGTGATGTTCTGTTGTGACACAGCCTGTGAAGGGCCATTTCTAACACAGATTATTCACCTGGACTTGTTTATATGAAACATATTCATAAATCTGAGATCACTTTTATACTTATTTTTTGTAGACTATTTTTCCACATTTGCAACACAACTGTTATTTTATATCAAACATTAATTTTGCTTTAAAATATTATTTTAATAGATGGGTGAGTGTCTTAAATGTGCCAGAGATTCAAAACTGCAACAGAGATAATTTAGAAACTATTCTTTGCCAAACTGTAGTGCTACTAAAATCAATGATGTTCTGTTGAAAAATAGTCACACTGTCAATAAACATAAGTTTCTAGTCCAATAAGGATGACAATGTTACATTTTCTAGGATAAATGCCCGGTAGTTATGAGCTGCATTTCCCTGCTGTCTTTGTGTATGTTGAGGAAACAAAACCGTGTGCCATAGCTGAACATCACAGATATTCAGTCACTTAAATAATGTGCCATGGATTTGACCTCTGAGGTACATTAATGAGAATTAGGAGAAAAAAAATCAAGCTGTTTGTCCTGATTCAAACTCAGTTTCTGCGATGGGTCACACGAAAATGGGGTGGCTGTCAAGGCAGGACTGGGATGATCTCAGCAGAGACAGTAAGTCCTGTACATAGAAACATGGGGACTACATTTATTGTGTTGGTGCAAGATCAGGACCAAATTCCCTTTTCTTTTTCAAAAGTACATTTGAACTTACATGCATAACACTGAGTGAGATCTGATAGGAACCCTCTCTTCGTGTTCTCAGCTAATGATATTCCTTGTACTGACAACTTTCATGTGTTTTATATGGTGTATATAAAATGCATAAATTAATGTGTAAGAAAGAGTAACCACAGGAAACTGAACTTTAATAAAAATAATGGAAACCATTCTTATCTGCAGGCACATTTTAAGATGCCATGTTGAAAGATCTTGTAAAAAGCTGTATTTTTAATTTATCAGTGATTGTATATTTTGGCCCATGATCTAGACATTTTATATCAGGGAGTCTACCAAAACTCGGTTTTTTTGTTCCCTTTGAACACTACCATCACACTGAGATACATCTGAAAAATGTATAGGTCAACCACTGATGTTTTGTGGTATTTTTTTTAATATGATGTTGTTGTTGAACTTTCTTCTGATTACCTGTAGCTATGTTCAGAGTTTTCAACATAATTTAACTGCAGACTGAAGATACCTACTGAATGAAACTACAGGTAACCATAATTATTTCAAAGACTTTCACCATTTATGTGAAATTAATATTTCAGAACACTGATTCCAAGACAGTTAACAAGCAGCTCATTGACTCTTATTTATTGAGCACTGGAATTCTCCCTAAAGGATAAACACTGCATCATGTAAATAATAGTGCTCTATATAAGCCTAACAAAATATTGTAATAGGTATATTTAAAATAAAAAGAGAACATTCCAAGTGTATTATAGTCTTTGATCATTATTTTATAGGTCTGATGTCACCCTTTTTCTTCTCATGATACTTCTCATCAAGAGCCTGATCTGAAGGTTGTTGCTACTCCTAACCATGACTTCTGGCAGAGATCTCACAAACAGAATTTTGGGTCTTTTTAAGCTGTTTGACATGAAACTCCTCTAGGTGCTCAGGGTCAGACTGAATTCATACAGACTGTCATATGAGTTTGCTATACACAGCAACCAGCACAGCTGAATTAATGATGCTACAGTGGAGGTTACTTTGCCTTCTTTTTAACAATGATCTTCAAAAGTTTTCAGAGGAGTGGAATAGTAGTTTACATGGTCATGTTTCATTGCTTTATCTACTGTACAAATAACCTACATTTGCAAATCTTAACTGTGTCTAAAATAGCACATGGTTAAGGCAATGGTGTCAGTTTTACTTCTAAATATATATGCAAACAATGGAAATAGCTGCCACTGAAATAAATGTAATAAATAATGCAGCATTTCCAGTAGAAAAGATCATTTGGTCACAGCAATTCCAGTTTATCCAAGGTATAATATTACATCTGATTACTGTGCAGCTTAAAGAATAGTTTAGGGGTCTTCAAAAATCCTTTTCCTTTCTATCAGACAGGCAAATTTACTTTCCTCCTGTGCTAACAAACCTTTGTTAATTTGGATACAGTCTTTAAAAGTTTATTTAATTCGTGACATTTACTTAAAGCAAACTCATCATCGTCTTGAGCTCATCCTTGACAAGTACAGAGACAGACTGACTTTTCAATAGTGCATGTGAGAGAAGTCCCTGCCACGTTTCACTCTCACACACACACGTACCCCTTTCCCATTCTAATGTTCAAATTCCACTTCAAAAATTCAATCTAGGGTAGAACACGCAATTTTCTGTCTTTAAAAGACAGACCTTTTTTCTTAAATTACCCATTTCTACTTCCTCTCACAAAGTTCCCCTGGATAAGCCAACAAAGCCTGGTGTGTTTGGAAAGCCAGGTCTCTGCCCTGAATGTCAGAAGCAGTCAGCTTAATGATATGCTTCTGAGAGGACAGCTCTGAAGTGAAACCTGGAAGAAAAAAGGGTCAGGCAGAGAAGGTGTGCAGGCTCCTAACCCTGCCAGCAATAGGGTGCTATTACAGATGCTGAAACTACATCTCTGGGTGATAAGGCTGCTGCTGGCACAACTTCCTCATGCAGTGAAACAAGCAGTAAGCTCTCCATAAGCTCTGCGCAGGCTGGTACTTCAGCACAAACCACTTCATTGAAACAAGCGTGCTGCCAGTGAGCCTGAGAGTAAGCTAGCACCGCTCAAAATACAAAATACTTCATGTCAGTTCTCACACAGACTAAAAGAGAAACCTCCTTTCAAGAAATATATCATCTCAACATATATTTTCATTCTGATAAAGCCTTTGGATAGAATAACAACTCTTCTCAACATCTTCATAGACCTGGCAGTAGCTTAAGGTACCTCAGAACAGTTTTCTACAGGTAGGTGTACAGGAGAGCATTGAATTCCTAAATTTCCAGCATATGTAAAGAAGTTTTAAAAAGTAAATAGAGTCTGAGACCTCCATCTCAGTTCACCTAATCAGAGTGTTTTCATCCTTAATCCTATCTAAGATCACATTAAAAAATAACTTAATGACTTGCAGTTCAATGAAAATTGTTATTAAAATTGATTTTGATGTACATTGAATCAGAAAAAAGAAAGAAAATAAAACTGCTTGTGTTGAAATGTGAAAAATTATCTTCACTTTTTTCAGACAAAATTAGTTGTTTGTGATGTTCTAATTGATGTTTTTTATGAAAGACCAAACTCACACTCTAAATTCTTGCCTTTAATCAAAAACGTATGATTTCAGTAACTGCTATATAAAATTAATTTAAGAAATTGCATAGTAATTTTAACACTTTTTTTCTGAAATTATTCTTTTTCCTAAAGCCTTCTATCCTTCTGTGACAGGATTATTGAATGAAGAGAATATCAACTGTATTCTCATTCTTCTCTTAGCTTCTGTCATCTGAATTCTCTCACGGGTGAAGAACACATACTCAGTGGGATATGGTTAATCAATATGGAAGAGTTGCAAAAGGTTTCAAAATAACTTCCATATAGTTACAGACTTGTTGCCATACCACAATTATGTTATTCCTGCAACAAGAACAATCATTTAATGGCTGATTTCCAGCTTTCAGACACACGCACTGTCAAGTTATGAACTTCACTCTGCTTTTTAAGCTGCCCAGTCCTGTCACTACAGTTTCTGACATTTGTTGACATTCTGTCTGCCTTATATCCATGTGGTTTCCTCAGCCATATCATGCCCTGTCCTTCTACACCAACTGTATATCTTTACATTCTCTGTCTGCATGTTGACACTAAAAGAAAGAAATCTACTTCCAGCTAGAAATACAAGGCTCTGTAACCTTGAAGCAGTGAGTCCTACACCCTCATGCCACTGTCCCTTCCTTGTCACTAAATTAGATTTAATTCACATTAAGTTTAATGCACTGAAATGAAATGAAACAAGGTACATGGGCAATTGGGTGATTTTTAATCAGTTCTGCTTGTCAAACAAATGTATTGCACTGCAATCAGCTGGATGTAACAATTACATCCAGAGCGGTGGTTTTACCCTTGAACCCTTTCATTCAAAAGTAGATCCAAGACCATGTGGTCATACCATACTACTCCCAGTCTTAAGCTCAAAGACAGCAAGCAATGCTGAGGGGACAGACCAAAAGCACAGGATAATTATTGAGGCAATTATCTGATACTCCCTGATTAATAGGAGAAAACTAACCCAAATGCATCTATAGACATACCCTGCAATTTACTACAGTGATACCTGCCTGCACAAGCTCTGTTTGTGTCCAGCAGGGTTTATCAGCTCTGTCTCAGCACAGACCTTGAGTCTGCATCTAGGATCTTTCTGGCACTTCTGGCTTCTGAAGTGCAGGGTACCATTTGAATCCACTGAACTCTGCAGCACCCTGGACAAGCTTCCCAGAATTAATAAAGTGTAGATGCATCTCCAAGCATCCCTGAGACCTGCCTGGTGGTCAGGATTAATCCTATAGGCCACCTATTAGCCATATGAGAGCTAGATCAACAAGAGAATGTGTTCAAAAGTGTAGTGTAAAAGTGCAGTGTTCTTTATTTCCATCATTTTTCAAGTCCTTCATGTTGGACGTCTGAGATATTCTTTTATCTTCCATTTGTTTGATATTGAAAAGCTCTGTAAGCAATGGTACTTAATATGATCATTCAAAACCTCTTATAAAAATTACAGAATCGAAACCTTAATCTTTGTAGTGATTTTACATGTCTCTGGTGACTTAAACCTTAGTTTGTGTTCAAGATGAATGCATTTACAGATAAAAATATAGTATAGCAAGGCAGAGTTTGTTTACCTTTTTTTGTAAGGCTCAAACACGTATTTGTAAAGAAAATATCATTTATGAGCTCTATCTTACCAGCAAAAATATGTAGGAATGTACATCATAATGATAATAATTCTCATTGCCACCAGTTTCATTCAACCAAGGAGATCAAAGAGTTGGTGAAATAGATCTGACCCTTCAGCATCCATAAAAATGTTTTCCTTTGATGTTGCAAATTGTAGGTTTAAATGGTTTTGAGACTCTTTCCACACTTATGTAAAGCATCTGCACAAGTGCAGAATTATGGCCTTTACTTTCCAGAAAAACTGTTTCGTTGCATAAATATTTTATTTTACAAATAATTTCATTGTTATATCAAGTTTTTTATATAAATATCATGTTTTAATCTTTGCATTAAGGAACTGAGGCGGAGTTGATGAGAGACACTACACTTGAGCTATCTGGGTTGCCTGCACAGCCCACTGCAGTCGTGAGCAGAGTGAATGAGTTCAGCTGCTGCACAGCGATGCTGTATAACAATAAAAACCCCTGTCTGCACTTGCCCAGCAGCTGAGCAAGCTTGCTTCAAGCCACCACACTTCTGCAAGGGATCTGCTAAACCTTTCAACTCAGAAAATCTCTGGAATCCTCCATGGAAGTTAGTCAGAAAACAGGCCTAAAGCACTTTTCTAAATTTCTTAATCTATAATGAAAGGTGTGACTAAGTCACCTGGGAGCACCTCCCTGGGGTGGATATTAATGCATACTTTTACAGTTCACCACAACATTAATAAAGATGTCTCAAAGATTCTTCTCTTAGATTCTCAGCACAATCATTTTAAGACAACTATAACCTGTCATCAGTGAAATATTTAAGGTTTTGTAAAACCCTTACTGAAGAGAGAGCTGTCTTCTTCCTACCAATTGGTCTTCTAGTAGCCTTCTGTCTTTTCTATACAATTGCTGGCTACATGATATGGAAGATTTAAGACTTGACTGGAAAGGACACATTCTAGGGCAGGACACCCAGAAGCAGCAATTCTCAGCAAATCTGTCCTACAATTCATACTTGCAATTAAAATTGCTTTAGAAGGTGTTCCGCTGCTCTGAAATCTATGTTTCTTAAGTCAGAACATTCCTTCTCATGGAAGTCCTTCTCATCTTGTGAGAGCACTGCTCTCTATCTTAGGAGGGAAAATACTCTTCTCCTCCCTTATGTTTAGGCTCATGATGTGCTTCCACAATGTTGCATCCCATCTCCATTTTTAGTTTGTTCTTCCATTTGTTTTTCACATCACAGGTTTGCCATGCCCTGATATTCTCAGCTGCCAAGAGGAATTTATCCTTCCTGAATCTGACTAGACATGTACACAGTACTTCAGATGTTGGTCATACCAGCTTCAAAATTTCAAAAATAGTTGATACTTTTTCCATCTTCTTCCCCAAAGAAACCTTTATTGGGGATTTCTCAGGTCTTATAGTGGTTTCTAATAGTTCTCCCAACAGCTGATTTCTTAGTTTGAGGGAATTTCCCAATTACATTTCTTTAAGAGTTTCTCAGTCATTTATTCCCAGAACAGGAGAATTCCCTTCATTTATTTACCAGCTCAGCATCCTAATGTTATCTATAAGTCTCACATAGCTTTTGTTTTCCCAATTTAACAAATTAGCATAATATAATTGAAATTGCTCGTGAAGTCCAGAAACATTAATTTTAAGGCATTGTTGGTTTCGTTGTTCTAATACTAGCAGTAATATCTCCATTGTATGATACTACACCCTATGGACAGAGGAATACATGCTTAATAAGCTTTGTTATCTCTTCAGAAGTTAATTGCTTCTGTGGGTTTTGATTCACAATGCATCCTGGTTTTAAAAAAGTTTCTCAAAACATCCCACTTCATCATCACTTTTTAAACCCAGACAGTATGGTTTTTATCCTCACTCTATTTACAACACAACCATGCCCCTCCACAGCAGTCTTTCAACAAAGTTTATCTGCACCCCCATCCTCTTAACAGACATATATTCCTTTTAAGAATCTCTAGTAGAGGAAGCTGTGAAGCCTAGTTTATGGATTCAGGTCTTGTAGCTGGATTCTCTAGCATATAATTAGGCATGATATCTGATTAAAGCTTTTCTCACAATTAGGCCACTCATAATAGTTCTCTGCTGTGGATTCCCTCATGTCTCTGGGGGGTTGCATTCATAAATCAGGTTCTCTTTCAGAAGGGGGACTTTAGAGATTGAACTAATGCATTGGCCATTTTGATGACCACAATGTGAACACACTATCTTTGCATCTACTAACTTTATGAAATCATCTGATATGCTGATAAGTTAGGAAGTATGAGAGGGTGGCAGAAAGGGAAACACAGGCAGAGACAAGCAGAGAAGGAGAGTAAGTAATCACTTAAGCCCCATAT
This sequence comes from Erpornis zantholeuca, assembly GCA_013400515.1. Classification (NCBI taxonomy): domain Eukaryota; kingdom Metazoa; phylum Chordata; class Aves; order Passeriformes; family Timaliidae; genus Erpornis; species Erpornis zantholeuca. Next base: position 46,051 of record VZTN01027187.1, on the reverse strand, counting down.
CACTTAGCCTAATATGTCTAATTCTGATACATATATCCTTCTACCATACAGCAGTATAAATATGTGCCATTTTCACAGCCTTAGAGAAATGCAAGTTCAACACTTCACCTTCCATGTAACATGAAAGACAAAGCCAGGCTCTGTGCTGAAACCACTGCTGCTTCACTTTTAACCCAATTTCAAACCTTTTCCTTCTTCTTCAGACTGTCTTGATTTTTTAATATTCACATAAATTTCTTTTCACACAATATTTTTCTTCTCTCAGATGCAAATACTCTGTTTCTCAAATGTCCAGATAAAATGTTTTAAATGCGAGAATGACAGCTAAGAATTCTTGCTAAAGGACCACCATTTCCCAACTGTTCAGTCAAACACAAGCTGCTCACAAATAAGCGTTCAGCCAAACAGCCATTAAAAAATGTTTCTTCAGCAGCCTTTGATATTGCACATTTCAGCATCTGCTTGTGCCTGCTCTTGGAGGCAAACCACCACAGGCTGGAGAGACTCCTTGTCTAACTCTGTTTGATCCCTCTTATGTCTTCACACAAAAGTGCCATGGTGACCTTTCCACGACATCATCTCAAAGCTGCCCCACAGGTGGCCAGAGCTTTTCACTCTGGAGGCCAGTGTGAGCACCACGTTCCCTGGCCAATTTCTAGGTCCTTACCAGTCCATGTGCGCTCCTCAGGCAATCCCAGCAGCATGCACCTCTTCTGCTCAGCCTCAGACACGGCAGCAGGTGGCAGACCTGTGTACCAGCATCATTTATCTCAAAGTAAGGCTCTTGAGTGAGTCTAATGAAAGCTTACCTCTCTGCACCTGCAGAAATGCTAAACAGTGTGCTGCCAGGGACAAGCCAACTGCACAGCTTAGAGACAGCAGTGTGTGGATAGAGCTGCCTCACTACTACTGTCAGCACCATGACATTGTTGGGGGAATCACTAGTAGAATTCTTTGTACCATATTTTTCTGTAAAATATCAGACCTGTTTCTGTTAACTAATTCCAGAGTCAGCATTAGCCTCCTGGACTCACAGATGTGTGAAGGATACAGATCTCTCAGTCCTCTCATAAATGTCAGAAGACTTGTCCTTGCTTGGCTGTATGGACTTCCACAACTTTTGACCCCACAGGAATTCTTTGCCAGCCTGCCCCTAGAGTGATCGAAGAATGCACAAATCTCTCTTAAATCCACCTTTGGTGAAACTATGGGCCAAAAATTCAAATGTAGATACAGACAGTGGGAATCAGATATATAAGGTCACTTTTTCCATCACATCCCAGGATTTGTAATCTGATGTATTTCATTACATTATTAGAGTGAAACCTGCTCCCACTTATGCTTCAGACCACCTGCTGCCCTCCCAGGATATCCCTAGCATATTTCAGGAGTCATCTCAAGCCAAGAGGCACTTAATATGTGACTATTCTGTTCTGGAGGACAGATTTGACTAGTGTGGACACATGAGTGGGTACTGTGGCTAGTCCCAGAGAATGGTCATGGACATATTTCGCTAGTAAAATGCAGCTAAATTTAATGTACAGATTTAAGCCTTTAATGCTAAGTACCTATTTAAATTCGTGAACAGAAATGCTCAGGAATTAAAACAATCTCAGATCCCACCACCTGCAAAGGACATTGTCATATTCTCTGAGAATGGTAATCACGCCATGCTAAAAGAGCCATAAACTCAATTTAGGAAAAATCTTTTTCCATTACAGTTCAATGCATGACCAGTTTGGCAGAGTTCTAACAATTTACTCTCCCATATTTAACATGAATTTATCCCTTTCTAGTGGCAATTCCTCCTTAATGAAAAAAAAATATTTTGCAACTGGTATGACATAAACTGTGAACCTAATCTATGTCTAAATTTTGTGCTGTTTGATGACCTTCCTCCCCTTGATTACTATGAAAGCCCTCCTGCAGAGTTCAGCTGAGTAAGAGTGAATTCAATCTTTTTGAGGTGTTTGGAGAACTGGCAGTTTTTTATTAAATAGTCTATTCATCAAACCACAGCACACAGTGTCTGTTCAGGCAAAAAGGACAGCTTCCATATAATCGAAATAGAAGGCAAGATTCTGCACATGTTTCCAAATACAAGCTGCACAGAACAGGAACTGGTAGTCAAGAGAAATATCAAGGCAAGCAGAAGAAATTCTGCTTTTCTGATAAGCATCTGCTGAAATTCCTCAAATTTGGCGACACAGTTTTACCAAACTGGGACTGAATATATTTGGAGAAACACAACAGAAATTCACCATGGCATGTCAGAGGCCATGAATCGAAGGATTTTAATGATTCAAATGCAGTTTGCATGTTTGCAAACATAATTGAATAGAAGTTCAGAGCCCTTCCAAATTTACCTATTTCACATATTACATTTCACTTTTCAAAAGGAAGTTAGGAAATTAATTCATTATTCAGGTCAACATGCTTTAAAAATGCCATAGTGTTCAGATAAAATTCAGAATAATTTGATATACATTGTTTCAGTTTGAGGTTTTTTTGAGGTTTTGAGTAAGGAATGTGAAACTTAGTATATCTCAAATTTAAGATCTAAAAGGCAAACAGAGAAGAAAAAGCAGTGCTAGCATGTTTACAACCCAATTACTATTTTCTGTGTTCTAATTTTCACTACAATACAAAATAAGATTTCCCATCCAAAACTCTTGATTGGAACAGCATTTTTCTGTGAAGGGATGGGTTATGACTTTATCATCAAAACTCAGTAAAACAAATTTGCATAACAACACAGCTTAAACATAAACATGAGAGATGATTAGAGCTAGCTTGATGAACAACAGCTCTTGTAAAAAAATTGGGTTATGCTGAGCTGAATTTATGTCCAGTATCCCAAGCTATTCTGAATCAACCTCATGGCAGCAAGATGATACCATGAGATAGCTTGCTGAGTGTGAAGGGAAGGTCTGTATTTTGAAATTTCATTTAATCTTTTTGTTTCTGCCTCAGATCTCATCTTTCTTCCTCCTGTTTTTGGCAGAAACCTCAATAAGCTGACAAGACCCTTTTATTTCATTCTTGGGATGGCAACACTCAATTGTTCCCACGCTACTCGTAAACTCTGAGGTGATGCTGACTGTAGGGATATGTTCACTTACCTTTTTTCCTGAATTCACCTTATTGGCTGCAGCAGGATTATACCTCTGCACAATAATTAAACCCTCATGCAACTGCAGGTAGGACTGATTATTGTAATAAAGCTTGCTTACTGTTTAATTTCTCTTGAATTCATCAAGGAAAATATCCTACTTCATCCCTCTTTTGTGTTTTGCCATGTTCGCTTTCCAGGTGTAGTTTGCCTCTGAACTCGTTGGTAATACCTGCAAACAGAATTCTTCATCAAAACATTGTGGCCTGGGAGCCTCTTTAGGTGAATGCCTGGTTTTCTCACTGAGGAACATCACTAGTATAGCATAAAATTAACACACACTAGATTATTCTGCAGCAACACTAGATCCATGAGGCTCAACAAGGAGTCTGCTGGAGAAAAAGTCTATTTTGGTTCCAAAATTACATAAAGCTAATTTCACCAAAATTTGTCCTAAATTATGTCAGCATATCTTTTGGGTTTAGTCTGTTTTCTAAGTTCTTTCGTGTTGATTTTTAATTGATACCCACAAACTTACCTACTAAGCATATAATCTATTAGTAGGAGTGAATCTGCATATGTATGGCTTCCCAGATGGACAAAGCTCATAGTCTGGTAGGCATAAATTATAATTTAATAGACACATGGCAAGAAAAAATCCCTGCCCATCTGTTTCATCCTTCAACTAAATATTTTGGAAGGAAGTAATTCACCTTGGCAAGATTCCACAGTAAATTATGAATTGAATAAATAAGCTTCCACGTATTTCTGTTTGTACTTGCATTGTCTCTGAAGCTAGAACAAATTATATTCATCTCTTTTAAAACATTTTCACAGTAAATAAATAAAACAGCCTCTATTCTTAAAGGCTGACTGGATTCAGAGATTATTTTATGGAATCAGAAGCATTTTTGTCAAGGAGAGAATTTAAGAACTGAATGTGGTATGTGTAGGTAAACTGATTTTAACTACAATATCTCTGGCCAATGGGGTGCCAGAAACCACCCAGGAAGGACCTTCCTATACTCCAAATGAGGGATAAAAGTGTTCTTCCTCTGTTGCCTTGAATCGGCCTTGCTGCAAAATAACTTTTCTCTTTTCTCTGATAACTATGGAGAATATCCTTATACTTAGATTTTAGTAGCCACAGCCTGCTGCCATCTTCCCATCTGTTCTGTTTTCTAGATCAAATAAACCCAACTGCTTCCCAAGTGCTTTTTCTTTAATTTCAGTGGTCTTTCTCTAGGTTTTTATAGATTCTTCTTTAAATCTTTTGCTCACGTTCCACTTTCTCACCAGGCCTTAACAGAGGAAGAAATTTGTTCCTTTATATGCCATTTTTGCTAATATATCACAGAACGAGAGATACATTTTCTTTCATTATAACATCCTAGCAGGGATTCGTGTTTCATTTGTGGTCTGCTACAACTCTCAGCCCTCACTGCAGTATCTCTGACAACTCAGTTATTACTCATTTTGTACTTACACCTTTGATTTTGCCTTCCTGAATGTTGAACTTATATTTAGTGAATTTTCCCTTTTCAATGTTAGATTATTTCTTCCATTTATAAAGAACCTTTGTATTCTGCTCTTTCTTATTTCTCTTTGAAGTTATTTGGCAGATGATATGGTGAGCGGGACTGGAGTGCTGTACATCCCATATATTCATCAAAGGACCCTTCCTACGAGGTGACAAATATTCTGGCCCTGATTCAGAAGATGGGGATGTGAATTTAGTAACTTTGTGTGGTGGAAGGAGTGAAACAGAATTGTCACCCATCACCTGTCAGTTTGCTCCAGGAAAGGAAACTGAGAAAGCTCATGAGCCCAGGAATTTTTAAAGGAGTTCTGGTGGCAGAAATGTGAATAAGGGTGAATGGCTGCAACCATGTAAGGTACAGAGAATTCTCTCTCCTAATATCCCACCAAGTGGCCAGGGAACCACCACATCCTGCCACATCCTTCCCCATGTGTGTGGGGTTTTGATGCATGTAGCTAAAGAGAAGATGCCTCCTCCTGCAGCACCACAGCTCAGGACCAGCTCCCTGCTGTGTGCATGGCAAAAAAGGCATTGCTTTGGACTGGAAACACAACAATTTCAGTGTCACAGCAGCAAAGCAGGAAATGCAACAGAATTTCACTGCTGTTCTAGAATAACTATAAGCAGAAGGAACAACACTGGGAAATTGGGTTTCATTGCTTAAAAGATGGGAGCAAAAATGATTGAAAGCCTGAGCGGTTCAAAAATAAGCATCTTTCAGGGTACTGTAAAGCAAATAAGACCTTTCTTAGAAATTACAATTCACAATCCACAAAATTTACCATGTTCAATTTATGAATTCATCTAGAAAATTAAACAGGAAGTATATGAAAAAAAATACTTCAAGAGAGGGGAAGGAAAAAACAAAAGGAATATCTTTACTGGTTTGTATTGTGCTGTCCAGACTCTTTCATTTTTATTAACCTATTTCCATTTATTTTCAAGGAATAAATTACAGAAGGCCAGTGCCTGTTATGATATTCCACGCATTTGTTCTGCACACAAAATTTCTGGGGGTATCAAGGCATCAACTATTTCTGAAATCAAAGATCTCAAAAAAAAAATTCTAGTTCACAAGCAATGTGAAACAGTTGGGTAGATCTAAGGAACCCTGAAGAGATCACTTTTTCTCTTCACCATTACTACTTTCTCATGTCATCCCACATTAAGAGGTTAAATATTCTAGCACATCCTCAGTTATATCATCTGATGTGAATTTGATTGCCTCTCATCTTAATATCCAGAAAAAGATTGGCTGGAAATAGGCTTACACAAAATTATTTGGCTTGGAAGAAAAGAAAAAATAAAAAGCAGGAAGTAATTTGGTAATGTACAGGAACAGTGTACAACTAGAATGAGCAGATAGGAACCAACTAGATTTTTGATGATGTTGTTTTATATCATCTAACTTTAGCTGTTTGAAGGCTGGGCATATAGTTTAACATCAAAATCTGATCACTTAGGCCTTTGCCTTGCAAATATCTCCATGAAATGCCTAATAAGATATGTATTTTAGATATTTAAGGTCAATATATATTGAAGATGTCTGTCTCTCTCCACTAACTGCAAATGAAGTTTAGGTGAATGGCTGAAAGTATGTAATATAAATGTGTAAATAATTTATTTATGTAAATATATAAATCCTGGGCAGATAAATTAGATTAAGCATATCCTACCTTAGAAGTCCACCATGAAATAACATCATTTTGATTTGCACAGACTTTTCAGTCTTGAATGATCAAAGAACTGTTGTAGTGTGCAGAGAGCACTAATGAGAGTAAAGGGAGGGGAAAGGATTATGGTGTGTGTAAAACACAGAGTAAATTGTAGAGGAGGATTTTCTGTGGGAATGCTAATTTTCTCGAGCAAGGGGTAGAATCAAAATGAAAACAGCTTTCTGCTTGCTAGTCTTGAAGGGTAAATATGGAATGGCTAGTTATGCCTGAGGGTTATTTGGAAACTAGGAGAATCCACAATTAGAGGTATAAAGTGTAAGATGAGGCTGGAAGAAATTGTTACAAAATGAATCCTTGTAGGTGTGTTTCTCCTTGACACTATATCTGTGTATCTAAATAAAATGGGGTTGGAGTTTTGCTTTGGATCTCAGGCAAACACAGTATGGGATTTGAAAGTCAATGTGTACTATTAGTAGAGACAGTAGAAAAGCTTCAGGAAGACATTGTGCTAACCAAAATACACTCCTGGTGGCTGAAATCATCTAAGTACCTCTTCCAGGACCTGCACTAAGTTTTTGAGAGCTGAATTCTGCCTTTGCTACATAAACAAAGGTCACTTAATCTTATCATCCAGGTTCCGTGTTTAAATTCTTATCAAAAACCACAGAGTTTTCAGAACTTACATTTGAATAAATTAATGGCAATGAAAAGGAAACATAGCTGTCTTACTTTACCATTTTTGTGAGGCAAAGTCAAGTCTTTCCAAGTTTATTCTTCTTTGCTGTTTTTTTTTACATTGGTTTGATCTCTAAAACATCTTTGAGATACAAAGCTGAATGGGTGCAAATCTGTCCATAATTTGTACATCTCCTCCAGACTTATAAAACTGCAAACAGCTGCAAGCCATACAGAACAATCCCATTTCAAAGAGCTATTTAAAAAGTTTGAGTGGCAATACCCTTCATATGGCATATGAGGCAATAAACACAGAGGAGTTGATGTTTCTGTATTTCACTCCTAAATTATAAAGCACTTTTCTTGCAGAACTGGTTTCTATTTCATTCTCTCTGCTCTGAAGTCTATGCAAAGCAAAGCTGTCTTATGGACACTTGACTTTTATTTTTTATTCTTGTTTTTCTTTCACTTAAAATAAAGGTAATCAGTGAGGAAAGAGTGTATGTGGGGAAAGATAATTCCAACTACATTAAAATAAATAAAACTATAATCCCTATTTAATTCTTTTGGTTGGAAGAAAGTAGTTATAGCTGCTTCTAACATGAATGGTTTTTGCTTTAGCAGCATTTAAAATTTATTGTTGTTTTAAAAGTGCATTTATGAATAAAACATTGGAGTTCTAAAAACAGCCTGGCTTTGCAGTGTTGTGAATTGAGAGGAAAAAATAATTAATCAGTATGATAGAATTTCACCTGATATTTTATGGGCAGAAATATTACAGCTGATTTAATAACTGAATCATCTTAACTGCAGGGGTAGGCTTGAGAATTACATCAATTCTTTTGAATGGGCCTGATCTAACACCTAGCTTTCAGTTTAACATAAAAAGGCTTTTCTTGGTCCCACTTCTACTGTTAGTAGAGGTATTTACAAATGGATTGTTAAGAGGGCAAGAGATATCAGACATAAATTACATATTACAAAAACCCATCAATATTACAAAAACCAGAACCAGTTAGAATTACTAACTCTAGAAACAGCATTAAGGCTCTTTCTTTTCCCTTTACGAAAGACATTACAATCTCTATTTATTCAATCTTGGAGAAGCCTCAGTGCCTTCAACTTTGCCTCTGAGATGAGATATATACATCCAACATGTCACAAGATTAAATCCTTGCTAACATGTGGAAAAAAATCTCTCCCTCAGTCTGCTACACATGTGCCTGTGGGTGTGGGGAAAGGTGCAGGTTGCAATCAGCTTCACTGAATGCTCAGGATTTGTGAACTCTACAGAAAAAATATGGAATCACTATGAGATACAAAATCCCACTCCAAAGGGGCCCCTTGTATGGTCATACAGAGTGTCACAGATTGAGACAAATTTGAAGGAAAATATCCTCTGATAGAAGGCTGGTTTCAAACGCTCCTCCCCCACAGGGTTCAGGAAAAACTCCTTGGATGAAAAGTGAAAAAAACCTGTTTATTTAACAAACACAGTGCATGCAGGCACGGGGGAAAAAAACCAAAAGAATAGTGCTTAATAATAAAATGTCTCACTGTGGAGAGAAACCTGGGAAGATTTTAGAGTCTTTCTGTGGGTGTGGTCTCTCTTGCTCCTCTTCAGAACTGGGTTTTTGGCATAGGCCCCTCCGGGCCGGTGATGTAAGGTCTCCTGCGTATGTTCTGGTGTTGCCAAACAGTTCCAGAAGAGAAGAAGGAAAAAGCTGAAGTCCCGGGGAAAAAAAGATTTAACTCTCGGTCCCTGTCCAGAGAAACAGAGCTGAAAGCTGGCTGAAAATCAGGAAAAGGTGCTTCCTCTGCTCTTGCTGTGGCAGAAGCACACAGAGGAGTAGAGTGACCTTGGAGCACAAACTGCTTTGAAAAAGTTTGTCTGGCTTTTTTCCTTCTCTGGCACCCCTTTTTAAAGGCACAGAAAGGCACAGGATTCATGTCTGGGCATAGAGCAGGCGATAGGGGATACAACATTATAAAGTTATCCCAAGACACAGAGATCATCGGGTCTGCACCAACACCCCTGCAGCTCATGGCAAGGTCCGAACAGTAAAAATGAAAGGCTCATTCGAACTCAAAAAAGGCCTCATTTAATACCATTTTCTGGTACAGTCTGAGCTACTGTCATTACCAGGTGCTGCTTTTCATTTCACTTTCAGTACCCACACATAAGCAACTTAAGTAACTGCTTCATGCTTGCAAAAACAGGGTCTGTAATTAATCCTATCCACCCGCAAGCACCTGGTGTTATTGGGTAACCAATGCATATATTACAATAAGTGAAAGTATGGTCTAAACAACATCACATGACACAGTACCCCAGCTTATATATACACTACAGTGTTATAAACAGGTTGGATAATTCTAAACAGATCTCCTGTCCACACAGAGTTTCACTTAAGAGATTAATCCTTGTATCTTGGAGTCTGTGATGAAAGTCAAGTTTCACAAAACTTTCAGGGTTTCTTTGCAAGTCCTGCTTTTAAGAACTGGCATGAAATTCCAGGGAGACAGAGTGAAATAGCTCCCAATTGTGCAAACACCAGCACAGCTAATTGGAAAGTTGTGTATCAGAAAATCCAGGGGCTGCCAAAGAGCAGAAATTAATTTCTGTCTAATGCAGCAGTTTTCTTTTCAGGTGAAGTCACCATGGAGACGAACACACCCACCAACACTGTGCTGAGGCACCTCCTCTTCTGCAGCCACTGTGGATTGAACAATCAGCAGCAGGAGAGGCACTGGGCAGACCCTGCTCTGAATTAGAGCCAGGCTGAAAATGGACCTCCAAGCTTCCAGGTTTGGGGTGCAGGCATGCTGTCGATCCTTGTGCCTGGAAACAGTGGGCACTGAGATGAGGCAGTATTCTATCCCTAAAGTGCATATTCTCACATAACCTTTCTGCGAGCCAAAGAATGTTCACAGATTCCTCTTGCCCACTCCTCCCATCAAGTAATGTCTTCATTCCCTGGCAAAAGCTCATTCCTTTGTCCTCGAAAATGCCACTGTGTTCTTTTCTGAAATGCTGTGGGTTTTTTCCTATGTGGAAGGGGTTTCTGTGTTATTTTCATACACTCCTTCGATCTATGAGAGACTTCTGGGAAGGAGAATTTCAAGGCGAAACAGTGGGAAGAAGGAAAAGAAGAAGGAACTGCTAGGCAGCAAAGAAGTTCTTGCCACAGTTTTGTTTTACTGTTTTGTTGACCATCAATGCCAAATAGTTAAGCAGGGAACCCGTGGCTCATTTCCTTTTTCATTCTTTATGATGCTTTAATACAGGAACAGCCCCGTGGAGCTTCCTCAGCTGGACCTCAGCTTCTCCAAGCTCAAATAGTAAGGTCTCTTCAAGAATTAAATGTCCTGTTACACAGAGGTATTGTAGGATGTCCTAATCTCCATACCTTCCACTTGTGTACATGCAAATGTGACATTTCCTCCAAGACATTGTCCCATGTGCAGGAATACAAATGAATAGGAAAAGTTTCATTTAATTATATAAGAAAAAGCAACAGTCAGAAACAGCTGTCTACACTCTCCGCTGTGGTGGTGGTTTTGCAAACATCTTATGCTCAGAGTTGAATATGCTAGCAGTTAGTTCATTTAATCTGGAACTATTTAATGTTTCAAAGTTAAGCAGATGCCTAATTGCAATGTTCACAGAGCAGTCACAATGCCTGAAGTTAATGGTCCCTGACAGTTTTTATTAGAATATTCTTTTTATATAAGTTTTTCTTTCCCATACAGCATTTATAGATGGTGGTTTCTTATAAACCCAGCAATTTATAGATTATAAAGTCAAATTATTCTATCCCATTTCCTCAAGTAATGAGCAGACAAGGTCAAGCAAGTGTTAGGTACATACAGAAAAGAATTTAATTAGACTTGTTAAAAAGTTCTTTGTTTCCCCAGCCATTTAGCTCACAGTGCAGGTATGTTTGTAGTACCTTTCTCAGCCCTGATCCCTCATTGTCCAAACTGGAGAATGTGGGAAAATGCACTATGGGTCTTCACCTCAGTAGTACAAACTTTCTTTTAATGGAAACCAGGGTCAGGCAGCTGTACACAGGTGGTTCGTGCCTCTCTCCTTTGCCAACAGGGAGTGAGGTTGTGGCTTGGATGTTCATCTGCTCTGAGGAGCTGTGAACCTGTCCCAGATCCCACAATACTCTTATAGTGAAGTGTGAATTATTTTGGTAAGTGACACCAGAGGAGATTCTCTGGCACAGCCTGTCTCTTATCCCCCAACCACATTTCATGCCATTTTGGTTTATGAAAGGTTTTGTGAAACCTCAATGTGTTGCATAATTGTGTTAATGATAATGCAAAAATTAAAGCATACCAATTCTGAATTCAGAATCAAAGCAGCCTAATACTTAACAGCTTATGAGCTTTGACATTTCATAGGTCTTCTGGGACACTTATGAAATACCCATTTTCTTTTGTGAAACTCAGCTGAATATTTTACTGCTATTCTGTATTAATATTTGGTACTAATTGAAGGTTTCCTCAAAAGATTTCAAAGGATTTCTGGTAGGCTGCATGTATAATTCTTCCTTCCCATCCTTATGTTTTATAGCTGTAGTATAGATAGGCTGCTTACAACCAATGAAAGGTTTACATTAAAGGACATAGTCATCATAAAAAGTAATAAGCAAAAATTCAGAATTCCTTGCTACATAGAATCAAGTGCCTATAGCCTAGTAATTACTCCAGTGCAAGACATTAAGTCAAAGCTTCTAAGAGATCTTTCTTGTAGCAGCTGCTAAATGATTAATATCATGTTGGTAGATTTCACAGGAGAATATGTTAAATAAAGGAAGGTTCAGTGTATATGCAAAGATTCAATTCCACACGATTTGTTTTAGAGTCAACATGCAATATTGCATATTTCATGGTTCCAAGAGGAGTGCAGCATTCATTAAGAAAATACAGATGGTCTTCAGATAGCTAACAAGATTTCAGTCATTTCATTTCTCCCTGCTGTGAAACCCAGAGAGAAAACAACAGTAACAATGAACTCACTATAGCTGAACCTCAAGGCTCATTTCTGCCAAAATATTATCAAAATCCAGCACTGATGTTAGCAGTCAAGTTCCACCAAGTTTAACAGAGCTAAGCTATTTACAGGACTGTGAAATGTGTCCCTCTTTGCTCCAGCAGTACTTTTCTCACCTTGAGAAAATCCAGCATTTTTAAGGGTGAGACTGTCAATTTCTTGTGCGCCCTGAATAGCCAGCAGCGCGTAGTTTTACTGCCCCGGGAGGACGCAGTATGAACCTTCAGACTCGGGGAATGAGAGTTCAACCCTTGGGAGATGCCTTGCTTTAGAAGAAAACAAGCAGAGGCTCTGCCTTGCCCTGCCCCGCGCTGCCCTGCAGCACTGCGGGGACGGAGCCGCGCACAGGTTGGGCAGCGTCGGAACCCCTCTGCCGCACTCCTCCGCACAGCAGGACCTAATCCTGCCTCCATCTGCATTCAGCGGGCTAATATCCTGTGCAATTTGGGGAAAACAACACGTAACAAGCGTGGTTTGCTGGTCTGAATCCACTCAGGAATAACTGGTTTCTCTCACAGTTTTCCTGGCTAAAGCGTAAGGATTTCAGGAGTTCTTCCCACATGATTTCTGCCTGCAGGAAGAGAATGTTTGATGAATGATGCAAGTGTCAATACTGAAAAACAAATGATGGGCTATTGGAATTTAGATCAGGAAGTTAGTTTTACCTTCAACTTACACTCTTAAAAATATTATGCCTTCTGCCTCCAGTGTCTGTGTTTGACTTCCCCTCTGTTATTCTAATGCATTCACTATTTTTCTCCTGGAGCATCTAAGAATAAGAACAAACACATACCTTGAACATGCACACAAAGACGGATATGTATTGATTCCATATTACTGCCCCAGAAGTGTGGTGGTGACTTGGTAGTGGGTTTTTGAGAAATCTCAGAGAAAGGCTGGAGAAATGAAAGCTTTTGTTAACCTGTCCTGATTTTCTAAGGGAACTTATGCAGTTTCCCAGGAGAAAGCTTTGATGAAGAATGTAAATTAGAGAAATGTTGATGGTAAGGTGGTTCCTTGACCAATGAAATGTCTTCCTCTGTCTTTTTGGGAATTCCTGACTGAGACACAGTCAGAGACACATGGACAGACAGACAGAGACATTCCCTGCAGCTGGACCTGCTGGAGGGAGAAAGATTTGTTCTGTTTTGTTGATATTAATAAATAAGCCTTCTGAGAAAATCATGGACATGAGTGGTTTGTGGAAAAGCCCTGGGAAACCAGGGCAGGCTCCTTTCTCCACAAAAGACCTTCCGCACTAAAATAAAATCAGGATATCTAAATATTTGAAAATATTTGAAAAATTATGCTTGTTAAACCAAAGTCTCTTCACGACTGAGGTGAACTGGTTTTGACTGGAATGGAGTTAATTTTCTTCACAGCAGCTAGCATGGGCCTATATTTTGAATTTGTGCTGGAAACAGTGTTGATAACACAAAGATGCTTTCATTATTGCTGAGCCAGGCTTGCACAGCCAAAGCATTTTCTACTTCTCACCCCAACCTGCCAGTGAGGAGGCTGGGGGTGCACGAGGAGTTGGGAGTGGACACAGCTGGGACAGCTGACCCCAACTGACCACAAGCATATCCATTACCATATGGTGTCATGCTCAGCTTATAAATCTGTGGGAAAAAGGAAGGGGTGGGGGACATTTGGAGTGATGGTGTTTGTCTTTCCAAATCACTGTTACACTTGATGGAGCCCTGCTTCCCTGGGGATGGATGAACACCTGCCTGTTGATGGAAAATGTTGAATTAATTCTTTGTTTTGCTTTGCTCTTGTGCATGACTTTTGCTTTACCTGTTAAAATTTCTTTATCTCAGCCCATGAATTTTCTCACTTTTACCCTTCCAACTCTCTCCCCCGTTTCCCCAGGGGCAGTGAGAGAGCTGCATGGGGCTGAGTTGGCAGCTGAGATCCAGCCATGACAAGCACCCCCAAGTATACCTACACTGTACTCATGCTCTAGGATGCAGCACTGGGCCTACCATACAAGCACTCCACAATTTAGTGAAAATACTCACTTCAGGCTACTCTTGCTCGAATACAGTTTGGTCTCATCCTTGCTCTCAGAACTGGGGAGGTAGCCATTATTTAATTTTTCAGTGAAGAGCTTGCAATCTACTTCATTTCAGGATCTGCCACATCTTTCGCAGACAGCTCTGAGCTTGTTCTTCTTGTACTTGGAGCCGGCAGAACGCAAGCAAGGTCTCATCCAGAATTCCCATAGCTTCATTAGGCAGCACTGTGCTCTGAGCAAAGCTTACTGTATTACTCCAAGCGTGGTGCTTTCAGTTTAAAGCTGGCGAGTACGTTGTTGACTTACAGTACAGGTGAAACAAGTTTCTGTAAAAGCACAAAAACATCCCTGCAAAAGTATATGTCTATAAATATTTATGGTCTGACACTGTTAGCCAGGATGTCAGGCTACAGGCTCTTACTGATATTTTAAAATCCTACTCAGAGCTCAAGCTTAGGGCTAGAGCTGTCGTATGGAGCTTCACACATGCAAATGCAGAACTTGTACTGCAGACAAGTTTCTCCAAAAACAAAATCAAAATCACTCTCTACTTAGTATTTATTCTATCTGAGTACAATGGCTGTCTACATTACCAGGCTGATGCCCACATCTGCACTTATCCATATTCCTTACCTAGGGGAACATTCTTGCAGGAGTTTTGCTGGAGGAATCTCAGAAGGCAGAATAATTTTTGAAATATGTCACAGATTTATGTAGTGTCTGCATGGACCTTGCAGCTCTGGCCCCCATTGACTTAGGCCAACAGATCAAGTAGAGAGATTGCCACATGGTCCTGACAGCTGTATCAGCTTCCGTGTTCTACTGCAGGTTAACATGTAAACCCTATATTCTTATCATGTATTTCTATTTTGCTGTGATGTGTCCAGACTGAAAGAGTGAAGGTCTACTGCAGACTCTCTTACAACTGGCTATACATTAATTATGGTTCTAGGGAAATCCCTGTAGAGAAGAAAACGTGTTTTGCAAGACTTCTGCTGCAGTATTAATGGAATATTTTATTTATAATATTAATTATATATATAATATTAATGGAATATTCTATATGCAGCATATATATTGCTTATATTTGTGATATGGTTCAAGATTTTAGTGGAATTTTATCATACATCTTGACCTTTAAAGCCTTCTACTTGAAAGCGACTGTATTATACCGGTTGGGAAAAACAAACTTACTATAATACTTAGATCTAAATATTCAGAGAATTCTTCATTGCTTGCAGTGAATCACATTTCTTGGCTCTTTGGGCTCTGGTATATTTTAACTCAGTGTGAGCAGAGTTATTGACTTTTACTCTAATTACTCATGTGAGATTCAAACACTAATATTGCTAAAACCTTTAGACCTCATCATGCTACCATGCAGTCTCCTTACACACCTTGTTCTGACCTAGAGGCAAGAAAAAGCCTTTCAAAGAATAAAAATCCCATCATTCGTGGCCACATCAAGCAGTCATGTTAAAACTTCTTTCCAAGCCCTGACAGGAATTGTGCCTTTGCAAAAAGGAAATTGAGACCCAGAATGAAGCCAGAACTGCCAGTGGAGGTCTGGTGTTATGAAGTGAACCTGCTATGAATTCTAACTGTGCTGAATGAAATCACCTTCAGCCACTCTTGCTTATGAAGCACTCCGCTTACCTAGAAAAATACTTAACTATGTTCAACAGGTATGAGAGGCTTTATCATCCATTTCTCTTTCCATCCAAAATACACAAGTCATCTTGTAATTGCAGCAAACTTTCTTCTCAAATAGGCCCAAATTCTCTAAAAAAAGAAAAGGAGTTTGATCTTAATAAATCCAGATAAAGGAGAATAACCCCACTTTCAACCCAAATCACCTTTTGGAAATTACCCAATGAATAATGGCATAGGAGTGGCCTGGAATAAACCAAGTAAAGTCACAGATTTTTCAAAAGCAGTTTGCGTTACTGTAATTTTCACTGATACAAAAAAAAAAACCAAACCAAACAACAGGAACTAACAACACTTGCAAGCAATCAAATAAACACCAAACCAAAACAGTAACCGTTGTTTTATTATAACAAACTTTTTGATCTGGCTCTCTTGGCTAGTTCAATGAGTTCATCGAATATTAGATTTATTAATATTCACTATTCAATAAATTGTGCAAGCACAAATCATTATCAGAAAACCTGAAATAATTATAGAATTATAGAATGATTGAAAAATATATTCCTTGTTTTTGCTTTCCAACTCTATTGAAGAGTGAGATACATTGACCATGTTCTGGAAAGACAATGAGGGTAAAGAACCTGTGTATGTGTGTCAATAAATAATAAAGCAAACTACTAAGCTCTTTTGTATGGGTCAGTTTTTCTGCTGTGATATCATCTGTGCATTTTTATTATTATGGCAGTTATCATGCTATTGGCAGCAGATTTAAAATCCTATATGTCTCATATCATTAATTATTTTTAATGACAATTAAATAAATATACATGAAGTTAAAATTACCAGTTTGTACAACCATAGCACTAACCATCCAGATTAAATAACTAACACTGTGACTATGAAATTTTAAGCTTCCAACAAAGGACAAATAATTTTTATACCTAATTAATTCTCCCTCAGATTTACATGTGCATAAATACTACATAATACATGTGCTGTCCTACCTTCACAGGTTTTTTGTATACACACACATTGTCTGATGTAAATAGACTGTAGCTTGAAATAATTATGGACAAGAGGCTGTAATAGTAGCCTGTTCATCACTGCATTATTTTTGTCAAGTGCAAAGAAATGGAAACTGAGCAGTCCTGAAATTGCTCGGAATGACTCATGACAGTGTGAAAGTAAATTATATTCTCCTCATCTATTGAAATGGGGGTAGTGATATTTACAGTGTCTGGTTTTGTTTATGAAGTGATTTGGAGATGAAAGGTTCAGTTTCCCACTGACTCCTTCTTTGTTGTGCCAAAAAAGTGTCTTACATTTCCTTTCTGTGGAGCCATATGTCCCACAAGGACAAAGCTTTCAGAGTCAAAGTGCTCTGCAGACACAGCCCTTAACATGATTATTAGGTTAATAACTATGTGAAGCTGCTGTTACCAATTAGAGCACAATCTTTGGTAACAATATTATCCCGAGTGTCACTGCATATATACATATTTCCCTGGTATTAATATTACCTTCCTGTCTGATTTAATTTTGTTGCTGTGGGTTTTTTTAAGGTTTTAAGAAGCATCAGAACAGGGTTTCATAAAATCAGTGTCAGGAGCATACCATGAATATATATGAATTTTGATGTCTTTCAGCTTCAGAAAGAGAAGTCTTCAAAACAATTTTAAGTGAAAAACTTTCTGTAATTGTATGGAAAATCTGTCTCTTATCCTTTCTGTGGAAAAACACCAGAAGGCTATATAGCATTTTCAACCACACATCCTTAATTGCAACACATTACACAGTGGAAGTACTGGCAGCTGTACCACCTTCTCAGAAATTATGTAGACTGTGTCTTTGTCTCAGCAGATGGTATTTTTATGACCTGCAGTTCCTATCCTATGCTCAGAAAGTCTAGATGAAAAAATAGAAACCAAGCAAAATTGAGAATATAATTCTTGTTTTGAATTTCAAAAGACAGTTACCAGAGCTTTTCAGTCTTAATAATAGCCTTAACATTAAGAATTATAGGACAAAATGTTCTGGTTTCAGACAGTAATAGCACCTGCCCTTTAAATACAGCTTCATGTGGAAATCCTGTCAGTTTATGTAGGTGCCCTACCAAGTATTAGTAACTTGGGCAGAAGAACTTCAAGGGAACAAGTGTTGTGTGCAAAAAAAAGCCTACATAAGGTCCTGAAAAAGCACACCACTTTTTATAAGTCTGGGTTCCACGAAGCATCCCACATCAACTCCATAGAGTATGGTCATTTTAATGTATGAATAACAGATCACACCGAAGTGTTTCACCTTCACAAGTACAGACTTAATCAATTAAGAATACCAAAACATATGCCTCTCTTCATTTATATCTCATCCCAACCTGTATGCTTAATAAAACTTCATTTTGTGCTCATTTGGTCTGGAGTCAATTTATTTCACAGCAGGTAGCATAGGGTACCATAGGGTGTCATACTCCACATATAAAGCCGAAATGGAAAAAGGAAGAAGGGTGTGACCTCCAGAGTGACGGTGTTTGTCTTCCCAAGTAACTGTTACAAGTGAAGGAGTCTTGCTTTCCTGGGGATGGCTGAACAGCTGCCTGCCCATGCAAAGTGATGAATGAATTCTCTGTTGTGATTTGCTTGAATGTGCAGCTTTTGCTTTACCTCTTCAACTCTCTTTATCTCATCCCCCAGGTTCTCTTGCTTTTACTCTTCTGATTCTGCCCTCATCCCACTGTTAGAGAAGTGAGAGAGACCAGCTGTGTGGGACTTGGTTGTTGGCTGCATTAAACCATGACACATTTGGAACTGATATTTTGAAAATGGGATAGATGATTCAAAATTATTCATTTTTTTCTATATTCAAAGACAAGCAATGGAGCTTGGCTGTGATAAACAGCAAAGAGACTTAAAACGACAAAAGGCTTAAAAGTAGCTCCATATCTGTTAGTTTATTATTAGTATGTGAATATTCTGGTTCATACTGTACACCATATAATAAATGCCTTTCCCTAGACATGCAAATACAGATGCACAATCATACACTCAGTTCTGCTGTAAATCTACCATAACTCCTTGTTTGGAGTTTGGAGAAATCTCTTTGGATTTCTATCAGTACAACTAGAGGACAAATATTGCCACCTTAACTGAATTGCTTTGAATATTTCATATTCTAAAACTACATTTAGAAAACAAAGCTGTGGTCGGCTTCTATCCCCTTGATCAGCTTGTGAGAAATAGAACAAAGCAAACAAATAATTTCCCAACCATAAGAACACCTAAAGAAACTGTAATTCTGATAAATCCCAGAGTGCTTTTTGTGTAAACAAGTGTTTATATTTAAAAGCCACAATGTCATTTTAAATAATTCTTTCTATCCCACTCATTGCTCATGGTTAGAGCTAATTGGAAACCATTTTCTCAGTTTATTGATGATTAATGAGCAGCATTTTGGTTTTTTAAACACAGCATTCTTTCATCCAATGAAGAAAGGCAGAAGAAATTAGTGGCTTCTTAACTTAGAATTTCAGAGTAGAGAATAATTTAAATGGTGAAAAGGCAAAGCAGAGGACACACAACAAGCCTTATTTAAACAAATCCCCCACTGAGAGCTAAGAGAGTTTGGGACCACAACCAGTAAGCAAAATCAATTAATTTTGGTCTAACTCGAGTAAAGTTATTGATTTTATATAAGGATTTGATCTTCCATGCTTGTTAGTTGCCAGCATGAAAAATTAATCTCATTTGACAGGAAAGCATTGAATGTGGAGATTGCAAGACTGAGTTGAAAAAGTAGAGGGTAAAACACACTCTGTATTTATATACTCAGAATTGCTTGGTGATGTGTGGGTTGTCCTTCATTCTTTCTTTTTTAAAAAATATGAAACTATGAATATCCATACAAAGTTTAGCTTTCTTACCCAGCACTGTACCTCCTTTCATGCTGTCAGCACAAAAATTATGACCTATCCATGTGTTTGAATAGATGTCTTCATAAGCTCCTCAAAGGATGATGAATAATACCATTCACATTTCTATAATCGACAACCAAACTAGAAAAAAATGGTCAAAAGATGTGTCTGAGAAAGAGACAATAAAGAAAAATATAAGTTGAACAAGCAAAATGCTAAGTGAACTACATCCTGGTGGAGCTTCAGGGATGATACTACTCCTAGCTGGCTCTGGAAAAGGACAGTCCACTGTAGCCTTTGATTTTGAGGTTACTGAAAGTAGCAGATTTCAGATCAAGGCCTGGAATTTCAGCTCCTAAAGATCAAAAGAGCTTGGGATTAGCCAACCAGATCGCACAGATCCTGGCTTGGATTTTCTCTACATCTTATACTTGACCTCCAGCAGCTCTGGGTGATGTAGACTTTGAAGAGAGGTCAGCAGTGACCTTGCCTTGAAGGAATAATCAATCAGTGAGGAGCCTTTGCCTTTGTGCTTCAGGACTGTGGAAGAGAACCCACAGCATTCTCTGCTCCTTGCATTGTATGAAGTCATCAAAATTTCACCTGGATGGAGCACTATACAAATGTTCATGAATGCCAAGCACTGATGGAACCTGCCATTTGTAACTAGGTATGAAAATAGTGAGACAGAGGAAGCCTTATAAAGTTTCAGAGATAATACTGTTGCAGACTTTTCCACTTTAATTGATTAGTTTTTATTTGATCCAACTTAGTTTTTTTGGTCTGTGCTGCTATTGTACTAGCTTCCAAGCTTTTTATCAGGCCAGCCAAAGCCTTTCTGTCTTATCACCCAAAGTGTAAATAAAAGATTATTTATAATCAACTTGAAAATATGAGTGATAGCTGATGGTCTGAGAAATTACTGTAGGGCAGATATAATAAACACATTCCCACAGTGACAATTGAAAACAACAGAGCCTAGTTTTCCCTCTCAATACCAAAAGTCACCTCTGCTTTCCAAAGCTAAGACAGAGTAACAGGCCACTGCCCAGCACCTCATGTACAAAGCATCCGTACTCTTCCATGTGAAACAAAAATATATCTCACTTAAAGCAAACAGAGCAGACCCAAGGCCCAAAGCAGGCAGATGTCTCTGGCAGCACACTGCTGAGAGTGAGCTGGATATGGCCCACTGCTCACTGTAGCTATTCCAGAGCCCTGAAAAAAATCAGCTTTCTTTGCTGCTGCCATCCAGGAGAGGCTGAGAGGTGAAGGCCACTGCTTATGATGCTCCGGCTCCCATCAAAGCTTCAAACCCTGTGCCATTGCCATCCCTCTTCTCCCAACAGAAACTGCAAGCTGGTTTCCACAGGACTTCTTCCTTGACTCCCCATCCCCCTCTGTCCCCTTTCTTCTGTTTCTGGTGCTGCTCTGGCAGAAGTAACCCGGGGTCAGTCAAAAGCTGAACTGCCTTTTTAGAGCAGCATGTTAAATTTTGCCAATAATGCTCTGTAAAATCACTGTATTACCTCTGAAAAAACATAAGCTCAGAGCCATGACTTACTTCTGTGCAACACAGCACTGAGTCCTGCCCTGACCTTAAAGTATGTTCTAAACCCCCTGTCTTCAAGGAGATTAGCTGGGTTTGAGCATACACTTAATTGCTGTCTTGAGCTAGGCTAGATTAAACCTCTAGGTCTGTCAAAACAGAAATATTCTAAAGAGCACATGAAAAAAATAATCCAAAAGAGGGACACTGTGAATTTCCATCAGCCAGAATTAATTTTTTTCCTTCTGCATGTAGAAAGTGAACTGGGTCATTCAGCATTCAGTGCCTTTTTTTCTTACATGCTTTACCACACACAGCGATTACTTCTCTAGATTTAGATCACAGTCACAGGAGGTTTAGTAATTTAATATTTTAAAATGAGGTGGTACTTCAAATTAAAGAGGCACAAATACTGTTTGAACATGGCAAATACTGATCATATATAATTACATGGCAATTAATTTTCATGTGGTATCTGTGTGATTATGAGATAAATATATGGCTTTTCTGTCTTCCAAACAGCACAGCAGTTTACCAGTTAATTACTTTTAGATCTGCTTAGTGTAATTACACTGTAATCCATGAAAGCCTGTATATTCTGTCATTACTTCTCCTTTACTTTTCACAGCATAAAACTGCCTTAGGTCAGACCTCGTCCCTTCCTCTTTAGGATCCTGACACCTTGGCATGGCTGTACTTCTGCAGAGGAAAAGGAATGCAGGAATTTAGGAGGATTTCTTGGGTGCTCCATATATCATATACAGTGTGCAATATGCTCTGCTCCTGCTAGGATTTCTTGCTCTGCAGTGTAATGAGATTTCCAGGATCATTGCTAGAATTCGAATTTTCTTTTTTGGATGTAGGAGAAGGGCTGAATAGCTTTGCATCCATTCAACTACATTTTTTTCCTGAGTTGCTTTATTTAAATATAACAATACTTAACGTTCTCTGTGCTTCTTCCAGACTTTGCATATCACCAGTTCATGAAAGTATCTCAGTGTCTCAGACAAAGGAGTAGTTCAGCTGAAGAAAAAGAAGCCAAATATCATCAAGCAACTTCTCCATATCCAAGAGAAAGATCCTCCCACCTGCAGCTGGAAAAGAAGTGAAGGAAGGGCAAGAATGTGCAGTTGTTCTCTGTTCTTGCTGGCATTCAAATTTAGCTGGCTGCTGTTCCAGTATAAGAGATACAATGATGAACATTATCCCACTTATGACATGAATGGAGAACAGACATAATAAAACTATAGTAGCTCTATATAACTTGTGCCCTGTGGTTTGAATATCTGCGATGGGCTCAGCCTATGTCTATTGTTCTTATTGTGCAAATGCAACTTTTTGTCAGGGGGAGAGAAAATGCAGCAAGGCATTTATATTTGCATTTACATTTACATTTACATTTGCATTTATATTTGTTTATTGGATCCACTAATTCACACTCATGCTTAGATATGTAACTTAAGCTCCCCTCAGTTGCTGATATCTTATCTAGGGCATTGTGTGTGTTACCATGTTTTGGTAATGCTGCTTAAACATGATATGGAAAAAAAAAATGGGCTGAAAGACAGCATAACTAACAATAGGAATATTTACTCTATTATTAAATCAAAGGAGTAGGGTTTAGGAGGTTCCAGAATAAAATTTTGAGGAATAGGAGATACCCTTCCTGATGAAAGCAAGTGCCAAAAGGACTGACTTTCAACAAGCTATGTGAAAGAAATTATTTTCTCTAGAGTCATGATTCATAAATCATCTTCAAGGCAAATCATTGTGACTTCTTTGTGATGGCAGTTTCAACATCATAAACTATACATCATTCTAAAACAAATGGCAGCTTGCAATGTCCTTTTTAATGGCACAATAATTCTAGATTTTTACTCAGATTATGAATTTTCAATGTATTCAAACTTACAGCATCACACTTCAGCAAATCCTTGTTATTATGTTTTGCTTGCTAAAGTGAACAGTGTTTTAAAAAGCCTTTTAAAATGTTAATTTATGCACTGGAAGTAAGACATGATTCACCATCTGTCACAGAAGGTCACTGGTTATATTTGGATCCATTAATAAACTCATAGGTTGCAAATGAGTAAAGGTGAGCCACCCCCTGCAGTAGAAGAAGCTGGCCCAAATCTTTGCCTTGTTTTGGGGCCAAACTGTTAAAGTTCATTCTGACTCAGAGAAATTGCATAGTACAGAAAAGATCAGTTAGTCAATCTGTCTGCAAAACACCCCACCCAGATGGATCCCTGTCAGATTGCAGGTCTGGCCATGCCAAGCAAGCAGGATGGCACCTTACCTCCCTCTGCCTGACTTCAACATGAACTTCAGGAGGCTCACAGAATTTAAAACCCTCTGAAGGCCTTTGTGCACAACTCTTCACTTTTTTAAGTTTGAAGTCTGAGCTAAAAGGTTCAAAGGTGGCAGAATTTCTGACCTTTAGCAAAGAATTGACATCACTTTGATCTCTCCCTGACTTTACCTGATTGCATGATTGTTAAGCACTTCTGCTTCCCTCTGTGTTTCTAATAGGTTTGTCTGTTGGAGATATTTACACCAAAGGGAACTGCTTTTCAGCCTGGCACTGTCTGAGCAGCACAAGAGATCTCAGAGATTGCATTAGCGTTACTTAAGCATCAGTTTTCTGGGTGCTTTTTGATGGCATTTCTGAAGCACGAAGAGAGATAATCTGGAGACAAGAGAAACTAGATAATCTGCTCAAAACCTTATCCATTCTCCTTCATGAGGATATTGACAGAGATAAAACTCCAGTGGGAGAAAGCTAAAGATTTGGGTGGTCTATTTTAGCACTTCAATTTAAATCAGGAATGTATTTTTTAAACAAATCTCCAGATTGTACCCATTTACCATACTTCAGTTCACAATGCAAAGCAGACTCAAAATACAGGAACAGGTTTTCTTTCACTGTATATCCAAAACAGGGACTTCTAAGTTTAAAGACACAGCCTGACATCAGCCTGAGAAGGACTCAATGCACTTAACAGGCCACAAAAGCACATACACACACAAAAGTATTTAGATGCATTTTAAATTATTCCTTTTTTGTCTCATGGAAAAGAAAATCCAAAATTTGCTGGGAGCAGGAATAGATCCTCAGTTTCCTTTAGTCCATTATTTTGGAGGAATTGTGCTCCAAGGTGAAGGAACCTGAAGTCCATCAGTTAACTGTAAAAACTCTTGAAAAATTTCCAGCTGATGGCTATCTGTCAAGAATTGCTCATGAGATCTATCCCACAGTTTCATTGCAAGATAGGAGAAGTGTTACAGTAGTGTCTCAGTAGTGTAACTGATTCCATATGAAGAATAATGTCTGCTAACCTCGTGCTGAAAAAAAAGTATATCTTTCTAGTTTGTATTAGACTCTTACATTATGAAGCTTTAAAATTTGACTTTTATCACCCTGGAGTTACAGATACTCATATGTTTAAGTGTTTGGAGACCTATTTTTAAGAAAACCTAAAGATAATCTAGATGAAGACAACTTGAGGTGAATATGTTATGGATGTGGATTCATCTCATCCTTCAGTTTCCTGTGATCATACAAGACAAATCAAATTTGTTTTTTCATTGCTAATATCACTGAATAGTTGGTTGTATTGTAAGAAATAAGGATCTTTATTTTCATACCATGCCTGACACTATAGTGAGAATATCACTAGGATATCTCGTTAAATATATACCTGAAATCTTGAATTTAGTGTCATTAGTAATGAAAAATTCAGTAAAAAGACAAACTGAAAATTTGAAAAACATCAAACACTTTAGCTAAAAAGAGAATGAGCCAACGTTTTCTTTGTTGCTCTTCATCACCATTTTGCTTTGTCAGTGTCTGATGGCAATCTGTCACTGACAATATCTGGCACAGAAAAACACACCACACACAGTCTGACTGTGTGTATATTGGCATGTGCGGGCAAGTATCTCCTACCCCAAAAGACTATATATACCTATATACAGGTATATTATAGGTAATCTGAAGTGATTTGACAAGACTGTAAATAAAGTGGCATTTTCACATTCTTCACAATGAAAGAAAAGAGTGGAAAGAAAGAGTGGGAGAGATCCAGCCCCACAAGTCTCTCTCACTACATTTTGTCATCCTGTGGAACTCTACCAAAGAATGAAGGAAGTACTTTCAGCCGCTTTTCCACTTGCCTTTTTCTCACAGAATGCTTTGCAACCTGGATTAGCCCATCCTCAGATTTCTTCTCTTTAGAGAGGTACTATGAGTTCCTTCCTCTCAAAGCTCTCATGATAATTATCACATTGCCATTATGATTATTCCAGTCTTAATGATCAGTATCTAAGAGTGGGCTTTTCCTTTGCATCAAGGTTCATCCATTTCTCAGCTTCATTTTCAGAGGAAGAGGCTTCTGTGATCTTGCCTCTTTGTGTTCATCTATGTATCTACCCTTGAAAGAAACTCAACTCAGAGGCCAGTTTCTACCAAACTTAACAAAGCTGCAAAAGTTCAAAGATACTCCTTTCTGACATGCTTGAGGGTCAGGATGAGGACAAGATAAGTAGAGGAGACATATCCCATTTCCACTGCAATGCACTTAATCCCATATTAGATGTTAAAACAAAGAAACAAACCCATAGGAAATTGTGATTCTATTCTTCTTAGGGAAACTTCTGTCACCAGCAGAACACAACTAACTTTTCTTACTGTAAAGCAAGGATTGTGACAATTTAGCTCTGAGTACATTGGTAATAAAACATTTGTTTGTCTTGGCCTGCTTCTGCAATGTAAATCTCAGAGCACTAATTCTGCAAAAACCAAGGACCCTACAGTAAAATTCAAGTTCATCCTGTTGTAGAGAAAGTGAGGTTTTGTTTTATGAAGATACAGAAGACACAATATAAAAAAGTGGCTGGAAGATACACATATAAGTTCACTGCTTACTTCTTTGAGAGCTAACATTTCCTTTTTGTACTAATCAAACAATGCAAAAACCCTCAATATTTGTGAGTAATTTGTTTTAGAAAATAGCAATAAAATTCTATATTGCATTGCATTATAATTCATTTTTATATATGAGAAAGCATGGCTTAGCTATGAAGTATACAAGAGCTGTGAGAGAACTATGGACTGGAAATGCCTCACGAAAGGCAGGGAGAGGTCAGAGGCAGATGAAGGAATACATGACTTGGTTCATCCCTCATATCCACATGCAATGACAGTTTGTAAGAAGGAGTGTGACTGGCTTTACCTCATGTGTCAACTTTCCTGCCTGCTCAGTCTTTATTGCTGTCAAATTTTATTGTTCAGACTGACACACAACTGAACACGACTTTAAAGGGTTAGGGCATTGTATTCAGTGTTCCAGCTGAATTAAATCAGAAAATTGCAGCACCCCATATTCCTCAACCTGTTGTCTCCTCAATCCTTACAGCTTCCCAAGCACCAGAGGCAAACATGGGAGCCACGTGACTGAAGGCATCCGTACTATGGCCAGTTTAAATCCTGTTGGAGACACTTCCTGAGAGCATGTTCAAATACAGCAAAATGCAACAGAGAAGGATGTACAACATGCAAGGGCAATATTAGGTACACAAGCAGTCATGCTAAGCAGTGTTCATGTCCACTAATCATGGTTGCAGAATAATTGCTTTCCATCAGAGATTTTTTTCAAGAGTGTCTTATTCTTTTCCTGTCATAGTTATGCTCCTGATTGCACAACTGAGATCTTTCTCAAAGCAGCCCCTGCAGTAACTAGTATCTACTTTGTGCTCTATATTCATAGTCACAAGGTCTGGATGAAAGAGCCGTACACTTTGATTGTCAGTCACACCCAGAGGTGAAGTAAAAGAGATTTTCCTTACACTTACATAGAACCACCTGTGTTTCAGTTTGTCCCCAGTACATCTGGTCTTGTCACTGAGCACCACTGAGAAGAGTCTGGCTTTGCCTTCTAACATCAGGTATTTACACACATTGCCCAGACACATCCCTTCCTCAGGGCTGACCAACCCCCACTGGAAAGATCCTGCAATCTCAACCATCTCTGTTATGTTTTTCTGGACTCTCCTGCCTGTGTCTTGCACAGGGGAGGCACAGCTGGACACAGCACTCCAGATGTGTTTCACTGGTGCTAAGTGGAGGGGAAGGATTGCCTCCCTCATCCTGCTGGCAGTGCAGGGGATGTTGGCCCCCCTTGGTACAGGGGCACACTTCTGTCTCATGTTCAAGCTGTTACACACCAGGATCTGTATCCCTTCGCTGCAGAAGTGATCTCCATCTGGTCAGCCACCAGCATACACTGGGGCATGGAGCTACTCCTCCCCAGCTGAAGGACTTTACATATCCCATCAAAGGATTAGAATGCAAAAGAATTTTACACACAGAAATCATTTATAAGGCTGCTTTATGTACCTTGCAATATAACGTACACGAGAGGGCAGATGCTCTCTGACCATGTGCAGGTAATTTTCATACTGTTAAATAAAGTATCTTATATCAGGACTTCTTCTCACCTCTTACAGAAAACACAGAAATCAGGAGAAATAGCTAAAATATTGCCTGTCCAGTCTGAGCTCTATTGCTTCCTTAATGTAAACCTGAAGTGGAAAAAAAAGTGGTACTGCATGACAAAATCCCAGTTTAGTTGCCCAGGTTGAAATGTGAGAATCAGTGCAAATTTAATAAAAAATTAGGTTCTTTTTCAATTTTCAATACTTCCATTTGAGCAGGCCTAAAAGAACAGGTTATTAAACAATTTTGCTCTTGCACTTTCCCAGAGTAAAAAAAAGTAGAAGGAGAACCAGAGATGTGATTCACTAAGATGGTGAATGCTCTCAGTCCTCACCTAAATGAGCTTCTTACTAGATGGAGTCGCAAATGCTTTTCATAAAATACCACAGAGGGAAGCCTAACTCAACTTGCTCTCCATATGGGAAGACACAGACAAGAGACTGACAAAACATGATACACAGGAATTCATGTGGTGGTTGTTAGGGGGTTTTTATAAGTAAGAATATGCTCTCCACTGCCTATGGATATCTGCAGGCAGTTGGTTTGGTTTTGGGTTTTTTTTTGTTTTGGGAGTTTTAATTTCAACTCTGCTTCCATCTGTGGTGCGTCGTTGAGGAGAGATATACCCACAGCCAAAGAGATGTGCAGTGTTAAAAGAATAAGACAATTTAGATGGCATAAAATACCTTGATGCTTTTACAATGAGCCTCGGAAACTCAGCTCTCAGTGCCTGAGACAGCAGCTGCTGAGCAAGCGTCATCCTCTCAGGCAGTTGGTGTGAAAGGGCTCAGGTTTAATCAGCCTTTTAATAGGATAGGCATGAAAAAGTTGTTTGTAACCATGGGGACCTCTTGCAGAATGGTGCTTTTGCCATGCAGACCCCAAGCTCCTTCCCTCCCTCCTTCCCCCATTAATATCCACTGACCAGGACACACAGCACTTCCTGCCTCACTCCTTGGCCTTGGAGAGTTGCAAAACCTCTAAGGAAAACTGTACAGAAAATTCCTAAGCGTTGTCCTGGAAGCCTGAATAAAACATTCCCATGTCTTTTCATGTCATGACAAACCTGAAGCCAGAGTGGGTAGGTGTGAGCCTTATGGTTTCCCATGGGTCTATGGCCTGTCCCCAGATGACACATGTCCTGAAAACATGAATTCTGATAAAGGATTTTCCTGCAGTCCATTCCTACATATTTGTCCCATGTAGATCCTTTGGTGTCTTTATTAAAGTTCATCTGTGGCTTTTCTCTTTCCTGTACTGCAGATCTACTCTGTTCACTTCCTTTGTATCTTTCTAGTTTCACAACAACTTTAGGGTATATGTTTCACATCTTTATCTGTCTGTCAAATTTAGTTAGAATTGGCCAAAGAGATTATGTGGGGTTTTTGCAGGGGAAGCCAAGAACAGCTGACAACTAAGCATTTTCTGTGGGGAATCTGGATAGAAATATCTAAAAAATGTATAATACTGTCAGGAACCATGAAGCTTTACATACGCTAAATGATGGAATTAAGTAATTTCTGTTATTTTACAATGACACTAGGGGAAAATCCAAGTGCTCCAATTTCCATATGAAAATACAACTTCTTTTATTTAATACTTGTAATTTTTGAGTGAAGCCTCCATGGCAGGTTCATTTTAAAGGAAGGGGTTTTTTTTCCCTTTCTTATGCCAAACTATAGAAAGCTGCCATTGTTAGAAATCTTTGTTCTTTTAGCTTAACTACTGATAAAGCAGTCAAAACTGCAAATTGCAGTCCACTTACAAAAACAGAACTGTAGACTGTGCAAGTGTTAAGCTTTTTAATCTCTGGAATGTCCTATTCAAGTTATTATTCATTAACAGGAGCTGTTAATGTTATTTGTTGACAGCATGAATTATCATTATTTGAGAGTCATTATCTTGCAGCAAGGCTCTTTAGATTTTTTTCGACCCTTACTCTGTGATTATGCTGTATTCATTTTTTTTTCCTGTGTGCAATAGCTCATTTATCATTTAAATTGGGAATTACCACAGAAGCCCAGTTTCCCTTTGAGTTATTAGTTAGGAAGTAAGAGGGATGTAGTAGGTTGGATGAAGTTTGGACCATCTTATCTTTGAAATATGGAAAAAAATTACATTCTCCACCTAGACTGGTAGTTCCCCTTAACAATGTTTCAAACACTTTTATGTTACTTTCACTGACCAAAGACTTTTTTTAAAGGTAAGAAGGAAAGGAAGGCAGGCATGACTCCTAATGTCTTCGAAATTCATCCCTTAAGTAGTAGGAGGAACACAATGTTAAAAAAACTTTTAGTGGTATGTTGGAGAAGGCAGGAATAAGATGATCTAAGGTAGCCTGTGAGTCAGGTTGCCTTTTCAGTAAGGTTTTTAGCCTTTGAAGTATCACATTATACTGCAAAAATAAGCAAAAGTTTGAATTTCTAATCTTTTAGCAAAGCAATTTCTTGTTCCAAATCAATGTCAAAATATTGAGGATTTTTTCTCATCAAAAAGTTCATAAAACCGTGATTCACAAATAGCTAAATATTGTGTTATGAGTCAGTTTGACATTAAATTGGATTATCTGTCATCCCACATGGTCTCACAGGAGCTGTACCATCACCAGTTCATAATCTGCTACTAAGTAGTGCTCAGTGTCAGGACTTCATCTTTCACAGCGCACTGACACTCGTGATTCTTCACATGTTTCAATCAAAAGGCACCATGGGAGTTATAATCCATCTGGGCAACGTAGATTACAGAATGCCTGGAGGCAGGACTCTAACCACCTAATGGACAGATGTTATGAAATTTCTCTGACAGGAGGAGACCCAAGTTAATGCTGAAGCGAAGCTACTGTATCAAATTTGACAAAAAGAAGTGTTTAGGCATTCCTAATGCCTTTTTTTTTTTTTCATTATCAACATAAAAACATGGTGTTATAGAAAATTTATGTAGTGTAGAAGTCAGCCTCCTCTAGCTAAAAGAAATAAAACAGAATTTTCCTGTCCATCTCCTGGTGTGATGTGAGCTGATGATTTTAGACTAGTGCAGGAGAATGTGAGATAGTTCTAAAGAATGTCAGAACTTTTTCCCTTTGATTCTTTGGTTGTAGAGACTTGAGACAAGGCACTGCCTCAGAAAGGCAGGACAGGCTGGACTATTTTAAAAAGTCAGATGGCAGGATGTCAGGCAATGTCACTGAAGTTATTCTGATGTTTGATAACTCTTTAAGTGGAAAGATCTATTTCAGTCTAGATTACAAACTGATTGAAAGCAGCTAATTCATCTGAGCAACACATTTCAAAGCATAATAAAATTGAGGGCATGTGGTGAACCAAGGGTCACTAAGGTGTTGCTTTATGCTTTATCACCACTTAACAAAAAAGGCAAAGAAAGATAATCTTCTAATCAGTCCATTATGAAAATTGGAGATGAGAGGTCTGTTTATGTTCTTTGATACATTTCCTAGGCAGTTGCTTTTAGAACACCAAATTTCTTTCCCAAAAATGAATATACTTTACAGGATCTTTTTTCTGCTTGTGGTGGGCTTTTGTTTGTTTCATTGGTTGTTTGTTTGGTTTTTTCTTATTGTTTTTGAATATGTGGATGAGACTATGAAAGAATCATGTATCTTTCCTTATACAGCATTATGTTCTAAGCCATTTCACCCTTTATTGCATCATGTTTCCTATTGGATATATATAAAGTAGCTAGTGATTTCTTAATCACGCTCCTTGCCTTTGCTGTTATGAAAAGGCTGGAACAAGAGGCAGGTAAGGGAGAATTACATTGTAAGAGTACAATTAATGTCCCTTGATGTGGCTAGAATGAAAATAGGCATTGTCAAACAAATAAGATTTCATTTTTCTTTACATTACAGGTTTGATTGATGAAGACAACTGCACAAGTATAATTGAATAGCTAAGTATTGACATCTGAAATTCCAGTTTAAAAATTAGCTGTGCTTCTGAGCAATGAATTAATCTTCCATCTAATAAAACCCCAAAAGTCAGTGGAGAACATCACTTAGAACTTCTACCAAAAGAGACTAGGAAAGGCCTTTCTGTCCATGACAGATGCAAAGCAATACAATACAAAAAGCATTAGCAGGTAGCATTAGCATTGTGGTAAAAACTGTTACAAAATTAGAACATCTCCATTAGAACATCTAATTAGAACATTAGAACCACAGAGGACATTATCCTTCTCACTCAGTGAATATCTAAGTCTATACATGAAACAAGCAACAGGTATTGAGACCCTTTTAAGAATGACTACAGCAAGGTAAGAGATTTCATTGGGGATATGAGTAATCTGGATTGAAATCCGATTCTTAGCCTCAATAAAAGAGAGAAGTCTGCTCTTAGAGTCTCCAGATTCCTAAGAAGTGGATTTCTCAGTATTCTGGAGTGGAATTCTGTTATCTTTAGTTTTTCTGAATCTAAGAAAGCTCTCTGTAATACTTATCAAAATCAGCACAATATAAAGGATTATTAATTTCAACAAATGGGTAAAATCCAGTGAGAAATATCTTTAAAAATACCGGTCTTTGACTATTTTCTATGGAAATTCAGTGGGGTATGACAATACAGCTGACACTAATCAGTATCTTCTTCAGTGATATGGAAATGACATAAGCCTACTGCTCATAAAATTGTATCAGCTGATGCAAAGATAAGTGGAATGCTAAATAATGATGATGAAACACCACCACGGTTGGTAAATTGCTCAGTACACTGAGTCCATTCAGGCAGGATAAATTACACTAAAATATGTATGAAGTCCAATGTTTGTAGTACAGAAATAAGGACTATTTTGTGGCCACAGAAGCTGTGAACAGGGCTTAGGATTCCCACTGAGTTAACTACGGCAGTAGAGGATGGATGCAGGCCCTGTTCACACTGCAGATGACTATTTCAGGCTGCATGTTTGTTTCTGAATAATAGTAATAATTACTAAAGATCTCTCAAACTGAACAGAAAAATTGAGTCATTCAAATTAGAAAAAAGTCTTACATTTGTTACTATATAAACACCGGGGTAAAAGTGAATTCATCTTCCCTCTCTGTCTTCAAGTGAGTATTTAATAACTTCAAGAGAAATAATGTTTCAGTCCAATAATTTTCTATATTTTCTTAGTAACATTGCTTCTGTGTTCTTGTTGCCAGATGAAGAACTGTTTGCACACCTGCTGGGTTAATACAATGCTTATTCTTCAAAACCCACTGGCCTATGGAACTGCACAATGCTTCTTCTGTAGGATTGTGTTAAATATTAACCAAGAAGAAGAATGGAAAATTACCAGCCTGGTTATGCCAAATTTTGACCACTTCACCAAGTAGCCAAGTATGACTTTGGGGTCACAAGCCATCAGGGACCACCAAAGAGCCCCTCAGGACAGAAGAACATATGTACAAAGGGAGGGAATATATCTTGAAAATTCTGGGCAAAAGATCATCAAATGTACGCTTATTCCAGGAAAATCAATGAACATGTATATAAAATATAGTATAAAAAATGGAAGCTATTTCTGTACTCAGAATGCATAATATTTTGGAGAAGATATCCCCTCGTGCCAAATAAAGAATGCCTGCTTCTTAATGTTACATTGGTGTTAAGGAGTTTTATTTTATCAATTTTTGGTAACAATCTCATCTTTGATGGCAATACTGTAGCATGGGAACAAACCTTCAACACTCCCAGCAAAATGACATACAGGCTCTGCCACTAAGAAAGCCTGGCTTCCCATGAACTTTTAAGGTACATCATGGACTTTTGGTTGTTTAAAAAAAAAAAACAAGCTAACTCCACCAA